>CM054157.1:26756675-26764175 GCA_028751875.1 Rapana venosa | reverse complement strand
AAAATTTGAGAAATTTTCAATTTCAAAAGGAAGAAACTTATCTTCATGACAGCCACCGTTTCAACACGTTCAAAGTGACTGTGAATGTGTGTGTGTGGTGTGTTTTGTGTTGTGTGTGTGTTGTGTGTGTTGTTTTGTTGTGTTTGTGTTTGTGTGTGTGGTGTGAGTTTTTGAGTTGTGTGGTATGTGTGTTTGTGTGTGTGTGTGTGTGTCCCCGAAACTGCCTGTCTGTGTCAAAGTCAAAGTCAAACTTTTATTTTCAGATGGTACATTGAATAAGCAGTGCATTTGCTTTTTTCCATCAAGCCATCTATCTAAAGAAAAAAAAGCGAGAAAAAAAAGATAATGTATGTGCAGACATAGAATAAAAAACCTAATCTATGGTAAACTATACAAATCAAACAAGAAAAAAAAATATATGCCTATGTGGAATTAAAAACAAAACAAAAAAACCAGAAAAATATTAGACCATACAATTCAAATAATTCAAAAATCTTGAAATGTGTCTGGCTGTTTGTCTGTCTGGCTGTATGTCTGTCTGTCTGTCTCTCTCTCTCGTCCCTCCCTACCCTCTATCTCTCTCTCTCTCTCTCTCTCTCTCTCTCTCTCTCGCCCCCCCCCCTCTCTCTCTCTCTCTTGTAATGCTTATTCCTTCATTTTTACAAAATAAAATGGATTAAGTTGATTTAACTCTCTTTTGGCCTGTCTGTCTGTCTGTATCTGCGTTCCTGTGTGTGTGTGTGTGTTTTGTGTGTGTGTCTGTCTGTCTACTTTCTGTCTCTCTGTCTCTCTCGCTCTGTCTCTCTCTCTCTCTCTCTCTCTCTCTCTCTCTCTCTCTCTCTCTCTCTCTCTCTCTCTCTCTCTCTCTCTTGTAATGCTTATTCCTTCACCTTCACAAAATAACATGGATTAAGTTGATTTAACCCTCTATCTTTCTGTCCGTCTGTCTGTCTGTGTCTGTCTGTCTGTCCCTCTGTCTGTCTGTCTGTCTCTCTCTCTCTCAATTTGTCTCTCGCGACGAGCCATGAAGCAACAGGGCATACTTTTTTCAGAGCTGCATAAAAACTTGTAATTCTGTCTGAAAATGCCAGTTACTGGACTTCCATTCACTGTAGAGAAAACCTTAAGCGCCCTGCTGACTGATAATGCAGTCTCCAGCTGGAAGGTGGCAGGGGAGGGGGACAATGGGGTTTTTGTCTTACGACAGAAGCCAGTTGACACAGCAGTGTCAACAAATATGGCGGATCCTACAGTGAATTTCAACACGCAAGTGCATTTCTACTGGAAAAAAAAACAACTTTATCCCAAATTTGCCGAGACCAGGTGCGTTCCAGAAAACAAAGAGAAGCAGGCAGGTGTTGTGTGTGACAGTGACTGTGTCTTTAGTGCCTTTTGTTTGCCTGAAAGTGGCGTACAACAGCCAAGTGCAGTATGTGCAGATACACATGAATTAGACATGAGAAGTGCACACACATACATACCATAGCAGCAAGAAAACATCAGCTGTGTTGCCATCATCGGTTGATATGGAATCCCCAGGTGTGTCTGACTGTGGTGCCGATGTGTGTGTTGTGCAGCCTGATGTGGACTATCAACCGAGGATTGATAATATTGTTGGTGGATTTGACACACAGATTGTCACACCATACTTGCAACTCTGACTGACAAATCTGACCAGAAAAGACTGAGAGACAGCTACATAAATAAACACTTCAGAAAAAAAACTGTCCTCCATCATTCAGATGGTAAAGATTTTGTGATATGCGAGTCTGATGACATTGTGATCCAATACGCATGCAAATTAGACACTGATGCAGGGTGTGTGTACTGGTTTGTTAAACAGCAAGATAAAAACATGTTAAAAGAGGAACGTGTCAGGCTCACCAGTTTGCGGAAAGGGAAACTAATCCAGGACACACTACACAGGGAAACCTTAGCAGGAGCCTCACGGGATTTAGCGACTCTTCTTGATCTCCTGCAGTTTTACCTTGGCTGACAGTGTGTGTGGCAGAGATTTGGCACAAGAAAGGCTCGGAATGTCGTAACAAATCTAGACGGTAAAGAGTTTCGTGATTGGCTGTACATTATGAAGATCAATGCCGTGGTTTCCATGTCATGTAATTGTGTAGTGCTGGGACCCTTCACTGCTGTGTGAGTTTATCAGCTTAAGGGCAATACAATTTTGTTATCCTTATCCTTATCTCTCTCTGTGTTGTCATGCTTATTCCTCTACCTTTAGAAAACAAAATAGATACAGCTGGTTCAACTTTCTGCCCATCTGTCTGTCTGTCAATCTGTCCATCTGTCTGTCTGTCTGTATTTCTGTCTGTCTGTCTGTCCGTCCATCCATCTGTCTGTCTGTCTGTCTATTTTGAATGGAGACAGCAGGATTGGGATTTACAAGAAAAGCATAGTTGTGAAAGTTAGCTGTACATTAACTCTTTCAGTTTTTGTGTGTTACTGCCTGGCTGTCTGTCTGTCTGTATCTCTGTATGGTTGTCTATCTGTTTCCCGCTCTTCCCCCCCCCCCCCCCCCCCCCCCCCCCTCTCTCTCTCTCTCTCGCTCTCTCTCTCTATATTGTCAAAGAAATTATCCCAAAAGATATTTCAGCTCAATAGAATAAAGCATTTCCTTGATGAGCACACTCGAAAGTTGTTCTTTTATGGATACATACAACCAGATATTGATTATGCTTCAACATGTTGGGACCTGGCGAGTAAAAACTGCTTAAAACGACTTTAGGGTATTTACAGACGATCCATGAAATTAATACTCCTTAAATCATCTTTGCAAAATGAAGATTACAAAAAACTCAATATTTTACCATTAAATCAGAAATGCCATTTCAATAAAGTCGTATTCATGTACAAGATTATGAATAATCTTACGCCATCCTATCTGTATGATAAATTTGTTATCAGAGTTATTCGAGGTAAAATATTATATTCATTCCCCGCCCCAGGATAGACTTTTTCATGTCATCCTTGGTTTATTCAGGTAGTAAGCTATGGAACAATATCCCTGATTATCTTAAACAGAAGCCTTGTTTGTCTTCATTTAAGAAAGGATATCACAGGCATCTTTTTGAAATGTTATGATTGGAATTTCATTTTTGTGTTCGAAATCCTTATCACTAGTAGTCATTAGCACACAATTCATGTTTAATTATCTGTAGTAGTCATTAGCACACAATTCATGTTTAATGCGATTTCATTCTTCACGTCTCTTTGCTGTTGTTGTTTTGTTTTGTTTTTTGTCTGTTTCCCTGTTGATCTATCTCTGTTCTCACACTGTCCATAACTCTGTAAGCCGCCTCACTCTCTATATCCTTTGCTGTTTTGCCCCTGTCTGTATGTCCGTCTGCCTGTCTGTCTGTCTCTTTGTCTCTTTCTGTCTCCCTCTGTAATGGGGTTTCTGAGTCGGTGGTTGGTTGTTTTGTGTGTGTGTGGGGGGGGGGGGGGGGGGTTAAATTTTAAATTTTTAAAAATTTTATATATACTTTTTGTCTGTGTTTGTTTGTTTGCTTTTCTTTCCTTCTCCATTGTTTCCCTTGTATGACATTCATCGTCATTGTATCTAGTTCTCATTTATAGTGTTGGATTGTAATAATCAATTTTGAATTTTCATTTTGGTGTCTTTAAAACTGTTGATAATGATTGTTTGCGGGTTTGTTTGGGGGTGGGGGGGTGTTGTTGTTGGGTTTTGTTTGTTTTTTTCTTTGTTTGTTTTTTTGGTGGTTTTTTGGTTGTTGTTGGTGGTGGTGGTTGTTTTTTTTGGGTTTTTTTGAGAGCATGGTGTAAAAAAGCCCTGAGCTTATCCATTTTTTTCTTTCTTTCTTTCATCCCTTGGTCGGGACGACCGTTGGGGTACCCGCACGGACGCTGCAAGTGGACCGCCAAATGGTTCTGTCCTGGGCTGTTTTCAGGAGGTTTGGTACAGTGAGGCCGGTCCACTCCTTGATGTTGGATATCCAGCTTTTGCGTGGTCGTCCCTGCCTCCTTGCTCCTTCCACCATTCCCTGCAGGACTGTCTTCGACAGGCTGTTATGCCTTGTTGTGTGGCCAAACCATTTCAGTTTCCTCCGTTTGACTGTATCTAGCAATGGTTCTTGTTTGCCAGCCAGTGCCTCGATCTGCTGCCAGACGTAGTCATTGGTTTTACGGTCTCTGTAGGTGATGTTCAGGATCCGCCTGAGGCACTTCATCTCAAAGGCTTGAATGCGACGTTCTAAATCGGCAGTAAGTGTCCATGCTTCACAGCTGTACAAGGCAATGGATGTGACGAGTGCCTTGTAGAGTCTGACCTTAGTGTGGGTTCTGATGTTGTGGTTTCTCCACACTTTCGCCAGCTTAGTCATGGAGGAGAGTGCCACAGCAAGTCTGATCTTCACCTCTTGTGTGCTCGTGCCTTCTTTGGTGATGACTTCTCCAAGGTACTTGAAAGTTTCCACCTCCTCTAGTGTCTCGCCACTCATCTTGATGCTGGTGGGAGTGGTCGGTGTGGTACTGTTCACTAGGATCTTGCTCTTTTCCGTGCTGATCTCCATACCGTGGGCATTGGCTGATGTTTCCAGTCTGGTGGTGAGATCCTGGAGTTCTTCTTCACTGCGGCCCATGAGATCAATATCGTCTGCGAATCGAAGATTGCAGACTGGCCTTCCTCCTATTGTGATTGTGATCTTGAAGTCAAGGAGGGCCTCCTGCATGATGTTCTCCAGGAACACGTTGAAAAGAACGGGGGATAGCGGGCAGCCTTGTCGAACTCCAACTGAAGTCCGGAAGAACTCCCCGATTTCTCCACCCATGAGGACTGCACTGTGGGAGCTGTCATACAGCGCCTGGATGACTTGAATCAGGTCCTCGTCGAAGCTATAGTCTCTCATGACTTGCCACAGAGCTTCTTGCCACACTCGGTCGAAGGCCTTCTTGAAGTCAATGAAGTTGTTGTAGAGCTGTAGCTGATGTTGGAGATGCTTCTCTATGAGCATTCTGATGTTAAAGATCTGCTCGACAGTGCTTCGACCTGGTCTGAATCCTGCCTGTTCTTCTGATAGGATTTCTTCTGCTTGTGGTTTCAGTCTGTTCAAGGCAATGCGTAGCATAACTTTGCTTGGATGGCTTATCAGACTGATTGTTCTGTAATTTTGGCACTTCTTCAGGTCTCCCTTCTTTGGAAGTAGAACTATTATGGATTGGGTCCACTGTTCAGGCCACTCTTTGCTGGTCCAGATGCGTTGGCAGATGATTGTTAATGCCTTGATCATCTCTGGGCCTCCGTTCTTGATGAGCTCAGCCGGGATGTTGTCAATCCCTAGTGACTTGCCTCCTTTCCTTTACTCTCAATAAAAAGTTCGAGTTCGAGTTCGAGTTCTCTCTCTCCTTCCCTTTCTCAAGCCCTTCTCACGCCGTTTCTTTATGTTTCTCTCTCTCTCTCTCTCTCTCTCTCTCTCTCTCTCTCTCTCTCTCTCTCTCTCTCTCTCTCTCTCTCTCTCTCTCTCTCTCTCTCTCTGTCTCTCTCTGTGTCTCTGTCTCTATTTTCCTCTAATTCTGTCTGTCTTTGGTTGCTTGCTTTGATTTGTTGCTTTACAAGATTCAGCGCTATACAAATTCCATACATTATTATTATTATTATTATTATTAGTTTTTTCGTTCCTCTATTTTTTGCTGCTGTGTGGCCTGTCCTAGCTTTTTCTTTCTTTGCATTTTTGTGTGTGGAGCTTTGTACTTTTTGTTGATGTTCTGTTTTTGTGACATGCTTGGAGACAGGGAGAGAGAGAGAGAGAGAGGAGAGAGAGAGAGAGAGAGAGAGAGAGAGAGAGAGGGGAGAGAGAGAGAGAGAGAGAGAGAGAGAGAGAGAGGAGAGAGAGAGAGAGAGGAGAGAGAGAGAGAGGAGAAACAGTCGCTAAGAGCCCTTTACTTCAAGGGAGGTCAGGAACTTGACAAGAAAATGAGTGTTGATATGAAATTTGTTTTGAGAGTTAATCGGCTTTCCGTTAAATATGTTGTATTTCAGAAAACTTACCATCAACCCCTATAGGAATGCCGGGGGGAAGGGGGTGGGGGGGGGGGGCTGTTAGTGCAAATAGCATCCACACATTCTGGAAATTACGTGTTAGGATGTCTCTGTTCTGTCTGTTTCATTGTTTCAGCCTTGTTTCTTGTCTTTCTGCCACCTCCTCGCTTAATTTTTTTGGCCTTCTTGGTCCACTCTTCTGCGCTCCCCCCAATGTTTCTTTTTTTTCTAGGTGTTACTTGCTTTTAGGCGACAAGCATCATTTTTAACTCATAATCGAACATGAGTCTCTTCCTTTGTGTCTATCTGTCTCTTTGTGGGTCAGTCGGCATATCTGTCTGTCAGCCTGCCTGCCCATGTCCTACAGTCTCCCTCTCTGTCTATCTTTACCAGTATGCATGTATATATATTATAGATAGACAGATAGATATAGATAGTTGAGAAAATAAAATGAGGAAAAACAAGTATAAGGTAACCAGTTACAACTCCATTCCCATCATAACAATACATTTTGTTCAAGATTTCAAAACGAAAATGTTGCCCACAGGATAAACTTTGAAGGCAGCATTTAGGGGCAATAATTGAGTAATGACCATACCTTGGGCCTGAGCTGACTCAAGCCTCGGCTCCTGGTTGATCACTCTTTAGAGGTCCCGGCAGTGTTTGAATCCTCACTCATCCTCTGTGGTACGTAACAGCAAGACACCCTCTATAATTTAGAAGTGTCTATTGCCGTCCTAAGAATAAATAGAGATTTTTGTGGCTTACCACCGCTGCCAGCAAAAGATGAAAACAGGTAGAGAAGAAAAATATATGGAAAGTAGTAGTGGTAACAAAAATGTATATGACAATTAGGTGCCTAACGAATCTGTGTGGCTATATTACTTGTGTGAGAGTGTGTGGGTGAGAGAGAGAGAGAGAGAGAGAGAGAGAGAGAGAGAGAGAGAGAGAGAGAGAGAGAGAGAGAGAGGGGGGGGGGGGTAGGGTGGGAGGTTTGTATGTATAGTTGCATTACCTTATGTTCTAAAATATTATTTTGCTTATATTGTGTTATATAAAAATTGATTCAAAGAAAATAAATATATGATAAAAAGAATCTCTGTGCCTTATGTTCTTTGAGGATCCCTTTTTATATCAAAAGGATGCAAGGGAGATCATAAAATCTGTATCCAGCCAATGGGTCTGTTTTATCTGGATATCAATGTTAACCCGAACATTGTCAGACACTATTAGAGTGTTGACACAGGCAGAAGAAGTTGAAAATGAATGGTACTTCACTTGGATTTTAGATATATCTTGTTATAGTTATAGTTATACTTAATCATCTCATCTATCTGGGGTTTTTTTTTCCTGTTCTCTCCCTGTGTCTCTGCCAGTCTGTCTCTGGGTAGTTGCTAGCGTTGTTTTATGGGTACCTGAATTTATTGTGTGTTTTTTTCTTTCACACCTATTTTGTGATTTAAAAGTGTGTATATGTGTGTATGTGC
>CM054157.1:26749175-26751675 GCA_028751875.1 Rapana venosa | reverse complement strand
CACAGATAAACGTAGTTTTGGTTTAGCCTGGACAACATGTGACAACAGTTTAAAACGAATGTAACAAGACTATTAGACAGGTGCAGTTTTGTGTGGCAGGTATATTCCTAACATCTACACCTTTGTCATAGGTGGTCTGTTTCTGACCAAAACAATGGATTGGTTGTGTAGTGTGCTTGAGATTTTATGCAGATTTTCGATCTAATGTCCTTCATAGCTCAGTCTGAAAAAGCTTTTAAAGAGAAAAGTATTTTAAAGAGAAAAGAGACAAGTATTTAAACAGGGCGCCACGGTTTTATATGAAACAAATACAAAATCTTCATAGTTTTTTTAAAAGAAATAATTATAATGCGATTGACAAGCAGGTATTCAGATGGAACAGTATTTGTAAAAGACGAAAGAAGAGGTGTTTAGCGCGCACGCGAGCACGCACAAACACACACACACACACACACACACACACACACACACACACACACACACACACTTTTCAACCTTTTATTTATTTTGTATATCAAGCTTAGCTAACAAGGCATGCATTTTCTTTTCCATTCTAACTGTCAATTTTGCCTGAAGCCAGCAGAGGACCCACTTGACTTTCATCTTTTAAAAAAACCTTGCAAAATATTGTTCTTTTTCAGACCTGCTATTAGCTTAAATCTCAGAGAAGCCACATACGCAGAATCATAGCTTCAAGCTAGGAGCTTGTTTGATCCCAAAGAAATACTGCTAAGTGGCTGCAGCGGTTTTGGTATTCGAGAATGTTGTTCGTTTTGTCTTTAAAATGCTCTTTTGTTTGTCTTCTTTTGTTATTGTTTATCATTGGAGTGATTTTGTTTTAGTGTCGAAGGGATGCTTCGATATTCTTGTTTGCCCTGTGTTTTATTGTTCTAGTATATGCTCAAAAGTCATTTGCTGACGTGTCTTTGTTTCGGTTTTTTGTGTGTGCTTGTATTGTTATAGGGGACGGGATATCTTAGTGGTCAGAATACTCACTTTTCCCCCAGCTAAGGTTAAGCAGCGTCGAGCGTGGTTACCACTTGGATGGATGACCGTTTGCACGCCTTGGTTTCAGTACAGTCCCCCAGTTCACCCAGCTGTCAATGGGTACCTGCTTCTTTAGGGTCAGGAAAGGGTAAAGCAGCGAGGGAGAGGAGATGGGCGCCGCCCTCAATATGCTGTCTCCTTGACAAGTTGAGGTCTCTGATACCTCAGTCCCCTACGACCATATAGGTTATGGGACACATTTACCTTTTTTATTGATGTTATATGTCTTGTGTGCTTCTTTGTATTGTTTTCTTAGATTGTTCTTATACGTTGTTGTTGTTGTTGTTGTTGTTGTTGTTGCTGCTGTGTGTTCCTCAGCATAACACACTGGGATCTCACCCAGAATGTGCACTCTGACTCACTCATCTCATCTGGGAATCACTGTGAGTTTCAAATTTCACACTGGAGGAGAAGTTTTCATGTACGACTATTTTTAAGTACCTCGCTATATAGGCAGCCATACTCCGACTTCAAAGGATTTATTTCTCATTTCAAGTGTGTGCAGGTTGTATATTAAGAGTTTCTCATGGCTAAAGGCAATTTAAACACAACATTTTACAAAATAGCAAAATTTGTGTGTAGGCCTTGGCAATCAGCCGACATAAAAAACGGACACAGCTTTTGGACTGGGATAACTTCTTATAAAAAGGATTATAGCTGCAAAATAGTCTGTTGATATGGAAAGAAATAGTTCATGGAGGGTTTTTGATGATTTTAGTTTTCTTTAACACTAAAAAAGCAAAGGTGTGATCTAAAAAATGATCTTAAGGCAATACTTTTGTACCATCACAAAAACCATAGCTAATGATAATAATGACGGCACAGACACAGACACACACACACACACACACACACACACACACACACACACACACACACACACACACACACACACACACATCATATCACACACACACACACACGCACACACGCCAACACACACCACGCACACACACACACACACACACGCACGCAAGCATGCACGCACACATATGTGCGCACTCACAGGAAATGCCTGCCTCCCTCACACCCCCTCCAGTTGACGAACGGTCTTGTACATCCACACATTTTTTTCTACATTCAAAGTACATTAGCACTTTGTCTCCCTTCCAAGTTGTCACATTTTGTCAAGCAATAGACTGCCCATTCTTTCCTTTCAGAAACACAGTAAGCCTATTCTTCTTCCTCGAACGCTCAGACAGCAACTATTGCTGTCCGTTATATGAGCGAAAAATACGTCACGCAGCTGTTAAGCTCCTGACAAGTCAGGCCCAGCGCATCCGACTTCGGCATAAGAGAGAATTGTTATCTTTTATGTCTTTCTGGAAAATAAGGCATGAGAGGGGACGAAGAAGGCAGAAAATAGATAATAAGGAGGAGACAGGGGAAAAGAGGAACAAGACAGAAACAAAGCGAGTGAGAGAAAAGAGGAACATTCTAGCACAGAATTTCC
>CM054157.1:26716675-26741675 GCA_028751875.1 Rapana venosa | reverse complement strand
CCACGGTTAAAGATAATTTCATCATGATATTTTTCAACATAACAACATTTGAATGTGAGGGCTGGAACTTTACTTATATCAATAGCTGGCAAGATTCAATGGTCTGGGCACGTCTCCTTTGATAAATAGCCTTGTTAAAAATTGTGCGAACAAAAATGAAACAAGAAAAATAACCTAAGTCGTTAACGGTGATTTATACGTCTGGAGGTCAATTTTAAGACTTATTTAATGCTAATTTAAGCATCTGATTTATTTTATAATTATGTCTTGTTTCATTTTGTAGTTGAGATTCGAAAAACAAGTGTGTGTGTGTGTGTGTGTGTGTGTGTGTGTGTGTGTGTGTGTGTGTGTGTGTGTGTGGTGTGTGTGTGTTCTGGTGCATTTTCTTTTTCTTTTTTTTGCTTTTCCCAAGAGTAATGTGGTGAAGCAGTACAATGGGATGACACATCATGTGTCACATTAAGGAGTCTGTTTCTTTTCCCAAACTTGAAAGTGTTCCCTTCTCTCCCAAATCAAGGCCAACTCTGTGTGTGTGTTATGTGTGTGTGCGTGTGTATGCGTGTGTGTGTGTGAGAGAGAGAGAGAGAGAGAGAGAGAGAGAGAGAGAGAGAGAGAGAGAGAGTGGGTATGTGTGTGTGTGCACGTACGTGTGAGCACACGCCAGACGTGTGTGTGTGTGTGTGTGTTGTGTGTGTGTGTGTGTGTGTGTGTTTAACCTTGCCTGAACTGTTGAAGGAGCAATCGAACTCTCTTAACACTGTTGACCTGACAAATGGCACAAAGAGAGAGAGAGAGAGAGAGAGGAGAGAGAGAGAGAGAGAGAGAGAGAGAGAGAGAGAGAGAGAGATGAGAGAGAGAGAAGAGAGAGAGAGAGAGAGAGAGAGAGAGAGAGAGAGAGAGAGAGAGAGAGAATGCGAATGCGAATGTGAATGCGAAAGTTTTATTCATTATAGGCCTTGGTCCCTCATGAAGGGGGGGGGGGGGTGTATATAATCAACATTCCAAAACATGTACTTGAGAGAGAGACAGAGACAGAGACAGAGACAGACAGACAGAGAGGCAGGCAGGCAGGCAGACAGACAGACAGACAGAGAGACACAGAGAGAGAGAGCCCACTGGGTAGACAGAAGTAAAACACACTTTGTATGAGGTCCAACATTTGTGGGAGAAAGCTGGCATGAAGAGAGGGGTGATTCAGATTCAAATTCAGAATTCAGATTCAGATTCCGAATATTTTATTGCCATTTAAGTCATGTAGACTTATTTGACACAACAAAAACATAAATAATAATTATCTATTTTGGTTAAAAGTGATGTACACTAAAAATATGTTCCATTCTACTTCTCTTTTTCTCTTTTTTCAAAACACTCATACACATATCTGATGATATCTGCTTGATATATATCAGCTGTGATTATGTCACTTAATTTATGTACACAATTTTTGCGTTCTTTGTCCTTGGTTTTGATTTTTAATGACAAATTATTCCTGAGTTCATCATATAAAATAATTCATCGAGTAAATGAAATTCATCTTCTATTTTGTTACAGTATCTACATTTTCTGTCCTCTCTGGATATATTTCGTGGCTTTCCTTTCTCTATCATTAAATTGTGACAGCTTGTGCGAAATTTACGATATGTCTTCTTATGAGTTTTGTTTTTATAGTTTATTAAGTATGGTTCCAGCCTGTATTCTTTGGTAGCAAAATCATAAAATTTTAGTTTTGCAAACTCTTTCTTTTGGGAGATCCAAAATGTTTTATACATGTCCTCAAGTTTTCTTTTAACAGCATAACTCAACCGATGAACATTAAGAGTACCTTGGTTCTTCCAGACATGTTTGAATCCAATTGTGTACAGATAATTTTTCACTGTGTTCATCCATTTATTGTTCATCATTTATTGTTCATCTGATACAAATAATCGTATACTATTCTAATATAAGAGTCTGGTTTTGATTCTGGGTAAGAGGGTGACTAGACCCAATGCAGGGAGAGCAACAGTCGCTACAATCATAGGGGTGTTCTCTTTGTTTGCTTATTTGTATGTTCTGGTTTTCATCTCTTTAGTAATATATTGTTGTGGTATTATAATGTATCAAGGATGATTTCGTCTCCTATGTGTAGGTGTTTTTGTCTCTTTTTTTGTCTTTTTTTTGTCTCCCAGTCTGATATTTTTGTCTGTTTCTCTCTCTCTCTCATTCTTTGTCTCTATGTATCTCTATGTATCTCTGTGACCCCTCTCTCTCTCTGGCTCTCTCTCTCTCTGTCTCTCTTTTTTGTAGATGAAAAAGCAACACTGCCAATTGTTTTCCTTAATAGAAATTGTCTTGGATTTATTCACGTGTTTATTATTTGTATTTTGTTTACTCTCTATCTGTCTGTCTGTCTGTCTGTCTGTCTGTATGTATTTCTCTCTCCCTGTGTCTGTCTGAGTCTCTCTGTGCGCGTATATATATGTATTTATAGATCGATATATATATATATATATATATATATATATATATAAAGAGAGAGAGATACACACACAAATATATATGTGTATGTGTGTCTCTGTGTGTGTGCGCGTGTGTGCGTGTGTGTGTGTGTGTGTGTGTGTGTGTGATTGTGTGTGTGTGTGTGTATGCGCTTACGCAACCGCACCAACAAACGCGCACGCGCAGGTGCGCATTTGTGCACACGTTTGATCTCTACCCCCATGTCTTTGTAACTTTTGCGACTCTATCTGTCTGTCTGTCTGCCTGTCATTCTGTTTGTCTATCTCCGTGTCTGGCATATTTTCTGTCTATCTGTTCTTCTCTTTCTTAGCTGGGAAAAGTAACAAAGTTAGATCCTGCAAAAATAGAAGTACGACCACCTAGGGAGGAATTGACATTTTACAAAGAACAGAACAAGTTGGGTTTTTTTTTTTCAGAGGTTCATTTTTCACCTTTCTGTATTTTTAGAGGCCACCTCCAAATATACAGAAGAAATCAATATACTTTTAGTATGCGCTTTTCTTACATAAAAGCCGGCTGCTTCTGAATAGTCATAATACATAAGGACAGAGATCTATAATGGACTGAAATTATATTAGTTTCACGGTGGATGAAACGAACAACTACAGAGAGAGAGGAAGACAGACAGAGGAAGACAGACAGACAGACAGAAGGACAGACGGACAGACCGACAGATGGACAGACAGGCAGAGACAGAACGAATACATGAATGAAGAAACGATCAATGATACGCAAGGGTGAAGATTTAAAGCCCAGCATATCTTAAGTCTATCCTCGTAGATACGCAGACAGACAGACAGGCAGGCAGACAGACAGACAGGCAGGCAGACAGACAGATACACAGACACACAGATAGGCAGACAGGCATGCAGAGAGACAGACAGGCAGACACGGGAGAAGGAGAAGGATATTTAGGATCAATAAAGGCCCATGAGTTGGATCTTGGAGACCCCCCCCCCCCCCCCCCCCCCCCCCCCCCCCCCATTTCTACACAGTTTTTATTTTTGGTCTTGGTGCCATTTGGTGTAAAGTTACCGTGGGAAAGGCTGTGGGTGTGACTGCACCAATAGGAGAGGGTAAGAGCAGGGCTGTAAGTGTGTTCCTATGCTGGCTATGTGGGTTTTTTGTAGGTTTTTTTTTTTTTTTTTTGGGGGGGGGGATGTTGTTCTTATGGATTTTTCGATCTCTTGCAGTAGGCAGAATCTTTCTGTTTCGTTTTTTCCCCATGTCTGTCTCTGTCTGTCTGTCTATTTTTGTCTGTCTGTCTCTGTTTGTCTGTCTCTGTCTGTCTATCTCTGTCTGTCTATCTCTGTCTGTCTATCTCTGTCTGTCTCTGTGTGTCTGTCTATCTCTGTCTATCTCTGTCTGTCTCTGTCTCTGTCTGTCTCTGTCTGTCTATCTCTGTCTGTTTCTGTCTACCTCTGTCTCTGTCTGTCTATCCCTGTCTGTCTCTTCCCACCTCTGTTTCCTTTTCACTCTATGTCTTTCTCTCTGACTCTATGTGCGCACGGGGAGGAAGGGCGGCGTGTGTGTGTGTTTGTGTGTGTGAGTGTGAGTATGACTGTGTGTGTATGTGTATGTGGATCGGTATAGTGGATCGGTGGTCTAGAGGTAACGCGCCTGTCTAGAAAGCGAAAAGTCCGGGTCTGAAGTGTGCGGCGGTTCGTACCCCGTTTGGACCGGAAATTTTTCCCCCATCCATTAGACCATGAGTGGTGGTCTGGGCGCTAGTCTTTCGGATGAGACGATAAACCGAGGTCCCGTGTGTTACACATAATTATTTAGCGCACGTAAAAAAACCCACGGCAACAAGAGAGTTGTCCCTGGCAAAATTCTTAGAAAAAAGCCACTCTGATAGGGAAACAAATACAGCTGCAAAAAAAAAAAAAAAAAAAAAAAAAAAAAAAAGGTGGCGCAGCGCTAAGTGGCGACGCGTTCTCCCGCTCTCCCCGGGGAGAGCAGCCCGAATTTCACGGAGAGAAATCTGCCGTGACTTAAAGTGGTATGAAACAAAATCTGAGCGCTTTGATTTGTTGCTTTACAAGATTCAGCGCTATATAAATTCCATACATTATTATTATTATTATTATGTGAGTGTGTGTGCGTATGTGTGCGAATATGTGTGTATGTGTGTGCGTGTGTATGTGTGCATGTGTATGTATGTGTGTGAGTGTGAGTGTGTGAATATGTGTGCATGTGTGCATGGGTATATGTATGTATGTGTGCGAGTGTATGTGTGTACATGTGTGTTTCATTTTTCTTCTTCGTTCTTCTTCATCATCATAACAAACGTGTACCATTTAAAGAAAACAAACAAACCACCGGTTATTGCTGATATTAACCTAGAAAAACAAACATTAGCTGATATAAACTGTTCGCCAAAGCACACAACACTAACAACATCTGTCTCAGAGAGGAAAAAACCCAACATATTTTACCTTCAGAACAATCACTAGGAGAATTTGGAATGAAGTGGAACTCCACTGATGCTTTCAAATTGGCACTTTTGAGCAAAAAAAGTGAGAAGGGGTTCTGACATATTTGGAAGGGAGGATGGAAATGAGTTGAAAAATTGTGCTTGAGCCCATCATATAAAGTTCAAGTAGAGGACAACGATTGTTGGGTGGAAGTTTTCAGCGTGTTTGTCTTTTTCCTTCTGTCTCTATCTCTGTTTAGGTCTGTCTATCTGTCTGTCTGTGTCTCTATTAGTCACTCATACTCCCTCTCTTCTACTCACACACAGATGCAGACACATACAGACACTTTGCATAAGTACAGATGCAGACACATACAGACATATACAGATACACACAGACACACACACAGACACACACAGACACACAGATAGATGGCTTGATGAAAAAAGCAGTTGCATTGCTTATTCAAAGTACCATCTGGAAATAAAAACTTGACCTGACTTGGCTTGACTCAAGGAGACATACACAGACAGTCACACAGGCACATACACAAACATACACACACTCACACAGACACACAGACACACACACACACACACGCACTCGCACACACACACACAAGTTCTCTCTCTCTCTCTCTATCTCTCTCTTCTCTGTCCGTCTGTCTGTCTGTCTCTTCTGTCTGTCTCTGTCACTTCATTTCTTTCTATCACCACTGGATCCTTCAGAAGCATGTCGCTTTTAAGGAAGAGAAAAAACAACGTTCTTGCATACTTGGAAAGGACAGTGGAAAGGAACTGAAAACAGTTCTTCGACACGTTATGTACAGTTTAACGGGAGGTAGCATACTGTTGGGTGACCTTTGTTGACCTGGTTTACCACTTCCTTTTTTGTCTCTGTGTCTGTGTCTGTCAGTCTGTCGTCAGTCAGTCAGTCTGTCTTTTTATCTGTCTTTCTCCCTCTCTCTCTCATTTTTAACTCTATATCTCACTCAGTCTCTTTCTCACTATTACTCTCTCTATGTCTCTCTCTATCTCTAACACGCACGCACACACACACACACACACACACACACACGCGCGCGCGCGCGCGCGCGTGTATGCAAGCATACACACCCAAGCACACGCACACAGACGCGCATGCGCAAAAGCACGCACGCACACATATACACGCACTCGCGCGCGCGGGCGCGCACGTACAGTCAGTCAGTCAGTCAGACTGTCTGTTTATCTGTCTTTCTCCCTCTCTCTCTCATTTTAACTCTATCTCTCACTCACTCTCTTTCTCACTATCACTCTCTATGTCTCTGTCTATCTAACACGCACGCACACACACACACGCGCGCGCGTGCGCGTGTATGCAAACATACACACCCAAGCACACGCACACAGACGCGCACGCGCAAAAGCACGCACGCACACATATACACGCACTCGCGCGCGCGGGCGCGCACGTACACACATATACTCATGCACACATGCAAGCAGACGTCCTCTCTCGCTCACACACACACACACACACACACACACACACATCATCATCATCATCATCATCATTATCTTCATCTTCATCTGATCCCATAACCCCCTTCGGGATCGTAGGGGCACTGCATTGACGAACGTTGCACCAGTAGGCTCCATTAGCGGCGGTTGTGTGCAAGTGCCTGGGTTGTGGAGAAGCCCTTCCCTGTCCATTCAGTGATGTTGTCTGCCCATTTCTTCCTCTCTCTGCCTCGCCCTCTCTTCCCCTGCACTGTTCCCTGCAGTATGGTTTTGGACAGCCCATCTGATCTAGTCACATGTCCGTACCATCTGAGCTTCCTTTTCTTGACTGTGGTCAGCAGGTTTTCGTAGTGCTTTACTTGTTGGGTGACGGTTTGTAGGGCTTCGTTGTTGGTAGTGTGGTCCATGTATGAAATTCCAAGGCGTCTTCTGAGGCATCTCATCTCTAGAGCCTGGATCCTCCTTTGTAGATCTGCATTCAATGTCCAGGATTCGCACGCACACAGATATGTAGAGATTACTAGTGCATGCAGTAGCTTGACCTTAGTCCTGAGAGAGATGTTTCGATCTTTCCAGATAGCCTTGAGCTTTGCCATTGCTGATATTGTTTGTGCAGCTCCTGCGAGGATTTCGGTTTTTGAACCTTCTTCACTAATAATAGCTCAAAGGTACTTGAAGTGATCTACAACCTCAAGTTCTTTTCCACTGACTTTGATCTTGGTAGTGATTGGCTGGGCACTGTGTGTCATGACTTTTGTTTTCTCGGCACTGATCTCCATGCCATATCTGGAGGATGTTTTGTCCAGGTGGTACACTAGGTTGGCTAGTTCCTGTTCATTTCCTGCAAGTCTGTCGATGTCAGCAGCAAGCCTGAGGTTGGTGATTATCCGCCCTCCAATACTGACTGTGCCAGTGTGATCTTCTAAGGCATCTGTCATTATGCGCACAAGGAAGACATTAAACAGTGTTGACGATAGAAGACATCCTTGACGAACTACCACTGAGGTATGGAACCACTCTCCAACTATCCCTTGGAAAAGCACTGCGCTGGTGGCTTTTGTGTATAGCACTTTGATGGTCCGAATGATCTTTTGTCCCATGTTGTATTTCTTCATCGTGGCCTATAATGCGTCGTGCCATAAACGGCCAAACGCCTTTTTGAAGTCTATGAAGACGTGGTATAGTTTCTGTTGGTGCTGGCTGTATTTCTCGCACAGAACTCGCAGGTTGAATATTTGTTCTGTGGTGCTTCTGTTTGGGCGGAAGCCTGCCTGTTCTTCAGCGATGATCTTTCCTGCCCGTGCCTTTAGTCTGTTCAAGATGACTTTTAACATCACTTTACTGGCATGGCTTATGAGGCTGATCGTTCGATAGTTTTGGCATTGCTGTAGATTGCCTTTCTTGGGGAGCATGATGATGAGTGATTGGGTCCAAGGTGTTGGCCACTCTCCAGTCTGCCAGATCTTGTTGCAAATTCTTGTGAGGATGTCTGTCACTTTTTCCCCCCGTATTTGATCAGCTCTGCTGGGATGTTGTCAATGCCTGCAGCTTTCCCATTTTTCAGTGATTTGATTGCTGCCTCAACCTCTTCACGAAGGATAGGGAAGTCATCACCTTTTGACGAGTCCTGACTTGTAAGTACACTGGGTTCACCTTGTGTCTGATGGTTGTAGAGCTCTGAACAGTACTCTGTCCATCTGTTAATGATATCTTTTTCCTCTTTGAGGCAGTTTCCGTCTTTGTCTTTGATGCTGGTGACTCTTGTCTGTTTCTGCTGTGTGAGCTCTTTCACAATTTGATAGGCTCTTCTGCTGTTGTTCTTGGTCAAATTTTCTTCAATATCTGAACATTGTTTCTCAATCCATTCTTCTTTGGCCTTTTTCATGTCTTTCTTTCTTTATCTTTTTGCTGATCTCTCTGCTCCTGTTGTGTACTCGAAACTCTTCAATTTCCTTCTTTTATCACACATCTATCTATCTATCTATCTGTCCCGTAGTCTGCCGACCGTGGGGGCACCCTCAAAGACTCAACAACCAGTTCCTTCCATTCCTCTCTCTGTTCTGCCTTTCTCAGGTTTTGTTGAGTTCTAGGTCTGTCCATTCGCTGATGTTATCATCCCAGCTCTTCCTTGGTCTGCCTCTTCTTCTTCCTCCTTGGACAGTGCCTTGCAAAACTGTCTTTGCAAGTCCTTTGGATCTTGTGACATGCCCATTTAAGTTTACGCTTTTTCACGGTCGTTAGAAGGTTCTCATAGGGTCCAATGGTTTGCTGGATTATGTTATGCACGCTTTCGTTGCTTATGTGGTCTTTGTAGGAGATGCCAAGGAGTCTCCGAAAGCATCTCATCTCCACCGCCTGTACTCTTCTCTCCAAATCTGCAGTAAGGGTCCATGATTCACAGGCATACAGAAATATGGATATGAAAAGGGAGCGCATTAGTCTGATCTTGGAGATAAGTGAGATATTTTTATCTCTCCAGATGGTGTTTAGTTTTGACAAAGCTGTTATTGTCTGTGCAGTCCTGCATACTACTTCTGGCTTGGATCCCTGGTCGGATACAATGGCTCCCAGGTACTTGAAGCTTTGAACTGTTTCCAGCTTCTGGTCATTAACCCTGATATCAGTGCTAATGCCGTTGGTGTTATTAGTCATCAGTTTGGTCTTCTCTGCACTGATTTCCATGCCGTATGTTTTGGAGGCCTTATTCAAGTGTTCGGTTAGGCTGGCAAGCTCTTTTTCTGATCCTGCTATTCCATCAATGTCATCTGCGAAGCGGAGGTTTGTGATCGTTCTGCCACCAATGCTGACTGATCCTTCATGATGTTCCGGTGCATCAGCCATGATTCTCTCAAGGAAGATGTTGAAAAGAGTGGGTGAGAGTAGACAGCCATGCCTTACTCCAACTGTTGTTCGAAACCATTCTCCAATGTTGTTGTTGTAGTACACTGCACTGGTGGCCTCGCTGTACAGCTGTTTGATGACTCTGATCAGGTTTGCATTGATGCTGTACAAATTCATGGTTGCCCACAAAGCTGCATGCCACACCCTGTCAAATGCCTTTTTAAAATCGATAAATACGTGGTAAAGGTCTTGTTGATGTTGAAGGTACCGCTCACATAGTATTCTGAGGTTGAATATCTGTTCTGTTGTGCTGCGCCCTGCTCTGAAACCTGCTTGTTCCTCAGCAATGATGGTCTCTGCTTGTGGCTTCAGTCTATTCAATATTATCTGCAGCATGACCTTGCTTAGGTGGCATAAGAGGCTGATTATCACACATATCCAGGATTTTATCTGTGCTCCATGGTTGTTTTTTCTGGAGGTGCTTGCCAAGTAGCTCCTTTGCTGTTTCCGTCATCACTGCATTGAAACTGTTGGTTATTGTCTCTGCATCTTTATTAAGTGTAATCAGTGCAGCAAATTTTCCACCTATTTTTGCTTGGAAGGCTTTTGCGATGGTAGGGTCCTTCAATCTTTCTAGGTTGAATTTTAACTTGATGTTCTTAGGCTTGTTGATCTTTTTTTTAGCTGGATTTTAAAGTTCAAGAGCACCAGGTCGTGTCACTGCCCATGTCTGCAACTGGAAATGTCCTCGTCTTGGTTCTATTGATGCCAGATCTGAACCGGTTTTGTACCAGTATGGAATCAATCTGGTTGTGGTGGGTTCCATTAGGTGCATGCCACGTCCAGCGTCGGGATGCCTTGTGTTCCCTTAGGGTGTTTGCAAGCACCATGTTGTTGTAGCTGGCAAATTCCAGTAGTCTGAGTCCTCTTTCGTTGGTAGCTGTATTACAGGAGGGTCCACAGAATTTGCTCCAGTCTTTCAGTGCATCAGCGCCCACCTTAGCATTCCAGTCTCCTTGAATAATTAGGGTGTCTTTTTTGTTAGCTTTGTCGATGATGCCCTGGAACTGCATGTAAAATTCCTCTACTACTTCATCATCATGTTCTGATGTTGCGCATAAGCTTGTACCACTGTGATGTTGAAAGGGGCTGCTTTGAGGCGGATGGTTATAAGTTTACTGGTTACTGGGCAGCACCCGAGCACTGAGTTTTTGATGTTCTCGTTGACAAGGAAGCCTACGCCATTGGTGTGCTTTCTAATTCACCACTATAGTAGATTACATGTCCTTCATCAGTAAGATGTTCGCCAAAATTCTTCCATCTGACTTCACAAAGGCCCACTATATGCTAGGTGTACTTCTTCAGTTCGTGGCTGAGTTCTTGTAGCTTTTCTGTTTGGGCAAGTGTTCTGACATTCCATGTTTCCGTGGTAATATAATCTCTTACACGGATTCGGGTTCCACCAATAGCACACTTTACACCTCTGCCCTGATGGGAGACAGAAGGCGCGGTCCTTGTTGACCCGGGCGACGACCGATCCGGTATGGCCATTGGTATTTTCTTACACACACACACACACACACCACACCCACACAACACACACACCACCACACACACACACACACACACACAACACAACACACACCACACCACACACACACACACACACACACACACCACACAACACACACCACACAGATGCCCGACGAAATTCATCGAAATCACGCACAACACGATACCACAAACACACTTAAACCTTTCCACGACAGCAACACACGTATTGACATAATATTTATTCGAGATGTCTAGTTAGATATCAGCAGAAACGCACCGTTTTCACGGACTAAAGTTTATTCTCGTGATCTCAAGCCGTTCGGAATTAACCTAGCGTGAAAGTGGATGGAAGATACTAAGGGGAGGGAAGGGGGGGGGGGGGCAGGTCCAAATCTGACAAGCTATAATTTCATTTAATTATATTTCTTTCCTCCAATTGCCACATTCCCATCACCATGCTGAAATATACACTGTGTTGTGTTTGTAATATATATGTGTGTTGTGTGTGTGTGTTGATTGTTTATGTGTTATTGTGTGGTGTGTTGTGTGTGAATGTGTGTCGTTGGCGTGTTTTTTTAATAATATTGATTTTAATTCATTTGTAGTTGCATTGTGATGTAATATGCAAGCTTTGATTTGGATTTTTAAACAAAAATTTCATTATAATTTTTTTTTATTACTTATTTTTTATGATATGTTTTCTCTACTTTTTATTATTGGAATTATATATATAATTTTGATTAAGAAGACTAACTTTGTGTTTTGGGAATTGTTTTACTTGGAACTCTTGTACTGTTTGATTGTTTCTTTGAAGAGCAAAGTAACTCTTCTTCTTCTGCTTCTGCTTCTTCTTCTTCCCCCTATCCCTGTCTCTCTGTCGTCCGGTGCCTGTATGCTCTGTGTCTTTCTTTTTCTCTGTGTTTCTCTCTGTGTTTGTGTGTCTCTGTCTCTCTGTTGGTCTTCAAGTTTACGTCTGCTCAAACAAAAGTGATATCCGACACAATAACTAAAAAGGGGGAAGCGATATGCATGAACCGATCTGTCTGTTTGTCTGTCTGTCTGTCTGTCTGTCTTGTTTCTCTCGGTCTAGACATGACTTTTAATGCTATGCCAGCAGTACACAAGACCAGGACAGCCAGACACAGACACGTTCAATCTTGTTCAACAACAGGACACAGCTTTACCAAGTGAGATGTGGGCCGACAACAACAGCAACAACAACAACAATTAATGATAACAATATTAATAATAATAATAATGATATTAATAATGATGATGACGACGATAATGATGATGGTGATGATGATAATAACAATGATAATCATGATAATAATAATAATAATAACAACAACAGCAACAACAACGACAACACTACTACTACTACTACTACTACTACTACTACTACTACTAATCCTGATGATGATGATGATGATGATGATGATGATGATGATGATGATGATGATGATAATAATTAGATGATGATGATAATAATAATAATAATAATAATAATAGTAATAATAATAATAATAATAATAATAAATCGAATTTCTATAGCGCTGTATCTTTTTAAAAACGTATCAAAACGCTTGCATTCATTTCACACCTATACATTCGTCTAACAATGATTAACAGTTTTAACAAATTTAAATACATACATACACGCACACGCACGCGCGCGCGCGCACACCCACACAAAAAGTGAACAAAGCAAAAATAATCTGATATTCAAAAGACAGATGTTTGTTAAGAAAATAAAACAGAAAGTAAGAAGTGTGATAGACAAAAATGTGGTATAGACAGTTGGATTGACGTTTTCAATTACTGTGTAGAGGAAAAACAATGTATAGGTGCCACAGGTTGTAGAAATTCTAGATAGACAGTCACGGATTTTAAAAATCTGTTTTCAATACGTTTTCTCTCCTTCAGTGTCTGTATATCTGTTGTTTTGGTTTTGTCTAAGTCTTTGTCTTATTTTGAACGTGTCTGTCTGGTTTTCTCTGTCTCTCTCCTCCTCCCCTTCCCCCTGTTTCTTTCTTTTTATTACAGTCTCTGTCTCTGTCTCTCTGTCTCTGTCTCTCACTGTCCCCCTATGTCTCTGTCTATCTCTGTCTCTCTATCTGTCTCTCTCTCTGTCTTGCTCTATCCCTCTGTGTGTATGTGTGTGTATTTGTGTGCGTGTGTGTTTGTGTGTATGTATAAAATTCATTCTAAGTTTATTGCCCCCCCTCCTCTCCCCACTCGCGCCTAAGCCCCATTTGCAATGAACAAAAGTGTTACACGATCACTCATCTGAATTTGAATCTGATTCTATCAACCATGACGTTAAATCCATGTCATGAGTCATCATCCATTTCTCTTAGTTACAAAATGCGTTTTGTGCCAGGTCCTCTTACCACTGCCCCTTTTTGAATGGGCTTAAAAAGCTTATCACAGTAAAGTTTGTTATTGTCATTGTAATGTTCATCTCTCTCTCTCTCTCTCTCTCTCTCTCTCTCTCTCTCTCTCTCTCTCTCTCTCTCTCTCTCTCTCTCTCTCTCTCTCTCTCTCTCTCTCTCTCTCTCTCTCTCTCTCTCTAGCTCCACTCATGTTCGTCTGTCTCCCTTCATTCATTCATACGTCAGTTGGATTAACAGTACAAAGAGTGAAGTCCCACACACTCAGACACGTTTCATCGTGGTCAACCGCATGGATACAGATTTCTAACTAACAGATGAAGAGACAGAAATTGACAAGAACTGAAGAAAACAAAAGTAATCTGGATAGCAGAGGACAGATGTTTGTTGAGATAATAAAACAGAAAGCAATGGGATAGAAAAAAATGGTGTGGACAGGTTAATTAACATTTTCCATTACTGTAAAGGAAAAAAAAAGGTATAGCTACCACATCTAGCAGAAATTCCAGATGGATTAATGCCGATGTTTATCCGTCTCTAAAATGTTTTTTTCTCGTTCTGTTTCTTTGCATCTGTCGTTTAGGTCTTCGTGTGTGCTCTTATGTCCATCTATTTTTGTTTATCTGTCTGTCTGTGTGTGTTTGTCTGTCTGTTTGTTTGTCTGTCTGTCTGCCTGTATGTCTCTCTCTGTCTCTGTCTCTTTCTTTCTCTCTGCCTCCGCCCCCCCCCCCTCTCCTCTCTTCTCTCTCTGCCCACCTCTTTCTGTCTATCTCATCCTTCGGATGAGACTATAAACCGAGGCCCCGTGTGCGAACGCATGCAGAACATCTTGCGCACACGTTAAATCCTGTTCCGCTTTTCGTAAGAGTAGGCCATTGTGTGCCGGTGGAAACAGATGACAAAATTGACAAAACTGCATACACACGGGGACTGGATGTAAAAAAAAAAGCACATGAGTGCTTATTCCATTATCCTCGATATAAAAGTATAAATAAAAACTGAATAAAATAAAAAATATCTCTCTTTACCCATAATGTACCATCTGGACTAACAGTGCAAAGAAGTCGGCCAGCTTCAGACACGTTTCATTTCCTTCAAGAACATGGACACAGTCTTCAAAGTGGCGGGTGGGGAGACAACTGCTGACAAGATCTGAAGAAAACGAAATAATTAAACTGTCAGAAGACAGATGCTTATTATTGAGATATAAAACAGAAATAATTGCGATAGAAAAATGGTACGGACAGGCTGATTGACATTTTCTATTACTGCATAGAGAGAAAAGTGTAGCTACCACGTATTGCAGAAACTCTAGATGGATAGATACTGATGCTTATCTGTCTCCAAAATGTCTTTTTTTTCTTGTTCTGCTTCTTTGTGTCTGTTGTTTTGGTCTTCGTCTGAGTTCTAATCTCTCTCTCTCTCTCTCTCTTTTCTCTCTCTCTCTCTCTCTCTCTCTCTCTCTCTCTCTCTCTCTCTCTCTCTCTCTCTCTCTCTCTCTCTCTCTCTAGCTCCACTCCTGTCCGTCTGTCTCTCTTCATTCATACGTCAGTTGGATTAACAGTACAAAGAGTGAAGTCCCACAGACTCAGACACGTTTCATCGTGGTCAACCGCATGGATACAAATTTCTAACTAACAGATGAGGAGACAGCAATTGACAAGAACTGAAGAAAACAAAAGTAATCTGGATAGCAGAGGACAGATGTTTGTTGAGATCATAAAACAGAAAGAAATAGGATAGAAAAAATGGTGTGGACAGATTAATTAACATTTTCCATTACTGTAAAGGACAAAAAAAGGTATAGCTACCCACTATATAAAGGAAATTCCAGATGGTTAATGCCGATGTTTATCTGTCTCTAACATTTTTTTTTTTCCCGTTCTGTTTTTTTTGCGTCTGCCCGTTTTGTCTTCGTGTGTGCTTTTTATGTCCATCTATTTTTGTTTATCTGTCTGTCTGTGTGTGTTTGTCTGTCTGTCTGTTTGTCTGTCTGTCTCCCTGTATGTCTCTCTCTTTTCTCTGTCTCTTTCTTTCTCTCTGCCTCCGCCCCCCCCCCCCCTCTCTCTCTCTCTCTCTCTGCCCACCTCTTTCTGTCTATCTCATCCTTCGGATGAGACTATAAACCCGGGCCCCGTGTGCGAACGCATGCAAACATCTTGCGCACACGTTAAATCCTTTTCCCGCTTTTCGTAAGAGTAGGCCATTGTGTGCCGGTGGAAACAGATGACAAAATTGCCCAAAACTGCTACACACGGGGACTGGATGTAAAAAAAAAAGCACATGAGTGCTTATTCCATTATCCTCGATAAAAAAGAAAAAAATAAAAACTTAATAAAATAAAAAATATCTCTCTTTACCCATAATGTACCATCTGGACTAACAGTGCAAAGAAGTCGGCCAGCTTCAGACACGTTTCATTTCCTTCAAGAACATGGACACAGTCTTCAAAGTGACGGGTGGGGAGACAACTGCTGACAAGATCTGAAGAAAACGAAATAATTAAACTGTCAGAAGACAGATGCTTATTATTGAGATATAAAACAGAAATAATTGCGATAGAAAAATGGTATGGACAGGCTGATTGACATTTTCTATTACTGCATAGAGAGAAAAGTGTAGCTACCACGTATTGCAGAAACTCTAGATGGATAGATACTGATGCTTATCTGTCTCCAAAATGTCTTTTTTTTCTTGTTCTGCTTCTTTGTGTCTGTTGCTTTGGTCTTCGTTTGAGTTCTAATCTCTCTCTCTCTCTCTCTCTCTCTCTCTCTCTCTCTCCTCTCTCTCTCTCTCTCTCTCTCTCTTTCTTTCTCTCTCTCTCTCTCTCTCTCTCTCTCTCTCTCTCTCTCTCTCTCTCTCTCTCTCTCTCTCTGTCCGCCTATCTTCACCAACATACCAGTTGGGATAACTGTACAAGGAAGCTACCCAGACTCAGACACGTTCCATCACGATCATCGACTGAGTACTGTTTTCTAAGTGACATGTGGTAAAAAAGGAATAATTGACAAGAGCTAACGAAAACATATGAACATATGTAGCAGAAGACATATGGTCATTGAGATAATAAAACAGAAAGAAACGTGATAGCAAAGATGGTACGGACAGGTTGATTGACATTTTCAATCACGGTATAGAGGGGGGAAGGGTATACCTACTACACCTTGCAGAAAGACCAGATGGATGGATACAGACTCTCGAGTTCTTAATCTGATTTTTTTCTCTTTCAGTTCTTCTGAATCTGATGGTCTTTGTCGGAGTCTCTGTTTCATTCTCATTTTTCTTTATGTGTGTCTGGTTCTTTCGGCCTGTCTCTATTTCTAGGTCTCTCCCTTTATAATGAAATCTGTCTCTGTCTACCTGTATGTCTGTCTCTCTTCGCCAGTGTACCAGCTGGTGGAAAAGTACAAAGAAGTCATCCATATTCAGACATAGTCTGTCCTGTTTAATAGCAGGACATAGTTTATTTTTCAAGAGAGATAGGGGAAGACGATAGTTGTCAAGCCTTAAGGAAAACAAAATAATCCATTTTCAGAAGACAGATGTTCATTGAGATAATAAAACGAAAGGAAATATGATACACAAAAACACCTATCCTGACTGACATTTTCATTTACTGTGTAGGAAAAAGTGAGTATACCCATCACATTTTGTAGAAATTCTGGATAGAAGGATATACGTTTTTGTCTGCCTACAAAATATTTATTTTCTCTTTCAGTCTTTCTCAATTGCCCTGTAGGGTTGCCGGGATGCTGTCAGCGTTAATAGCATCCCCATAATCTGGAAACGATGTGCTAAGAAATTCCCCCTTTTCTATCCCTCCCCATGTCTCTTACCTTGTTCCTTTTCTTCCTGTCATCTCCTTCTTGTCTATTCTCTGCCTCCTTGATCCATTGTCCTGCCTTTTTCCCAGAAAGAGTTAAAAGATAACAATTATCTTCCACACCTAAGTCGGATGTGCTGGGCCTGACTTACCATGCGCTTAATGGCAGCGCAACGCATTTTCGCTCATAAGAGAGAAAACAATATTCTGCTGTCTGAGCATTCGACGATGAAGAAGAAAAAGAAGTCTGCTTCAGTCTGTTGGTCTTTGTCTGACTCTCTGCCTTATTTTTCAGTGTGTTTTTTTTAATTTCTGTCTGTTTTTTCTGTCTCTATGTTCATCTCTGTCCCCGTCTGTCTGTCTGTCTGTCTGTCACTCTGAAGAGGTATTTAAAAGAGGTCATACATGTACATTTCTCAGTCAGCGTGTACTTCACAATCTTACCGTCATTCTCACGTGGAATGTATGATACACAGTGCATGCTATGGGGGGGGGGGGGGGGGGGCTCTCCTGGGTACTTATGCTGTGGAAAGCTCAACAACAACATGAACAAGAGTCCATCACTATTGCCATAGAAAAGCACAGATCCCCACTTCAATACTCCTTAGCCTAAGAATGTGATCTCAACACTTTGTATTTGCAAAATGGAAAAACTGAACATCTGATAAAAAAGACAACAAACAGTCACAAGAACAACATTAACAACAACAGCAACAACAGCAACAACAACGACAACAAAACAAATTCTAAAATGGAATCTGTAAACCATCGACACGGATTCAGCTAGCAATAACACATGATTACACTTATTCAAGAGGCCATTTATGGTTGTACCTGCCCTGTTAAGCATTACTTCTTTTTTTTCCCCTTTCTATATCTCTTATTTGATATGTTAACCTTTTCCTTCTTGTTCTTCTTGTTCGTTTTTTTCTTGTCTGTATCCTTCTTCTTGTTCTTTGTATTCTTCCTTCTTGTCCTATTTTTTTATGCTTCTTCCTCTCTGTTTGTCTGGATTTCCTCTGTCTCTGTCTCTGTCTGTCCCTGTATGCTCCTTTGTCTGTCTGTCAGTTTGTCTGCTTGTCTGCTGTCTGTCTGTCTGTCTGTATGTTTGTCTTTGTCTGTCTTGCGTTAGTCTTAGGTTCAATTCCACCCCAACACACACACAACACACACACACTCTCTCTCTCTGTGTCTCTGTCTCTGTCTCTGTCTCTCTGTCTCTCTCTCTCTCTCTCTCTCTCTCTCTCTCTCTCTCTCTCTTATACATTCCTGAGGGCGAGGACTGGATGTAAGAAAAGCACGTGGGTGCTTATTCATTATTCTCGAAATAAAAGAATATGCTATTGTCATTTTTCATTGTCTGTCTGTCTGACTTTTTGTCTGTCTGTCTCTCCCCCTCTCTCTCTCTGTCTGTCTGTTTGTCTCTCTGTCTGTCTGTTTGTCTGTTTGATTGCTACTCTCTCTCTCTGTCTGTCTGCCTGTTTCTCTCTCTCCCTCTCTCTCTCCCTCCCTCTCTCTCTCTCTCTCTCTCTCTCTCTCCCTCTCTCTCTCTCTCTCTCCCTCTCTCTCTCCCCAATTTCAACCCCCTCCCCCAGCTGTCAGCCCTAGCTCCAACCACCAGAGAGTGTAACCTGACACCAGACAGCACCACCTGCCTCACACAGATTAAGGCTATTAGAAGTAAAGAGGAAGAGGAGGAGGAGAAAGGACGGAAGAGAAGGATACGGAGGAGGAGGAGGAAGAGTAAGAGTATGAGGAGGAGGATGAAGAGGAGGAAAAGTATGAGGAGGAGGAGGAGGAGGAGTAGGAGGACGAGGAGGACGAGGAGGATGAAGAGGGAAGAGGAAGAGGAGGAGGAGGAGGAAGAGAAGGTGGAGGAGGAGGAGGAAGAGTAGTAGGATGAGGAAGAAGAGGAGAAGAGTAGGAGGACGAGGAGGTGGAAGAGGAGGAGGAAGAGAAAGAGGAAGAAGAAGAGGAGGAGGAAGAGGAGGACGAGGCAGAGGAAGAGGAAGAAGAGGAGGAAGAGGAGGAGGAAGAAGAGGGAGGAGGAGGAGAGAAAGAGAAAGAGGAAGAAGAGGAGGAAGAGGAAGAGGAGGAGGAAGATGAGGAGGAGGAGGAGGAAGAGAAAGAGGAAGAAGAGGAGGAAGAGGAAGAGGAGGAGAAGGCAGAGGAAGAGGAGGAGGATGAGGATGAGGAGGAAGGGCAGGCCGGGGAAAGACAAGAAGCATGTGACTGACATGGAAATCCACTTCAATCTCTCGACCCCAAACTTCACCCACATCTGACTTATAGCTTACGATAGAGCAAGCAGGACGCACAGAGAGAGAGAGAGAGAGAGAGAGAGAGAGAGAGAGGAGAGAGAGAGAGAGAGAGAGAGAGAGAGAGAGAGAGGAGAGAGAGAACTCAAAACTCAGAACTCAGAAATTTAATGTATCTCGGGCGTTAGGCCATAATACATGGTTGGCGTAGGAGAAATTGACAATGCCACAGAGTGGGCAAAAAGACAGGATAAAATACACAATACCAAGCTCACTTTCAGTGACAGAAATAATGAAGACAATGCTCAAATGCATAAAAATACATATGTATCAAACACAATTCACTATTTTGATCTAAGTGTACCTTCCTTATGTCTGGAAAATATCAATATACATATAGTTTCTCAAAATCATAACAAACGATAACCGTATCTTCGTTTGTGATGTAAATATCTTAATACAACAAGCTTTTTCTCTTATTGATGGCATGGAATATATATCTAGACAGGCAGTGATTTTTGCTACTCTTTTCTGCTTTAAGTAGATCGTGCAAAGGTGTATCAACACAATCCCTTAACAATTTAATTCTTAAATCATTATACACAAAACATTCATAAAGGAAATGCTTTTCATCTTCAACTTTGGGTTTACAAAATGGACATAGTTTCTTCTGATTCTGTGCACTATATCGATGTACATTGTTGTTGAGTGGTAAAACATTACATCTCACCTGTGACACAGCAACTCTAAAGCAGTAGGTATCTAAGTGTAGAAGATATTCTTCTTTAACAAATATTGTTTTGAAACACCTGTAACTGTCGTATCTGTCTCGGTCTCTGATTGTACTATACAATTCCTGGATAAACATATCAACTAGTCTTTACTTAAACAGATGTAAGAATACCTTGACGTCACCAACTCCCTGTTGAAGCCATACAAAACTGAATCCTGCATCACATATAATGTGTCTAATCATAGAAACCCAACAGTTCTTTCCAGATATATTCATGTCAAGCAACATTTGTAATAATTTAAACCAATATCTAAAAGTATTTATACATGAGTTGATGTAAAGAGGATATCAACCCAGCTCACCATATATCATTTTATTTGGAGTTTTCAATGGTACATCCAAAAATCTCTTGCAAGCCATCATGAGTACTTTCTCTATATGTTCCAATTTATGGAACCCCAGAGAGTCAGAGAGACAGAGAGAGAGCAAGAGAGAGAGATAGAGAGATAGAGAGAGAGAGATGAGAGGAGAGAGAATGAATGAATGAATGAATAAATAAATAATAGAGGGAGAAAGAGAAGGTGAGAGAGAGAATGAATGAATGAATGAATGAAAAAATGATGAATGAATAAATGAATAATAGAGAAACGAAAGAGAGAGAATGAATAAATAATAGAGATGGAAAAGAAGAGAGAGAGAGAGAGAGAGAGAGAGAGAGAGAGAGAGAGAGAGAGAGAGAGAGAGAGAGAGAGAGGAGAGAGAGAGAGAGAGAGATGAATGAATGAAAAATAGAGAGGTGAGCAAGATAGAGAGAATGGGAGAGATAATGACAATGACAAATTCTTTTATTTCGAGGATAATGAATAAGCACCCATGTGCTTTTTTACATCCAGTCCCCGCCCTTAAGGAGAGAGAGAGAGAGAGAGAGAGAGAGAGAGAGAGAGAGAGAGAGAGAGAGGAACGATAATATTTATTCAACAAAAGCAATGGCCCTATTTGAAAGGGTACCAACATATTCAAATTCGCTGAGAGAAATAGAGAGCGAGAGAGAGAGAGAGGGAGACAGACAGACAGACAGACAGACAGACAGAGAAGGGCGGGGGTAGGAATACTCAAGCATACTGACAGGACAGATAAACAGCCACGAAGGAAGGGATAAAAATAGAAAGACAAAGAAAGAAAAAGATAAATAAACATTAAAAAATGAAAAGTAAAAGGAATGGAAAGAAGTAGAAGAAGAACAATAACAACAACAACAACAACGACAACGACAGCAGCAACAACAAGACAGTTTCTAGATTGAAAAAGGTGACACCCTTACCCATAGCTTTTAACGTTTACACACAGCATTTTGTTTCTTAACAAAACTACCTCTGTCCGGCCATTGAACAAACTCCAGCTCCTTTATCAAAACAGTTGTCTACGAAACAAGAGAGAGGAAGAGACAAACAGAAAAAAGTAGGCAGCATAATTATGGCATTGTGAAATACACCAGGACACTAGCTATAGAGATGGGGGCTTTTACACAGCCTGGACACATCGCAAAAGGGAGTAAAGAGCTGTTTTGAGGCAACGGCCATAATAGCTCTTTTAATACCACTTTAAAACACGGCAGATTTTGCTGCGTGAAATCCGGGCTGCCAGCCCCTGGGGAGAGCGCGTCACCTCAAGAGCAGCACCACCCTTTATTTTTTATGTCCTGTCTGTAACTGTATTTGTATTCCTATCAGAGCGCTTTTGTCTACATCATGTGGCCAGGGACAACTCTCTTGTTGCCGTGGGTTCTTTTACGTGCGCTAAATAGTTTTGTGAAACCCACGGGACCTCGGTTTATTGTCTCATCTGAAAGACTAGCACCCAGCACACCCCTCATGGTCTAATGGATGGGGGAACAGTTTTTGGCCTAAACGGGAATCAAACAACCGCACACTTCCGACCCAGACTTTTCGCTTTCTAGGTAGGTGGGTTACATCTAGACCACTGATCCACTTTGTGAGGTAAAGAAAGAACAAAGAATATACAGACGGAGATGCAGAACAATTTGCATGTTGAAAAACCTAACTATGGGCTCTGTAAGATACAGTTTATCAATCTTCATTCAGTGAGAGGAATATTACAAAACTTCATTTTCATTGTCAGCTGCTAAAACACCCACTTGTTAAAATAGGAGGGATATATATCATTTGCTCAATGACAACAATCATAATAGTTATATCAATCAGTATTTTCATCCCCCAAAGAAGATTTTAAAAAAAACTATATAGATTGCACTACGGTCATAGAACCTAACCTGCAGAGTTGTGGTACAATGTTGCCCCGTGTTGTCATGGTTATAAAGACCACACCCTTCTGTCCATCATGTATTCTGAGCCCTTCGTTCGTAGCCTTACCACATGAAACGATTTGAGAAAGATCTCTGATAGGCAACAGGTTGATATGGCAAACAGGAGAATTGCCATAACGAAATGCCCAACGATTCACTCATGGTGCATTTATATTACGATCGTGATGCGGTTTGTGCTAACAGTTTGTGTACAGACATATTCACAGACTCTTTGATGCAGAGGAAAATGCGTGCTGGTATTGACAGATCATTATAGCTAAGTAGTACGCTCTGATTTTATATAAATGCTTTGCTGTTTGAGAAGGTGTGCTTGTAATTGTGAATTATTGAAATTGCTCTGTGTATGTGTGTGTGTGTGCATGTGTGGGTGTAGGTGTTTGTGTGTTTCTATGTGCATATATGCACACATTAATCAGCTGTGTTAGTTTTAGGTCAGTACACACCAGTCAGCTGTGTTAGTTTTGGATCAGTACACATTAATCAGCTTCATTAGTTTAAGGTCAGCACACATATTTTTTGGGTCAGTACACATTAATCAGATGTGTTAGTTTTAGGTCAGTACACACAAATCAGCTGTGTTAGATTTAGGTCAGCGCACTTTGATCAGATGTGTTAGCTTTAGGTCAGCACACACCAGTGAGATGCGTTAGTGTTAGGTCAGTACACACTAATCAGCCGCTAGTGTGAGGTCATCGTACACCAATCACCTGACAGTACCAGGTCAGGTCACGCCTGTCACCTTTTAGCCTCAGGTCACTTTAAACCAATCAGCTGCCACCCCCTCGTCTCCACAGACCAATCAACTGTCAGCCGCAGAGCAGCACGGACCAATCAGCTGCCAGCAACAGGACGCCACAAGCCAATCAGGCAGCAGTCACAGGGGAGGGGAGCTTTTACTGAGATGGATGCGTTCAGTCAACAGTACGATGTGATATTTTCCCCTATGTATATGTGTTGTCTTTGAAGCATTAAGAGTTTTGTTATTGTTGTTGTTGCTGTTGTTGTTGATACTTTGCCAGTTTGACACACGGGGAGTCCCCCAGAAAATGCAATCTGTATTACACATCACCCCTTGGAATCACTGTTATATAACAGATGACAAGTTTGGGTGTATGACATGTTTTGTGTATCTCCTTTTATAGGGAGGTACTTGCAAACTGTCATACCACACGAACTTGTTACAGCTACTGATGTAAGAGTAGCAGCAGCAGTAGTAGAAACAACAAACAACGAGAATAATGGCGACAATAACAATAACAGCAGTGCAAACAGAAGTAGTGCTTAACCAAACCAACAGCAAAACTATGAAACACAGTCACAATAACAACAACAACAGCAACTCTAGAAGCAACAATACAGACAGTAATGATGAGCATACTCTGATGTGAGAGAATGATTAGTTGCTCCTTCAATGGAGACTGCAGAGGCTTAAGCTAAAAGGATGTCGTGGGTGAGGGTCATATCATAACATAATTTTCAAAGAATAACAACATCTTGATAGAGGCCCAAGACGTTTCTGCTTACATTGATAAGTAACAACACACGCCTTTGGTCTCGGGGAAAAAAATTAATCTGTTATTATGGCAACCGTTTTGTAGCTGTTTATATTTTGCTTTTTATGGTCATTATTTCCACCAGTGGCACAACTACCGTTGTTCCTGTTGTTCTGATTGTTTTAGCTGTATTTTACGTTGTCGAATATTTCTTCATTTGACACTAGTGCTGGATGTGCTGCTCTTATTGTTATTGTCGTAGTTATTCTTGCTGTTGTCATTGTTGTTTCTACTACTTAATCACCATTAACTGTGTCTGGCTCTTGCTGTTGGTACTATAGCGACTGTTGCTTCAGTTATTCTTTCGCTGCGACTACTTCTGCTACTGCTACTGCTGCTGCTGTTCTTGGTATTGTGCTCCTGTTCTTCATGGCTACTGTTGTTTCTGCTGCGTTTACGTATGACTGTTTTACTTGTGATAGGACTGTCATCACACACCTATTACTTAGAGCTTTCGTCTAACATTTGTTCATATACTCTTATGTTTCGTTCCTAACACATCTTTCTGGTGCCAACCAGTGTATCAGATAGCTGCTCTTGTTGTTGTTGTGTTGTTGTTGTTGTTGTTGTTTGTCTAGCTTAACACTCTGGGGGTCACCCAAAATGTGCACTCAGACTCATTCACCCCACCTAGGAATCACCGTGAGACTGAAATTGTACACTGAATGAAAAGTGTTCGTGTATTACTGTTTATAAGTACCTCGCCATAATAGGCAGCCATACTCTGACTTTAGATGATTTTTTTCTCCTTTAAAGGAGTGTGCAGGTTGTTATGCTAAGAGCTAGTCATGGATGGACATCATCAGAGAATGGACCAGGATGAATGACTCAGCACTACTGCGCAGAGCCGAGGACCGAGATGGATGGAGGAGGCTTACCACAGCATCGTCTTTCGTGTCTCCTCCACGACCGCCAAAGTCACGGGACTGATGATGATGATGATGTCATGGCCGAAGGCAATCTCAACACAACATTTTACAACATAACAACATTTTAGCGTAGGCCTTGGCAATTAGCTGACATCAATAACTGGCACAGACAGCTGTTGGCCTGGGCCTAGTGTCAGAGAGGGTGAACATTAGC
>CM054157.1:26681675-26711675 GCA_028751875.1 Rapana venosa | reverse complement strand
GGGTAAGAGACGAATAGAACGTGCTCTTTTAGGAAAATTGACATCAGATCTGTACTATTCGGTGTCCACCTGGTTTTTTTGCTTTGAACAAAAGTAAAAAGGTATTTAGCCCCAAAACCAAGTTTTGTCATCCATTCCCACCAGTACAAAATAGCCTACTCTTCCGAAAAAGGGAACGGGTTTTAATGTGTGTGTCTGTGTGTGTGTGTGTGTGTGTGTTTGTCTGTGTGTGTTTATGTGTGTGTAAATGTGTGTGTGTGCGTGTGTCTTATTTGATCTTATAAAAGACATTATTACAATGCAATGATCTCTCGAGGCACCATTTTTTGCTGATACAGAAGCCGCCAGCAGGTATCTGCACTACATTTCCATTTAAGAAGCAAGAAAATTGCATAACATACACAAAACAACCCAATACCACTCCTCAGTTTTGTTGAGAAATGTCAGTTCCTCTTCAGGTGGTCACAACTCTATCAACGTGTAATGTGAGTTTACTGTCTTTCTCGGGAGAAAAGAAGAATGAAAGGCACAACACACAAATATCATATATATATATATATATATATTCGTTCTCTGTGTGTGTGTGTGTGTGTATCTCTCTGTCGCTCTCTCTGTCTCTGCCTCGCTCTCACTCTCTCTGTTTCTCTCTTTCTCATCAAACTCAAACACGCACATAAGTATGCTTATATGTGTGTGCATGAGTTTGAGGAGGGAAAGAGAGAGATAGAACTCTGAACTCTGAACTCTGAAATTGTTTAATGTATATCGGCCTTTGGCCACAATACACATTGAGGGGCAAAATATTGAAGATGAAAAGTTGAAGATGAAAAAAATTCACATAAGTTTGGTAAGACTTTGGCATAATACCCTGGAGTGCACTCATAACTGTATACTCTTGCATAAGCATATTCCAACATCATGCCTAAATAAAGACTGTCGTATGCCAACAAATCAAAACAAAACACAGCTAAAAACAAAAACTCAGTTCACCTTAACCACTTCCCAGGGTACCACAAAAAGACAATAGACCTATTAACAAAGTTATTTATGAAGCTATACCTGATATGTTAACACCTTCTCACATACAAAATACAAACATCAAGCACATCATAAATCATAACATTTGAAATCATTAATGCTCATTAGGTTTTCTTGCATTTTCATAATAGTTACTATACTCACAAGTTATTGCATTCTCAAAACATTCACCACTCCAAAAAAAAAAAATATATATACATCAAATACACCCATGTCAGCTCTAGGCTACTGCAATGTTAACACAATGCTGTATGGGGAAAAACAAAACAAAAAAACCCAAAAAACCCACACATACAAACCTCACACACACTGTGCTCTTTCATGTCATGTAACTTTAACGTCATAAAAAGAGAAGATAGGGTGTTAATCAAAACATTGCAAGATATCACTTCAGAAACAATATTCACTCATCACATGTCCTCTCAAACACATGAAATATGCAAATTTTCATCCGACAGTCCTATGCTGGACACTTCCTCAACTGCCTTCATACACACACACACACCCGCACGCACGCGCGAACACACACACGCACGCATGCGCATGGGCATCCATCCGCTCTTACACTCAACCCCCTCCCCTCCAAATCACTCATACCAACACATACACACACACTCACACGCACGCACGCACGCACGCACAAACATACACACATGTTCGCACGTGCACGAGCTCGTGCACACACACACATATAAAATAAATGCTCAATGGCCGTTCTCATTAAATTATAGCAACACAACATTTAGATCAATGTTTCCACAATGAAGTTTTTTCTTCTGTTAATTGCATGGAACACGAACCTGGATAAATTGTGCGTGTGATTTGGATTTGTAGCCCTGAGTAGTGCATGAAACGGAAGCTTGGCTGATTCTTTTAGAAATTTAGCACGTAGATCCTCATACCCATCACATTTAAATATGAAATGTTATTCATTTTCGATTTTTTCTTTGCAACATGGACACATTTTATTTTGTACAATTTCACTGTAGCGATGCACATTATTGTTTAAAGAGAGAGAGAGAGAGAGATGAGAGAGGGGAGGAGAGGAAGAAGAGGAAAAGAGAGAGAGGGGGGGGGGAGAGAGAGAGAGAGAGAGAGAGAGAGAGAGAGAGAGAGAGAGGGCAAGAGATAAAGATAACAATAAAGATAACGAAATTTTATTGCGGTTAAGCTGATATGCTCATACAGCAGCAAAGTGCTGCAGCACAACGCAATTACATGTCATGGAAACTACAGCATTGATCTTTATAATGTACAGCCAATCACAAAACTCTTTACTGTCCAGATTTGTTACGACATTCCGAGCCTTTCTTGTGCCAAGTCTCTGCCACACACACTGTCAGCCAAGGTAAAACTGCAGGAGATCACGAAGAGTCGCTAAATCCCGTGAGACTCGTGCTAAGGTTTCCCTGTGTAGTGTGTCCTGGATTCGCTTCCCTTTCCGCAAAATGGCGAGCCTGACACGTTCCTCTTTTAACATGTTTTTGCTTTGCTGTTTGACAAACCAGTACACACACTCTGCATCAGTTCTGGTTTGCATGCATTTTGGATCACAATGTCATCAGACTCCCATGTCACAAAACTTTACCATCTGAATGATGGAGGATAGTGTTTCTGAAGTGTTTATTACTGTAGCTCTCTCTCGGTCTTTTCTTGACAGATCTCTCAGTCAGAGTAGCAGCATATCGTATAATAATCTGTGTGCCAAATCCACCAACAATACTATCCATCCTAAGTTGATAGTCCACATCAGGATGCGCAACACACACATCAGCACCATAGTCAGACACACCTGGGGGTTCCATATCAACCGATGATGACAACACAACTGATGTTTTCTTGCTGCTATCCTGTGTGTGTACAGTTGGCATGTCTATTTCATGTGTATCGGCACATACCACACTCAACTGTTCCACACCACTGTCAGGCAGACATGAGGCACTGAAGACACAGTCACTGTCACACACAACACCTGCCTGTTTGTCTTTATGTTTTATGGAACGCTACTGGTCGGGGGTAATTTGGGAAAAAGTTTTTTCCCTGTAGTATTGCACTTGCATGTTGCGATTCACTGTAGGATCCGCCATATTTGTTGACACTGCCGTGTCAACTGGCTTCAGTCCCAAGACAAAAACCACATTGTCTCCCTCCCCTGCTACTTTCCAGCTGGAGACGGGGCTGTCAGTCAGAAGGGCGCTTAAGGTTTTCTCCACAGTCGCTGAAAGTCTGGTAACTGGCATTTTCAGACAGAATTACAAGATTTTCTGCAGCTCTGAAAAAGACGCCCTGCTGCTTTGCGCCATGTTGTGAGAGCCGAGACAGAGAGACAGAGAGAGTGAGGCAGAGACAGAGACAGAGAGAGAGCAACAGAGAGGCGACAGAGAGAGACAGAGCCACAGAGAGACCCCATAGACAGAGAGAGAGAGAAAAATTGAGAGAAAGAGAGGAGAGAAAAGAGGAGAGGAAAAGAGAGAGAGAGAGAGAGAGGGGAATAAGAGAGAGAAAGAGAGAAAAAGAGAGAGACATTGAGAGAATCCGCCAGTGTAAAAAAAAAAAAAGAAGAAACTGGCTGGAAGAAAGAAATGAAATTAAAAAAGCAAACAAAGGATAGAGGCAGAGAAAAACCGAATGGTCACAAATCTCTCTCGCTCTCAATGCAGGTACAACCACACCCCCTCTTCCCACGGTCATTTTTTCCCATAATGGTGCACCTCTTCTGAGAGACAAGGCAGCTGCTGGTTAGAACGTTGCGCTTTGCGCTCACGACCTGACAACCCGGGTTCGAGCCACCACCGAGACGCCTCTTCTTCGTCCATCGGGATCGATGATGACCCTCTATTTCAACCTGGGATTGGGAGGGTTCATTTCTGTTGGTGCGGAGATGACTTATTGGCCAATCCGCGCTTGAAAAGTTCTTGAGCAGTTTTGGACAGAGTATAGTGGCTGCTTTTGGAGACTTGGAGGCTCTATCTTTCCTGTCTTGCCTGCGTTGCTCAGCTGTCGCAAATTTTGTTTCCTTCGTGGGTTTGGGGCCCCTTGTAAGCTGCTCGCCATGTGGCTCTCCTTGCTGCCTGCCCCTGATTTATCTCAATGTTAAGGCGTGAGGCTTTTAGAGTGTCCTTTAAGCGTTTTTTCTTTGGCCTCCCGGGGGCGCTTTTCCCTGTGAAATTGCCAAAGAGAGTTTTTTGGGGAGCCAATGGTTTGGCAGCGAACTACATGCCCTGCCCAGCGAAGTGGGTCTGCACAGGTGGGTGGGTGCTGGGGGAAGGTTTTTGCTTAGTGGCACCTCAGTGTCTGGGGTCTTGTCGCCCTTTGAGCCAAACATTTTCTCAAAAAGGGGGGTGTGAGTGGTTCACTTTTTAGCAGGCGTTGGTTTGACTTTTCCCTGACTCTGAGCCATAGAGCGGGGGTGACATAACTTTGTAGCCTTTATCTTGGGTTTTTGTTTAGATGCCTCTCCTGTCCCAACTTCTTTCGGGGGTCTGCCCAAAAGGCAGCGCTTGCTTTTGGGGGTCTGGGGTTGACCCATCTCATGGCTACTGTGCGGGGGAGGGTACTACCCAAATAAGTAAAGTGTAGTTAAAAGGGGGCCCCCCCTGGGGTAATTGAGTGCAGCTCCCCTCTCCCAGAAGTCCTCCCTTTGTGACAATACACCCGGTCCCCTGTGTGAAAGTGCAGAACATCTTTGTCACTTTTTTTAAATTTTGGAAGAGTACGTCATTTTAACGTTGTGAACGGGTTCAACATTTTGCAAAAAATGAAGCACAAGGGGACAGGGGGGTAAGGGAAAAAGCATGGGGTGCTTTCCCATTTCCTTTAAAAAAAATTGAAAAAAAAAAAAGAAAAAATTAAAACTGGTTTGTAGGGGTTAAACCCTCCCCAAAAGTTGCTCAAATAGTTCTCTTGTCTTCTCCCCCTTCCGACGCTGTCGCTGTCGTTACTGTTGTCTGCTCTGTCTCTATTTCTGCTCTTTCTTCCTTTCGTCTCTCGCCTCTCTCTGTCTCCTCTCTCGTCTCTGTCTTCTCTCTCTCTGCCCTTTGGGGATCAGCAGTGTAAAGGATTCTGTGCCTGTCACCCCGGCCAGACGTGTAAAAACACCCCCACAAAACGATTACACACAAACTTTCACACAAAACACACACAAGCACAAACGCCAAAAAACACACTAACACCACACACAAAACACAACACAAACACACAACACACACACACACACACAACACACAAAACCATCCCCCTCCGTTTTCCCCAGAACCACCCAATTCCTCAAATCTGAGCTCCCAAACCAGGAAACGCATCTGAATAAAAAAATTTATCTTAAATTGCATCCCTTTTTGCTTCATTGACCCGGGTAATAAAACCCTACATATGGAGCGACTTTTAAACTTTTTTTTTCGCAACGTTTCTGGAGAGGGAAAAAATTGTAATATTTTGTTTTATCAGATGAAATGGATGTGTAGATTTTGGTGATAATTTTTTAAAAAGCGATACGTCAATTTGATTGGATTTTTTTTTTTTGGGTAGTAATGATGTATTGCCCATAAAAATAGTAAAAATGTAAAATAATAATGAAATAATAATTAAAAAATAAATAATAATAATAATAATAATAATAATAATAAAAAAATAATAATAAAAATAAAAAAATAATAACCGTGGGAATTATATAGCCTTTCAAAAAAACAAATCAAAACGTTTTCATTTACCCTCATTCACATCAGCCATTACAATTAAGATTCAGCGCTATATAAATTCCATACATTATTATTATTATTATTATAAAAGACATTATAATGATGTAATGATCTCTCGAGGCACCATTTTTTGCTGATACAGAAGCCGCCAGAGACCAAAGCATAAATTTGCACTACATTTCCATTTTAGAAGCAAGAGAATTGCATAACATCCACAAAACAACCCAATACCACTCCTCATTTTTGTTGAGAAATGTCAGTTCCCCTTCAGGTGGTTACAACTCTATCAACGTGTAAGGTGAGTTTGCTGTCTTTTGTAGGTAGAAAAGAAGAATGAAAGGCACAACACACAAATATTATATATATATATATATATATATATATATATATATATATATATATATATATATATATATATATATATATATATATATATATATTATATATCTGTCCCGTAGTCTGACGACCGTGGGGGCACCCTCAAAGACTCAGCAACCAGTTCCCTCCATTCTTCTCTCTGTTCTGCCTTTCTCAGGGTTTTGTTGAGTTCTAGGCCTGTCCATTCACTGATGTTATCCTCCCAGCTCTTCCTTGGTCTGCCTCTTCTTCTTCCTCCTTGGACAGTGCCTTGCAAAACTGTCTTTGTAATTCCTTGGGATCTTGTGACATGCCCATACCACTTAAGTTTACGCTTTTTCACGATCGTTAGAAGGTTCTCATAGGGTCCAATGGTTTGCTGGATTCTGTTATGCACGCTTTCGTTGCTTATGTGGTCTTTGTAGGAGATGCCAAGGAGTCTCCGAAAGCATCTCATCTCCACTGCCTGTACTCTTCTCTCCAAATCTGCAGTCAGGGTCCATGATTCACAGGCATACAGAAATATGGATATGACAAGGGAGCGCATTAGTCTGATCTTGGAGATAAGTGAGATATTCTTATCTCTCCAGATGGTGTTTAGTTTTGACAAAGCTGTTATTGTCTGTGCAGTCCTGCATACTACTTCTGGCTTGGATCCCTGGTCGGATACAATGGCTCCCAGGTACTTGAAGCTTTGAACTGTTTCCAGCTTCTGGTCATTAACCCTGATATCAGTGCTAATGCCGTTGGTGTTATTAGTCATCATTTTGGTCTTCTCTGCACTGATTTCCATGCCGTATGTTTTGGAGGCCTTATCCAAGTGTTCTGTTAGGCTGGCAAGCTCTTTTTCTGATCCTGCTATTCCATCAATGTCATCTGCGAAGCGGAGGTTTGTGATCGTTCTGCCACCAATGCTGACTGATCCTTCATGATGTTCCAGTGCATCAGCCATGATTCTCTCAAGGAAGATGTTGAAAAGAGTGGGTGAGAGTAGACAGCCCTGCCTTACTCCAACTGTTGTTCGAAACCATTCTCCAATGTTGTTGTTGTAGTACACTGCACTGGTGGCCTCGCTGTACAGCTGTTTGATGACTCTGATCAGGTTTGCATTGATGCTGTACAAGTTCATGGTTGCCACAAAGCTGCATGCCACACCCTGTCAAATGCCTTCTTAAAATCGATAAATACGTGGTATAGGTCTTGTTGATGTTGAAGGTACCGCTCACATAGTATTCTGAGGTTGAATATCTGTTCTGTTGTGCTGCGCCTGCTCTGAAACCTGCTTGTTCCTCAGCAATGATGGTCTCTGCTTGTGGCTTCAGTCTATTCAATATTATCTGCAGCATGACCTTGCTTGGGTGACATATGAGGCTGATTGTGCGGTAATTATGGCATTGTTGTAGATTTCCTTTCTTGGGGAGGGTGATGATGAGTGACTGCGTCCATGGTGTTGGCCATTTTCCTGTCTGCCAGATCTTGTTGCAGATTCTTAGTAGGGCGCTGATCATGGCTTCCCCTCCAGCTTGGACCAACTCAGCTGGAATGTTGTCAGCCCCTGCTAACTTCCCCTTTTTCAGCGTTCTGACTGCTGTTTCCACTTCTTCTCGGAGGATAGGGTGACTGTCTGTGTCTTTGCTTTCGGGTACATTAAGGACTTCTGGATCTCCTGCGGTTCTATAGTTATACAGGTCGGAGCAGTATTCTGTCCATCTGTTCAGAATATCCTGGTCGTCAAATTTTATTGCGGTTAAGCTGATAAGCTCATACAGCAGCAAAGTGTCGCAGCACAATGCAATTACATGACATGGAAACTACAGCATTGATCTTCATAATGTACAGCCAATCAGGAAACTCTTTAATGTCCAGATTTGTTACGACATTACGAGCCTTTCTTGTGCCAGGTGTCTGCCACACACATATATATATATTCGTTCTCTCTGTGTCTGTGTGTGTGTATCTCTCTGTCGCTCTCTCTGTCTCTGCCTCGCTCTCACTCTCTCTGTTTCTCTCTTTCTCATCAAACTCAAACACGCACATAAGTATGCTTATATGTGTGTGCATGAGTTTGAGGAGAGAGAGAGAGAGAGAGAGAGAGAGAGAGAGAGAGAGAGAGAGAGAGAGAGAGAGAGAGAGAGAGAGAGAGAGGGGGGGGGGGGCAAGCGACAAAGATAACAATTACGATAACGAAATTTTATTGCGGTTAAGCTGATAAGCTCATACAGCAGCAAAGTGTCGCAGCACAATGCAATTACATGACATGGAAACTACAGCATTGATCTTCATAATGTACAGCCAATCAGGAAACTCTTTAATGTCCAGATTTGTTACGACATTACGAGCCTTTCTTGTGCCAGGTGTCTGCCACACACACTGTCAGCCAAGGTAAAACTGCAGGAGATCAGAAGAGTGGCTAAATCCCGTGAGGCTCGTGCTATGGTTTCCCCTGTAGTGTGTCCTGGATTCGCCATCTGAATGATGGAGGACAGTGTTTCTGAAGTGTGCTTTTTCTGTAGCTGTCTCTCAGTATTTTCTGGACAGATCTGTCAGTCAGAGTAGCAAAGTATTGTGGGACAATCCCGGTGTCAAATCCACCAACAATATTATCAATTCTCAGTTGATAGTCCACATCAGGCTGCACAACACACACAGCAGCACCACAGTCAGACACACCTGGGGGATCTATATCAACCGATGATGGCAACACGACTGATGTTTTTTTGCTGCTATTGTGCATGTGTACTGTTGGCATGTCTATTTCATGTGTATCTGCACATACTGCACTGTTCCACACCACTGTCAGGCAGACATGAAGCACTGAAGATACAGTGACTGTCACACACAACACCTGCCTACTTCTCTTTATATTTTCTGGAACGCTCCTGGTCGCGGTGAAATTGGGAGAAAGTTTTTTCCCTGTAGTATTGCACTTGCGTATTGCTATTCACTGTAGGATCCGCCATATTTGTTGACACTGCTGTGTCAATTGGCTTCAGTCGCAAGACAAAAAACCCATTGTCCCTCTCCCCTGCCACCTTCCAGCTGGAGGCTGTGTTGTCAGTCAGCAGGGCGCTTAAGGTTTTCTCCACAGTCGCTGGAAGTCCAGTAACTGACATTTTCAGACAGAATTACAAGTTTTTCTGCAGCTCTGAAAAAGTACGCCCTGCTGCTTTGCGTAATGTTGTGAGAGCCGAGACAGAGAGACAGAAAGAGTAAGGCAGAGACAGAGACAGAGAGAGCAACAGAGAGAGCGACAGAGAGAGACAGAGCCACAGAGAGACACAGAGACAAAGAGAGAGAGAGAGTAAGAGAGAGAAAGAAAGAAAAAGAGAGAGACGGGGAGAGAATCCCCCAGTATAAAAAAAAGAAACTGGCTGGAAGAAAGACATGAAATTAAAAAAAACAAACAAAGGAAAGAGGCAGACAAAACCGAATGCTCACAAATCTCTCTCGCTCTCAATGCAGGTACAACCACACCCCCTCTTCCCACGGTCATTTTTTCCCATAATGGTGCACCTCTTCTGAGAGACAAGGCAGCTGCTGGTTAGAACGTTGCGCTTTGCGCTCACGACCTGACAACCCGGGTTCGAGCCACCACCGAGACGCCTCTTCTTCGTCCATCGGGATCGATGATGACCATTTATTCATCCTGGGATTGGAAGGGTCCATTTCTGTGGGTGCGGAGATGACTTATTTGGCCAATCCGCGCTTGAAAAGTTCTTGAGCAGTATGGACAGAGTATAGTGGCTGCTTTTGGAGACTTGGAGGCTCTATCTTTCCTGTCTTGCCTGCGTTGCTCAGCTGTCGCAATTTTGTTTGCTTCGTGGGCCTTGGCGCCACTGTGTACAGCTGCTCGCCACTGTGGCCTCTCCATTGCTGCCTGCTCCCATGAGATTAGCTCAATGTTGAAGGCTTTCAGTGAGGCTTTCAGAGTGTCCTTGAAGCGTTTCTTCTGGCCTCCCTGGGAGCGCTTTCCATGCTGAAGTTCGCCAAAGGGAAGTTTATTGGGGAGCCAATGGTCTGGCATGCGAACTACATGCCCTGCCCAGCGAAGCTGGGTCTGCATCAGGATGGTGTGGGTGCTGGGAAGGTTTGCTCTAGTGAGCACCTCAGTGTCTGGGATCTTGTCCTGCCATTTGATGACAAACAGTTTTCTCAAACAGGTGGTGTGGAAGTGGTTCAGCTTTTTAGCATGGCGTTGGTAGACTGTCCATGACTCTGAGCCATAGAGCAGGGTGGTGAGCACTACCACTTTGTAGACCTTGATCTTGGTTTCTGTTGAGATGCCTCTCCTGTCCCACACATTCTTTCGGAGTCTGCCAAAGGCAGCGCTTGCTTTGGCGAGTCTGGTGTTGACCTCATCATCAATGGCTACTGTGCGGGAGAGGGTACTACCAAGATAAGTAAACGCCTGTAGTTAAAGGGACCCCCCCTGGAGTCAACTTGAGTGCAGACTCCACTCTCCCAAAAGTCCTCCGTTTGTGACAATACACCGAGGTCCCGTGTGTGAACGCATGCAGAACATCTTTGTCACATGTTTTACATTTCGGAAGAGTACGTCATTTGAACGTTGTGAACGGGTTACAACATTTTGCAAAACTGCAAGCACAAGGGGACAGGGCGTAAGGGGAAAAATGCATGAGTGCTTTCCCATTATCCTTTAAAACAAATTGAAAGAAAAAAAAAAGAACAAGTTTTATCTGCGTAGTAGGCTTAAATCCATCCCAACAGTCTGCTCAAATAGCTTCTCCGATTGTCTGTCTCCCTGTCCGACTGTCTGTCTGTCTGTCTGTCTATCTGTCTGTCTGTCTCTGTCTCTATTTCTGTCTCTTTCTGTCTCTTTCTGTCTCTCTGCCTCTCTCTGTCTCTCTCTCTCTGTCTCTGTCTCTCTCTCTCTCTGCCATTAGGCAGATCAGCAGTGTCAAGAGATTACTGTGACCTGTCACCAGGCCAGACGTAGTAATCACACACCCACAAACACGCATATACACACAAACATACACACACAAACACACACACGCACAAACGCACATACACACACACTAACACACACACACAAACACACACACACAACACACACACACACACACACACACACACACACACACACACCATCCCTCCTCCGTTTCCACAGACCCACACCCAATTCCTCCAAATCTGAGCTCCCAAACCAGGAAACGCATCTGAAATAAAAACTTTATTCTTAAGTCTGCATCCCTTTTTGCTATACATTGATCCACGGATAATAGAATCATCACCTACATATGGAGCGACTTTTACAACTTATTATTTTCTGCAACAGTTTCTGGAGAGGAAAGGAGTTGTCAATATATTGTTTGATCAGATGTAACTGGATGTGTAGATTTTGGTGATAACTTTTTTAAAAAGCGATACGTCAATTTGATTGAGATTTGTTTGTTTCTTGGAAGTAGTAATGATGATAATATGCCAATCATAATAATAGTAAAAATAGTAATAATAATAATATAATAATAATAATAATAATAATAATAATAATAATAATAATAATAATAATAATAATAATAATAATAATAATAATAACACGTGGAACTTATATAGCGCTATATCTTCAAACAAAACAAATCAAATCGTTTTCATTTATCCTACTCATTCACATGCAGCCAGTTACAATTAATAGGGTAGGGTGTTTTTTTTTATACTAAATCAAATGTATACACACACGCACGCACGCACGCACGCACACACACACGCACACCCGCGCGAACACATAAAGATTTACACTCCGGCAGGGTGCTGGGTTTTGGCTAGTGAGGGCAGGGACAAAAATGAAATGGAACAAGAGGGAAGAATCTTAGCTTTGAAATAAATGTGTCTTCAGGCCGGATTTAAAAGCATAATAAGAAGACTTTTGGCGAAGGTAGAGAGGGAGGTCATTCCAGAACAATGGACCAGAAACAGAGAAAGAGCGACGGCTAACGGTAGACTTGTTGAATCTAGGTATTCTTAAGCACAAAGTATCTGCAGCAGAGCGGAGGGAACGAGAAGGAGTGTACAAGTGAAGACATTCACAGAGTTAGGAAGGTGCTGTTTTATGGAGGCATTTGTAACAGAGAGTACTGATCTAATAGCTTTTTCTCGGTGGCACAGGCAACCAGTGAAGAGATCGCAAGAAAGGAGTAATGTGCTGAGAATTTGTTTTCTTTTTGAGGTCTAGGCGAGCTGTAGAGTTTTGTATACGTTGAAGTTAGTGGATAGATGATGCTGGCAGACCAGCCAGAAGAGAATTGCAATAGTCCAGACGTGAGAGAATGAGAGACCTGACTAGTTTGGATGTTGCATCAGTGGACGGGTACTTTTAAACTGCACTGATGCGCCACAATTGATAGTAGCACGACTGGCAGGTTTAGGTGATGAATTTTTGCATGAAGAGTGTGTTGTCTATAACGAACACTAGATATTTCACAGCAGTAGATAAACGTATTGCCGAATTCTATTGAAGCTGTGGTGATGGAAGAGACTCTGTGTTTGGTCCCTACAAGCACGGCTTTGGTTTTATCTGCATTTAGCTGTAACTTGTTCTGTATCATCCAGTTTGGGATATCTTGAAGGCAGTAGGGCATATTAATCAAGAGAGGATGCAGATTTTCAGGAGTATCACTGCAAATAATTTGTGAGTCATCTGCATAAAAATGATGATTGATCTGATGACGATGTATTATGTGTGAAAGAGAAGCACTGTAGAGAGTGAAAAGAACAGGGCCGAGAACTGATCCCTGTGGGACTCCACATTCCAGTTTGGCAGGTGTTTATTGTGGGTTTGTTGTTGTTTATGTTTAAGTTATTGTTCTTGCTGTTGTTGATGTTGGTGTCGCTGTGATGTTCTTGTTCTTATTATTGTTTTTGGTGTTGTCGTTGATTTTTCTATCATCAACATGACCACTCCTTATATTGTGACTGCTGTTGTTTTCATTGCGCTGTTGATGTTAGCTGTATGCATAATCATACTCACTGGCATATATACACACACGCGTGAACACAGGCATGCAGGCATGTGCAAACTTATGAAGTTACATGCATACACACACACACACACACACACACACACACACACACACAAACACACCCCAAACACCCAAACACAACAACCAGTAAATTCGCATAATGCAGAGAGAGAGAGACAGAGACAGAGAGACAGAGACAGAGAGATTATGAGACAGATTCAGAAGTCCAGCAATAGAACAGTCACCCACTGCACTTCACCTTTCCCTCCTGTCATCCTTCATTCTCAACCCCGACTATATTCTCCTCACCTCTCATCTTTCTCACCTCCTATACCCTTAAAGAGTCTCTTTTTCATTTATGCTTTTACTTTCGAGGATAAAAGAAGGAGCATTCACGTGCTTTTCTACATCCAGTCCCCGTGTGTATGCAGTTGTGTCAAATTTTGCCATCCGCTCCCACCGGAATACAATGGCCTACTCTTCCGAAAAGCGGAACGGGTTTTAACGTGTGTGCAAGATGTTCTGCATGCGTTCGCACACATGACCTCAGTTTATAGTCTCGTCTGAAGGACTTTTAGGAGGAATGGAGTCGGGCACTGATGATAACTCCAGAGGAAAAATCCTCCTGAACGAGATTCTAACCCGGGTTATCAGATTAAGAGCGCATCATTCTAACCACCAGGCTATCCAATCCCCCCAAAAGAAGGCACTCTCTAAAGACTGAACCCATCTCAAAGGAACTTAATGCCTTCATTACCTCGTAGTGATCTTTAATTAATCTTGTCATCAAGTCAGTTGAATCATATCCTCAGATACCCTCAGGGATACACAGAGAGACAGAGAGACACAGGCAGAGAGAGAAACAGCAATTGATGCTACTGGAAGCCCAGAACATTTTTGACTACTGCTGGCTGTTGCTCCCAACTGTACAGCGAGTGGCATCAGTAAGGGAGATGAGAGGATCTGTGGCCATTTCGGTGCAGACATGATCAAATCAATAGTTGATATGGCTTTGGCCAACATGAAACATCAGGTGTGTGTGTGTGTCTGTGTCTGTGTCTGTGTCTGTGTGTGTATGTGTGTTGGAATATTAAGTGTGTAAATTGCTGACCAATCACTGTACAGATGGACTTAATTTAGGCAATAATTCAAATATCTTATAGCACAACCAACAACCAAAGGCTACATTAAGACGGTCATCACTTTACTTCAGTTCTAAAAAATTATGTTTGCACACATTGATTTTTCTCGGGCTGGTTATTAATCATGGCTTAGGGTGGTTGAAAGTACACTACTCATACGTTATTAATCTCAAAAGATAGAATTCTTAAAGGACATTTAGACAAAATCATGATAGGGCTAAAACTTGGGGATAAGGGGATATCTTTGTAACGCATGTAGTGTATTCTAGCTATATTCTAAAGATGACGATTTCTGAATCCATCACCATCACAACAGATAAGCACAGTATATATAAGAGGATTATATTAAAGTTCCCCAAGTGTCAGGATGTACGATGATGCACCCTTTCATCTTGTAAAACATATAGTTCATGGGACAAACCTATTTGCAAACTTTAAAAAACTGAGCTAAACACAACTATGACCTTATCAACTACACTTACTATTTTTCTTAGACTAGCTTTAACTTTATCATATCCTAACAATAAACCACACAAATAACTTTGCTTTCGTCTCGTTTTCTTTAATGAAGAAAACAGAAACAGAAAGTAACAATACTTGTGTGGCCACCCGTAGGCAAATTGTGTGTTGCTCACGGTAATTTCCACTCTCTTTCCCTGCTCCTCGTGTTTCTGCCCTTAGGGCTAACCCCCACTTTCTATGGGCTGCACAGTAATGGGGGAGAATCTGGTGGTTCCTCACAGTGCCTGCTGATTCCTAATCGGTGCCAGAGGTCCGCTGATGGATGGCCAGGATCACCCCAAGGAAGACATGGCCTCTGAAGTGTGTGGTGCTGCAGCCAGAAATGGACATGAGTAGATGGCCGTAAATGTCTTTTTACCGCTCTACTCTACATTTTCCCTGGGCAATTTGCAAAATAAGAGAGAGGGACAGAGAAAGAGAGAGAGAGAGAGTGAGAGAGAGAGAGAGAACATTTCTGGGCTGGGATATGATCAAGGACACAAGATATTAGCTTTTGGTCATCAACAAGTATATAACATACACATGAGAGATGATGTGGGAGGGAAATATCTTAGGGTTAAAACATTGGAGATAAGGGGCTATTCATATTTGTATTTGTATTTATTTATGTATTTTATTGTAGTATTTCACATCAAGGATAATGGAATAAGCACTTATATGCTTTTTATATCTAGTCCCTGTGTGTATGCGGTTTTTTAAAATTCTGTCATCTGTTCCCACCAGCATAATGCAATAAGTGCAATCTAGTGATATTCTAAAGACAATGATTTCTGAATTAATCACCATTACAACAAATAAGCACAGTATATAAAAGAATACAGTGTAAAAGTTGCTCATGTGTTGGGATTTGCAATGATGCACCCTTCTTCTTGTAAAACTAGAGTCCAGGTGATAAACCTGTTTGCTTGCTATACTCAACCGAGCTTAACACAACTATGAGAATATCAACTAGACTCATTGTTAGATTTAGAACAGTAATATATCTATCATATCTCAACAATAAGCCACACAAATAACTTTGGTTTGGTTTCGTTTTCTTACATGAAGAAATCAGAAACAGAAAGTGGCAATACTTATGTTGCCACCCGTAGCCTAGTGTTGTTGCTTATGGCTATTTCCACTCTCCTTTCCTTGCTCCTCGTGTTTCTGCCCTTAGGGCTAACCCCCACTTTCTATGGGCTGTACAGTAATGGGGGAAATCTGTGGTTTCCTCACAGTGCCTGGTGATTCCTAATCGGTGCCAGAGGTGCGCTGATGGATGGCCAGGATCACCCCAAGGAAGACATGGCCTCTGAAGTGTGTGGTGCTTCAGCCAGAAATGGACATGAGTAGATGTCTGTAAATGTCTTTTTACCGCTCTACTCTACATTTTATCTGGGCAATTTGCAACATAAGAGGGAGGGACAGAGAGAGAGAGACATAGAGAGATCTTTTCTGGGCTCGCATATGACAAACAACACAAGACATTAACTTTCTGTCATCAACAAGTATTATTACGTACACATGAGAGATGATGTGGGAGGATAGTTCCTATCTTAGGGATAAAACATTAAAGATAATGGGCTTCTTAGTTTTTATTTATTGTATTTATTTATCTATTTTAGTCTTTTATATAAAGGATAACGGAATAAGCACTGATATGCTTTTTTACATCTAGTCTCCGTGTGGATGCGGTTTCGAATTTTTTTTCCGTCTATTCCCACCAGCATAATGCAATAAGTGCATTCTAGTGATAATTTAAAGACTACGGTTTCTGCATCAATCACCATCACCACAGATAAGCCCAGTATATAAAAAGGATGGTGTCAAAGTTGCTCATGTGTAGGGATTTACAATGATGCACACTTCTTGTAAAACTAGAGTCCTGGTGATAAACCTGTTTGTTTGCTTTAGAAACTGAGCAAAAGACATCTATGGTGATATCAACTAGACTCATTGTTAGATTTAGAGCAACAGTATATCTATCATATTTCAACAATAAACCAAACAAATAACTTTTCTTTTGTTTCGTTTTCCTAAATGTAGAAATCAGAAACAGAAAGTGACAATAATTGTGTTACCACCCATAGAAAAATTATGTTGCGTAGGGTCATTTCCACTCTCCTTTTCTTGCTCCTAGTGTTTCTGCCCTTAGGGCAACCCCCCACTTTCTATGGGCTGTACAGTAATGGGGGGAAATCTGTGGTTTCCTCACAGTGCCTGGTGATTCCTAATCGTTGCCAGAGGTCCGCTGATGGATGGCCAGGATCACCCCAAGGAAGACATGGCCTCTGAAGTGTGTGGTGCTGCAGCCAGAAATGGACATGAGTAGATGTCCGTAAATGTCTTTTTTACGCTCTGCTGGACATTTTCCCTGAGCAATTTGCAAAATAAGAGAGAGGGACATAGAAAGAGAGAGAGAGAGAGAGAGGAGAGAGAGAGAGAGAGAGAGAGAGAGAGAGAGAGAGAGAGAGAGAGAACATTTCTGGGATGGATATGATCAACAACACAAGATATTAGCTTTTGTTCATCAACAAGTGTTATTACATACACATGAGAGATTATGTAGGAGGGAACTATCTTAAGGCTAAACATTGGAGATCATGGGCTATTTACATTTGTATTTATTCTAATTATTGATTGATTTTAGTCTTTTATATCAAGGATAATGGAATAAGCACTTATATGCTTTTCTTGCAACTAGTCCTTGTGTGTATACGGTTTCATATTTTTTTTCATCTGTTCCAATTAGCATAATGCAATAAGTGTATTCTGGTGATATTCTAAGACTATGATTTATGAATTAATCACCATTACAACAGATAAGCACAGTATATAAAAGAGGATATTGTAAAAGTTGCTCATGTGTTGGGATTTACAATGATTTACCCTTCTTCTTGTAAAACTAGAGTCCAGGTGATAAACCTGTTTGCTTGCTTTACAAAACCAAGCTAAAGATAACTATTATAATATCTACTAGGCTTATGGTTAAATTTATAACAGTAATACATCTATCATACTTCAAAAAAAGCCACGAAAATAACTTTTCTTTCGTTTGGTTTTCTTAAATGAAGAAATCAGAAACAGAAAGTGACAATACTTGTGTTGCCACCCCTAGCCAATTTGTGTTGCTCACGGTCATTTCCACTCTCCCTTTCTTGCTCCTCGTGTTTCTTCCCTTAGGGCAACACCCCACTTTCTATGGGCTGTACAGTGAATAGGGAGAGGGAGGAGGGGAATCTGTGGCTTCCTCACAGTGCCTGCTGATTCCTAATCGGTGCCAGAGGTGCGCTGATGGATGGCCAGGATCACCCCAAGGAAGACATGGCCTCTGAAGTGTGTGGTGCTTCAGCCAGAAATGGACTTGAGTAGATGTCTGTGAATGTCTTTTTTACCACTCTTCTCGACATTTTCTCTGGGCAATTTGCAAAATAAGGGGGAGGGACAGAGAGAGAGAGACATAGAGAGATCTTTTCTGGGCTCGCATATGACAAACAACACAAGACATTAACTTTCTGTCATCAACAAGTATTATTACGTACACATGAGAGATGATGTGGGAGGATAGTTCCTATCTTAGGGATAAAACATTAAAGATAATGGGCTTCTTAGTTTTTATTTATTGTATTTATTTATCTATTTTAGTCTTTTATATAAAGGATAACGGAATAAGCACTTATATGCTTTTTTACATCTAGTCTCCGTGTGGATGCAGTTTCGATTTTTTTTCCGTCTATTCCCACCAGCATAATGCAATAAGTGCATTCTAGTGATAATTTAAAGACTACGGTTTCTTCCTCAATCACCATCACCACAGATAAGCCCAGTATATAAAAAGGATGGTGTCAAAGTTGCTCATGTGTAGGGATTTACAATGATGCACACTTCTTCTTGTAAAACTAGAGTCCTGGTGATAAACCTGTTTGCTTGCTTTACAAACTGAGTGAAAGACATCTATGGTGATATCAACTAGACTCATTGTTAGATTTAGAGCAACAGTATATCTATCATATTTCAACAATAAACCAAACAAATAACTTTTCTTTTGTTTCGTTTTCTTAAATGAAGAAATCAGAAACAGAAAGTGACAATAATTGTGTTACCACCCATAGAAAAATTGTGTTGCGTAGGGTCATTTCCACTCTCCTTTTCTTGCTCCTAGTGTTTCTGCCCTTAGGGCAACCCCCCACTTTCTATGGGCTGTACAGTAATGGGGGGAAATCTGTGGTTTCCGCAAGTGCCTGGTGATTCCTAATCGTTGCCAGAGGTGCGCAGATGGATGGCCAGGATCACCCCAAGGAAGACATGGCCTCTGAAGTGTGTGGTGCTTCAGCCAGAAATGGACATGAGTAGATGTCCGTAAATGTCTTTTTACCGCTCTACTCCACATTCTATCTGGGCAATTTTCGGAATGAGGAAGACAAAGAGAGAGATCATTTCTGGGCTCAGTATGATCAACAACACAAGATATTGTTTAAACTATTGATTATTTATCATTGATTGCATGACTGTTTAAGATTAAGTTGAATGCAAGTGCTTTGATTTGTCTTTGCAAGATATTGCGCTATATAAGTTCCATTTATTATTATATTAGCTTTGAGTCATCAACAAGTATATAGCATACACATGAGAGATGACGTGGGAGGGAAATATCTTAGGGTTAAAACATTGGAGATAAGGGGCTATTTACATTTGTATCTATTTTATTTACTTATTTTATTTTAGTCGTTCATATCAAGGATAATGGAATAAGCACTTATATGCTTTTGTAAATCTATTCCCCGTGTGCATGCAGTTTTATAAACTCTGTCATCAGTTACCTCCAACATAATGCAATAAATGCATACTAGTGATATTCTATAGACTATGGTTTCTGAATTAATCACCGTCACCACCGATAAGCACTGTATATAAAAGAGGACAGTGTAATAGTTGCTCATGTGTTGGGATTTACAATGATGCACCCTTCTTCTTGTAAAACTAGTTCCAGGTGATAAACCTGTTTGCTTGCTTTACAAAACCAAGCAAAACACAACTATGATGATATCAACTAGACTCATTGTTAGATTTAGAACAGTAATATATATATATATATATATATATATATATATATATATATATATATATATATAGGGGACGGGATAGCTCAGTGGTCATAGCACTCGCTTTCCCCCAGCCAAGTTAAGCAGCGTCGAGCGTGGTTACCAGTTGGATGGGTGACCATTTGCGCGCCTTGGCTTCAGTACAGTTCCCCCAGTTCACCCAGCTGTAAATGGGTACCTGCCCTCTTTAGGGTCAAGGAAGGTAAAGCAGCGAGGGAGAGGAGATGGGCGCCGCCCTCAATATGCTGGCCCTAGAGAAGTGAGGTCTCTGACGCCTCACTCCCCTACGACCTTATAGGTTATGGGACTCCTTTACCTTTTACCTTTACCTAATATATATATATATCATAATTCAACAATAAGCCAAGCAAATAACTTTGCTTTGATTTCGTTTTCTTAAATGAGAAAATCAGAAACAGAGAGTGGCAATACTTGTGTTGCCACGCATAGCAAAATTGTGTGTTGCCTACGGCCATGTCCACTCTCCTTTCCTTTCTCCTCATGTTTCTTCTCTTAGGGCAAACCCCCACTTTCTATGGGCTGTACAGTTATGGGGGAAATCTGGGGTTCCTTCACAGTGCCTGGTGATTCCTAATCGGTGCCAGAGGTGCGCTGATGGATGGCCAGGATCACCCCAAGGAAGACATGGCCTCTGAAGTGCGTGGTGCTTCAGCCAGAAATGGACATGAGTAGATGTCCGTAAATGTCTTTTTACTGCTCTACTCTACATTTTCCCTGAGCAATTTGCAAAAAAAGAGGGAGGGACATAGAGAGAGAGACATAGAGAGATCTTTTCTGGGCTCATATATGACAAAAAACACAAGACATTAGCTTTCGGTCATCAACAAGTATTATTACATACACATGAGAGATGATGTGGGAGGATAGTTCCTATCTTAGGGCTAAAACATTGGAGATAAGGGGCTTTTTAGTTTTTATTTATTGTATTTGTTTATTTACTTTAGTCTTTCATATAAAGGATAATGGAATAAGCACTTATATGTCTTTTTTTACATCTTGTCCCCATGTGTATGCGGTTTCGAATTTTTTCTTCATCATGGGGGAAATCTGTGGCTTCCTCACAGTGCCTGCTGATTCCTAATCGGTGCCAGAGGTCCGCTGATGGATGGCCAGGATCACCCCAAGGAAGACATGGCCTCTGAAGTGTGTGGTGCTTCAGCCAGAAATGGACATGAGTAGATGGCCGTAAATGTCTTTTTACCGCTCTACTCTACATTTTATCTGGGCAATTTGCAAAATAAGAGGGAGGGACAGAGAAAGAGAGAGAGAGAGTGAGAGAGAGAGAGAGAGAACATTTCTGGGCTGGGATATGATCAAGGACACAAGATATTAGCTTTTGGTCATCAACAAGTATATAACATACACATGAGAGATGATGTGGGAGGGAAATATCTTAGGGTTAAAACATTGGAGATAAGGGGCTATTCATATTTGTATTTGTTTTATTTATGTATTTTATTGTAGTATTTCATATCAAGGATAATGGAATAAGCACTTATATGCTTTTTATATCTAGTCCCTGTGTGTATGCGGTTTTTAAAAATTCTGTCATCTGTTCCCACCAGCATAATGCAATAAGTGCATTCTAGTGATAATCTAAAGACAATGATTTCTGAATTAATCACCATTACAACAAATAAGCACAGTATATAAAAGAATACAGTGTAAAAGTTGCTCATGTGTTGGGATTTGCAATGATGCACCCTTCTTCTTGTAAAACTAGAGTCCAGGTGATAAACCTGTTTGCTTGCTATACTCAACCGAGCTTAACACAACTATGAGAATATCAACTAGACTTATTGTTAGATTTAGAACAGTAATATATCTATCATATCTCAACAATAAGCCACACAAATAACTTTGGTTTGGTTTTGTTTTCTTACATGAAGAAATCAGAAACAGAAAGTGGCAATACTTATGTTGCCACCCGTAGCCTAGTGTTGTTGCTTACGGCTATTTCCACTCTCCTTTCCTTGCTCCTCGTGTTTCTGCCCTTAGGGCTAACCCCCACTTTCTATGGGCTGTACAGTAATGGGGGAAATCTGTGGTTCCCTCACAGTGCCTGGTGATTCCTAATCCGTGCCAGAGGTGCGCTGATGGATGGCCAGGATCACCCCAAGGAAGACATGGCCTCTGAAGTGTGTGGTGCTGCAGCCAGAAATGGACATGAGTAGATGTCCGTAAATGTCTTTTTACCGCTCTACTCTACATTTTCCCCGGGCAATTTGCAAAATAAGAGAGAGAGAAATGGAGGAAGAGAGGGAGAGAGAAGGGAGCGAGAGAGGGGAGAGGAGAAGAGAAGAGAGAGAGAAGAGGAGAGAGAGAAGAGAGAGAGAGAGAGAGAGAAGATCATTTCTGGGTTCGGACATGATCAACAACACAAGATATTAACCTTTGGTCATCAAAAAGTATTATTACATAAACATGAGAGATTATGTGAGAGGGAATGATCTTGTTTATGGTGGATGTGTATGGTGGACGTTTGTATCATACATATCACCAATAGTAAGGAAAAATACGCGAGAGAGTAAGATAACGTCAACAATTGATTTCTTGCTCTATAAGATAGGTTTCATAGCTTCTAACCACAAATGAAGTAAACACACCACAGAATAATGTGTTGTAAATGTGGATGCCTTCCTGGCGATACTTTTGCTTGTTCTATGGAAAGTGGAACAAAACGTGTTCTCTAATACCAACACAACGATAGTATATCTCCAGCCTTCACATGAAAAGCATTGCTCTGAGGGCTGTGTTAAATCTATAGCAGTGACACAATGAACAAGAACTATTGCTTTTATTCCTTTTAGAATGGAGAATTATCCTGTTTTTTATAAAAAGAACAGCCCTAAAAAAAGAATGTTTCCTACAGCTTGATCCTATCAAACCTACCTTTTTCTTCTTTCTCTCCACAAGCCTTCTAAACCCATGTAGAATTTTAAAAATATATTTAAAAGAGACATACAACTGAAAGGATTCTGGTATTCCAGCTTTTACTTGTAATCCTTTTATCTCCGGCAGTAAGTGTGCTGGGGAATAGCTTGCAGCCTCGAAAAGAGGGCATAGCCCTAAAATAGTCTGTTAACCAAGGCCTGCAAAGTAGCTTAGTGTTTTAGATGCAAATAGACCCCAGGGGGTGTCGAAAAATAGACTTCCAACACCTTCTTGCTAATGGGTGAGTGTCCTAAAATGTCCTTACAATTTATTCGTGTTAATGGATATTCTGAAATGTCTTTAAAACTCCGTCCTGCTAATGGGTATCCCAAAATGTCCTTACAACTTCTTCCTGCTTATGGGTGAGTGTCCTGAAATGTCCTTACAACTCCTTCCTGCTAATGGGTGAGTGTCCTGAAATGTCCTTACAACTTGTCCTGCTAATAGATATCCTGAAACGTCCTTACAACTCATTCTAGCTAATGGATATCCCGAAATGTCCTTACAACTCATTCCAGCTAATGTATATCCTGAAATGTCCTTACAACTTCTTCCTGCTAATGGGTGGGTGTCCTGAAATGTTCTTACAACTTCCTGCTAATGAATATCCTGAAATGTCTTTACAACTTCCTTCTAATGAATATCCTGAAATGTCTTTACAACTTCCTGCTAATGAATATCCTGAAATATCTTTACAATGCCATCCTGCTAATATGTGTCCTAAAATATGCTAACAACTCCATCATACTAAATGGGTGTCCTTAAATATCCTTAAACGAACTCCTGTTAATATAATGGGTGTCCGGAATTATCCTTAAACTTATTCCTGCTTGTAAAATGAATATTCTGAAATGTCTTTACAATTCTTTCCTGTTAATAGATATCATAAAATGTCCTTATCACTCCTTCCTGTTGATATGAGTATCCTGAAATGTCCTTAACACTCCTTCCTTCTAACATAGTGAGTATCCTGAAATATCCTTGCAAATAATTCCTGCAAAAGGGTGTCCTTACAAGTCCTTTATACTAATGGGAGTCCCAAATGTCCTTAAGAACCCTTTCTGCTAATGCGTGTCCTGAAATGTCCTTAAAGCTCTTTTCTGCTGATGCGTTCCCCCAAGTGTCCTTACAACGTTTTCCTGCTAACTATTTGCTCTTTTGATTTAACATATGTTAACTATTAGTGAAAAAATGTCTTTACAACTCCTTCTAGCAATTGGGTGTCCACAAATGTCCTTGCAATTCTTTCTTGCTAATGGATGTCTTGAAATGTCCTGATAGCTCCTTCCTGCTCTCTTCTCTGCAAACAGCCACCTCAGCAAAATAATGGCTGTCTTCTGGCCACTACTGTACTCAGACAGGGTCAAGTAAACATACGATTAAGCTGTGTATGTGAGGAGAGAGAGTGTGAGAGAGAGTGAGAAAGAGAGAGAGAGAGAGAGAGAGAGAGAGAGAGAGAGAGAGAGAGAGAGGAGAGAGAGGAGAGAGTGAGTGGAGAGAGAGAAAGAGAGAGAGAGAGAGGAAGAGAGGGAGGAAGAGAGAGACACACACACAAACAGAGACACACACACAGACACACAAACACACAGACAGGGGACTGGATAGCCTAGTGGTTAGAACACTGCGTTCGCAATCTGACGACCCGGGTTCGATTCCCGTTCAAGGGGACATTTTCCCCTGGAGTTAACATCAGTGCAGACTCCACTCTCCCCAAGAGTCCTTCGGATGAGACTATAAACCGAAGCCCCGTGTGCGAACGCACGCAGAGCATCTTACGCACACGTTAACTCCTGTTCCGCTTTTCGTAAGAGTAGGCCAGTGTGTGCCGGTGGGAACGGATGACAAAATTTACAAAACCGCATACACACGGGGACTGGATGTAAAAAAGCACATAAGTGCTTATTCCATTATCCTCGATATAAAAGAATAGATAAATTAAAAAATTAAAAAATAACAGACAGAAACGAAACCAGAGTAAAAAAACAAAGAGAAAACAATCATCAAAGACTATAGATTAACTAGAGATGACTTCAGATTCGTTATCAGTGCTAATAGTTTGCTTGACACAAGTTCAAGTTGTAAAGAGTACGATGGCTTCCAAGGCTATTATAGACCAGAGCTGTGCTGTCATCAAGCGAGTCTATTGAAGCTACAAGAGCTCGATGTCCAACAATGCAACTATTCAGGATGGGAAAGTGAACCAAACACCTTTTAATCTAAAGTTTGGGTAAACAAGTTTATAAAGCTGCGTTAAACTGGAAACGTTTCTTAGTAGCACATTATAAACATATCAAGTGTTCTTCCTCTCTGATGTTTTGGAAGACAGAGCAGTTGAGATTTATTGCTTGGTATACTAAAACATAACCTGGTTCTAAATTGTAAGAGGCTCAAGTGTAGCCTAGAAAAGATGTGTATGTACACATTTCCACATAAATTCCTACGATAAAGTTTCTCTCTTCTTGTAAGCATAGGGTTTACATGGTAAAGACTTCTTCCTTAACCTCTTGAGCTATATGGTATTTGTGATTTTGCACTAACCTCTTCAGGCAGTGTGTTATGGACAAGTTGATTCCGGTGGATTACATTTTTTCTTCAAGTCACAAAGTGTTAAACTTACTAATGATTTGCTCCTTCTTGTCCGTTTAAAAGTGGAGTGTCCATAACACATAGGGCGGTTGTCTTGCATAAATCAGAACTAAACTATGTTCTGATGGAAAGTAAAAACCTGTGTTTTTGAAATTTTCAAAAAAAACCCAACCAAATCTAGTGTTAAACTAACTGTTTTTTTCAAGAGTTAAACAAGAGAGACAATATATTTTTTAAATCCTCCGAAAAACAAGTGATAACTACAGCAGGGTGGGTTTTTTTACCAAAAGCTTGACCCCCTCCCCACCTACAGCTCTTTTCCCTCTAGTTAAGTATTGTTTTCTCTTCACAGTTAAAAAAATCGGAAACAGATACCCAAACCTCAAAGCAGCGCTCAGCATCCCCTGATGATCCTTAATCGTGGCCACTAAGTATACTGAGTGTAGCCCCGAGACATCTCACAGGGGACTATACGACCCCTGAGCAGTGTGGAATCTCAGACACAAATGACCCCTAATGGGTGTCCAGAAATAGCCCCACATCCCCTGTCTCCTCTCTCTGTGATGTGCAATTAGCCAGATCATGCAAGATACTGGCTGGTCTCTGGCCACTCCTGCACTCAGCCAAGATCAAGCACACAGACCATTAAATTTCTGACTGCGAGAGATATGGGAACTTTGATGATGAGGTTAGTAGGAGATGTAGGGGTCTGGGAAAAAGAGCAGATTCCTGAGTATGATGGAATGTAAGTTACGGTTGTGTTGTTTTTACACTGATTACTGATCTCAAGGATTTGATGTACCATGTTTGAAAGTGTGTGCATAGCTTAGAGAGCAGGCGGTGAAATCAGAGCTGTCTGTAGATGAAGTCTTAGTGGATCCAATAACACATATTGGTCTTCTCATGCGCAAACCAGCATTCCATCAGCTTGTATCGATATAACTATGCTACTTGATTCATTTCGATCTGCATGACAACCACTCTAATATAAACCTCACCGCTCCCTCTCTAAGCTTTGCAAACACAATCAAACATAGTTTGCCAAATCCTTAAGATCAGGAAATCAGTCTTTTATAAAAGTAACTTAAATCCATCATGTTGCTTCAGGCTCAATATCATTGGCTGAGTGTTTAAAGACATCATGTAAATTTTGGATGAAACTGATCATCGTACCCTTGTAAGAACAGAGAAAAAGTTATGGGAAAGCAACAACATGTGTCGAGGTCATTTTTTTAAACATGATCATCCACACCTAAACACACACAATATAAACATACCAACGCACCACCACCCACCCCCTCTATCCCCAACCACACACAAACACACATGGAATTGAACACGCATACGCATACAAGAAAACATACACATACAAGCAAGCACACACACACAGACACACACACACACTTATCTTCCTGTAGTTTCTCTTGGGATGCCGCTTGTTTATCTCCCATCCCATTCCTGCCCTTCTGTCTCAAAGACAAAAATACGCCTTTAAAACAAAGATAAAATGAACTACACCGATGTTGATTTTAGCTCTCCATTCCATGTCTCTCAGTTTATTTCAAATAAACTACTCCTTATCCGACAAAACATCAGCTAATTGCCTTGCTTCTCTCTTGGAATTGCTGCAAAGAATTAGGCTAGAATGTTATGGGAGCGATTAAAACAACAACAAGCGTAGAAACATATAATGACACAGATGGATAGATAGATAGATAGATAGATATACAGATAAAGAGATAGAGAGATAGATAGATAGACATGTATATATATATATATATATATATATAGAAAGAGAGAGAGAGAGAGAGGGAGATAGATAGATAGAGAGAGAGATAGATAAGCAGATAGATAGATAAATAGACAGATATATAGATAGAGAGATAGAGTGATAGATGGAAAGAGATAGGTGGATAGATGGATATATGGATAGATAGATAGAGGGACAGACAAAAGACAGATAGACAGACAGACAGCACAGACAGACAGACAGACAGATAGACAGAAAGGAAGGCAGAGAGACAGAAAGACAGAGAGAGACATAGACAGAAAGACAGAGAGAGGGACAGAGACAAAGAGAAAGAGACACAGAGACAGAGAGACAAAGGGGCGAAGGTTATTTGCTTAGGCATTTGCGTAGCTTTTCAACGTGCTTGAAACCTGTTAGTGCCCCTCTGAACTCAAAGTGTTTCCAATAACAAAAAACCCACACAAACCCCAACACAAATAAAAACAGTCTCTTGGGCAAAGCTTCAGTGTTTGTTCTTCACAAACAGTGGTCATTAGCTCAGCTCTGACAAGATAAAGGGAGACAGGGAGAGTATCTGTGCTGACACACAAACTCGGTCATTGCCTGTGTTTGCTCAAAGAGAGGGGAGAGAGAGAGGAGAGAGAGAGAGAGAGAGAGAGAGAGAGAGAGAGAGAGAGAGAGAGAGAGAGAGAGAGAGAGAGACAGACAGAAAGACAGACAGTGACAGAGACAGAGAGACAGAAGACAGAAAGCAGAGAGACAGAGAGGGGAGAGAGAGGAGAGAGAGAGAGAGACTCATAGAGAGACAGACAGAAAGACAGACACAAAGACAGACAGACAGACAGACAGGCAGGCAGGCAGACAGAAATAGAGAGACAGAGAGATGGACAGAGACTGAGAGACAGAGACAGATAGAGAGAGAGACAAAAACAGAGAGAGACAGACGGAAACAGACAGAGACAGACAGAATCTGAGAGACAAAGAACCAGAGGTTTATTTTTATTTTTAATTTATTCTTTCATATCGAGGATAATGGAATAAGCACTTAATTGGTTTTTTACATCCAGTCCCCGTGTGTATGCGGTTTTGTAAATTCTAGCAGTTGTTTCCACCGACACACAATGGCCTACTCTTACGAAAAGCGGAACAGGATTTAACGTGTGCGCAAGATGTTCTACGTGCGTTCGCACACGGGGCCACGGTTTATAGTCTCGTCCGCAGGACTTTTGGGGAGAGTGGAGTCGGCACTGATGTTAACTCCAGGGGAAATATCCCATTGAACGGGAATGAACCGGGTCGTCAGATTGCGAGCGCAATGTTCTAACCACTAGGCTAGAAAGAGAGAAAGAGAGGGACAGTGAGACAGAGACAGAGAAAAACACAGACAGACAAAAACAGACAGACAGTCAGACAGACACAGACATAGAGCAAATGTCAAAACACACTAGATCAGCAGCCGATCTAAGATAACATGACCAGTCCCTAAAGCTCGATAATCCTCTTGTTCTTCTCAGAAGATAATGTCTTCCTTCTCACTGTCTCTTAACCTTAATGTGTGGACTTGGCTGGCACCTGACGAAAAACAAAATCATGCAATCTGTTCACCATTTGTCTTCCTCCCATTTCAATCCTGATGGTCAGTTGCTGTCAGACAAGAGGTATTCAGGGAGGTCATTGTGAGGGAAGAAATAGTGTTGTGTAACACGAAAGAGAATGATTATTTCGTTCCTTTGCTTCTGACGTTAAGAGAACGATTGAGGGCCAGAGAGTGTGAAGATGATTGAACCTTTTTTTTAAATATGTTGATTGTGTCTGAGTGTCTCTGTCTATTTATTAAGTCGTTGTTTTGTGTGGGTCTTTGCCTCTGTCTCTGTCTGTCTGTCTGTCTGCCTGTGTCTGACTGTTTGTCTGTCTGTCTGTCTGTCTGCCTCTCTATCTCTATCTCTGTCTGTCTGTCTGTCTGTCTGTCTGTCTGTCTCTCTTCTCTCTCTCTCTCTCTCTCTCTCTCTCTCGCTCTCTTTCTCTTTGTAATGTGTCACTTCGTTTTGTCTTTATTTTTCGGTTTGTTTCTGTGTATGTTTGTTGAGTCCTGTGTCCAAGCTGTGATGTGTACTCTGCTGAATTCGCTGCCAGTGTGTTTGCACACTCCCCTTCATCACTGGCTGCTGGCTCTGTGGCCCCCTGCATCAGCCAGGATGAAGAAGTTGTGTTGATGACAGCGACTTAAGTGATGACTTGATTGTGCGTGTGTGTGGGGGGGGGTGGGGGGGAGGGGAGGAGTGGGGAGAGTGCGGTGTGTGTGTATGGGGGGTGGTTGGAGTAACTGTGTGTGGGGGAGGGGGGTGTTTGGGTGTGTATGGTGTGTGTGTGTGAAGAGAGTGAGTGAGTGAGAAACAGACAGAGAGATAGAAAGACAGAAACATATAGACAGACAGAGACAGAAAGACAGACAGAGACAGAAAGATAGACAGACTGACAGAGACAGACACAAAGACATACATACATACATACACACACAGACAGACAGACAGAGGTAGGTGCAATTACTCACAGAAACAAACCAATGGAGGGAACCAACGGAACAAGAACACACAGCTGCAGGACTATCACACACACACACACACACACACACACACCACACACACACACACACACACACACACACACATACACACACACACACCACACACACACACACACACACACACACCCCTTCTTTTACAAGATTTGTCTCTGTTTGTTGATTTCGTCGGCTTCGTATTGCTGAAGTTTTTTTTCTCTCTATTATTCACTCTTATATCTTATTACTTTTATATATTTTTTATATATATATATATATTTTATATATATATATATATAATATATATTTCATCATGGTTATCAGAGCAGCAGCAC
>CM054157.1:26671675-26676675 GCA_028751875.1 Rapana venosa | reverse complement strand
GCATTGTGTTTTTAGATTGTATTGTAGGCTTTATGTTGTATTGGATGCATGTACAGATTACTGTGTGCGTCATTTGGTATTGTCTTGTAATAGTTTTGTAGTGCCTTATCTTGTTTTGTAATGTGTTGATCATATATATACAGAGACAGACTGACAGACCGACAGACAGGCACCAAAAGATAAACAGACACAGACAGACAGACGGACAGACAGACAGACAGACACAAACAGATATACAGATAAACAGATATAGAGACAGATAGGCTAACGTGTTAGTGGTAGTGTAGTGGTTTCACATTTTGATTTATTGCGAAGGCCTTAATTGTCTCATGTCTGAATCCCTGTCTACCTATCTGTCTATATCTGTCCAGCTTGCCTGTCAGTCTGATTGCATGCCTATCTGTATGTTTATATACATGTCTGCATGTCTGTCTATTTGCCTGCTTGCATGCCTGCCTGCCTGTCTATCTTCCTGCCTGCATGCATGCATGCATGCATGCATGCCTGTCTGTCTGCCTGCATGCATGCGTGCATGCCTGTCTGCCCGTCTGTCTGTCTGCCTGCCTGTCTGTCTGTCTGTATGTCTGTCTTCCTGTCTGTCTGTCTGCCTGCATGACGGTCTAACTCTATGTCCATCTGGTCAGTGGCAGAAGCAGCAGCAGCAGCGCCAATATCTCCTTGCCTTCTATCCACTTTGCTCTCGCCATGCTTCATCTTTTTCCAGAACTGTCCAATCAGGGAGAGTGGTCAGCAAAGCAAATAGCCACAGCCTGCGTGCAGTGCCTGTGGTAGCAGCCACGGCGTCTTCTCCCGCCATTTCCCTCAGAAGGGCGTAGACGATGATAATATTGTATAGGAACTACGTGTGAGTGTGTGTGTGTGTATGTGTGTGCGTGCGTGTGTGTGTGTGTGTGTGTGTGCGTGTGTGTGTTTGTGCATGTGTGCGTGTGTTTATTTTATTTGAACACTTCTGAAGTAAAGAGCAAAATAATGGACACACAATATGCCTAAAATTTGACATTTCTTAAATGTGATGGAATCTTGCAGCTTGTGAGGTTGCAACATGGTGTGCTACAGTGAATTATACTGAAAAGTTATGATATAAAGATGAAAGAAAGTTTAAAAGGATCAGTCGTTATGGATTTGTAAACAAAAGGGCACACTGAGACACAAAAAGCATGATCAAAAGCAAAAGCAATGATAACAGAGTATTGAAGAGATTCAAACCGACGATTCCATCCAATGTCCCAGAGAAGTCAGCTTCAAAACATCAACCTCAAGCACCTGTAAATTCATGTAATATATTCCAAACATCTAGCATAGTGTAAACTGTGCAGAGGTAACTCTGTTTTCGTCGCCTTTCGGGATCCCTTGACCAAATGTAATATATATCTTCAGTTATGTTTTCATGCATTTTGTGTTAATTCACTTTTGTCTGGACTCACAACACACGTGGGTTTTTTTTAAACAGAATTCGACAGAGAGTTTGCTGAGTGGCGTCCACCCATCCTATCTTCTCTTACATCCTCACTCACTCCACTTAAACGTTTCCCATCAAGCAATGTCCACCTCTTTCAGGATCCATACAAGGTTCCATAAAAAAGAAACCCATCTATTAATCAGTACTGAAAAAAGTTCAAGTCAACTCAAGTCGTCATAGATACTTTAATCATCCCATGAAAGGCAACTACAACACTGACAGGTGCATCATTGATAGGAATGTTAATCAAGAAAAGACACAAGGAAACTACTATTAAATCCTTTCACCAACTTGTCACTCATTTAAGTTTTTGATTACTCGTTGTTATTTTATAATATCTTAATATCTTAATCTCCTCGTTCACTTTTACATTTCCTCGCTCATTAATTTTTACACCCGAGCCTCTACTTGCCTTTCGAGTCGTTATATTTGCTACAGTATTAATTGTCGAGCAGAGTTATCGTCCTTTCCCACACCATGTCCACAAAGACCCACTATTCGTTTCTAGGTAGGCTACTGAGAGAACCTTCCACGTTTTACAAAGCCTGGGCAAGCGAACTTTTCTTGTCTAAAGATTTAAAGCCTAGTTAAAACATTCTGAAAATGTTTTATATTTTGCGTCTTCCAAAAAGTCTTTCTTTTATAAAAAAAAAAGTTTTAAGTTTATTATGTTGTACATAGTACATATTATGGCAGAACGGATTTATGGTATACCAAAAATACACAAAAATGAGAGATGAAAAGAACAAAAAGGAAAAAAAACACCATAAAATTAGGAGAAGAAAAAACACACAAAACACATACAAGCACACACACACAACAGTGGAGAGAGAGAGAGAGAGAGAGAGAGAGAGGGGAGAGAGAGAGAGAGAGAGAGAGAGAAGAGAGAGAGAGAGAAGGAAGATGAGAAAGCTAGACAGACACTACCAAATGTGTAGCTTTCTTTGCGACCTTCGTGAGTATGCTCCCAAATGATCAGTAAAAGTGTTATCAATATTCTATTTTATCCAAACTGCCATCCACGCACGAACGGCAAGCGCGTGCATATGATATCGAGATCTCGTCACCTCTGTCTCCGTCACTGACCAACTGCTTTCTGATCATTCTGCCATGCTTTCCTTCCTTAACATTGCAAAACCTATCCGTAAGAAGTGTATCACCTGTCGTAACCTCAAGGCCATAGACATTAATACTTTCTCTTCACAAGCTGCTGAAAGCCTATCACAAATCCCTGACCACACTGACCCTTCTAAACACTATAACACCGTTCTCAGCCAACTGCTTAATGAGCATGCACCTCCTACTGACCATTTTCTGCCTGATAGGCCCTTTGCCCCATGGTACACCCATGATATCTTGGTGGCAAAGCGCAAACGCCGAAAACTAGAACGGCAGTGGCGAAAAACAACAACTGAAATAAACAAACAGCTCTTTCAAAAACAAACAAAGTAAAAACCTTAATCCATTCAGCGAAGACAAACTACTACTCTACTCAAGTTCTCAACTGAGCATCTATGAAATCTCTTTTTTCCCTCACCTCAACTCTTTTTGGATCTGTAAAGGCAAGCCCTACTGTTCACAGTCACTCTGAACTTCCTGATATATTTTCTTCGTTCTTTTCTGACAAAGTCCACAATATCCGCTCTATACTGGATCAGACTCCTTCCCAACCTGCACCTCATGATCCCCAAATCACTGGCACTCCTCTTCTTTCCTTTCGTCCAACAAGTGAGGAAGAGATCAGGAAATTCTGAAAGAAATGACCATAAAATCATGCGATCTTGATCCTGTACCTGCTTCTCCTCTCACACAGTGCCTTCCACAGCTTATACAAACTATGACAAAAATAGTAAACTCTCCTTTCAGGAATATTTCCATCAGCTCTCAAAACTGCAATAGTTATACCTCTACTCAAAATGCACAACCTCGACCCTAACATTCTGAAGAACTATAGGTATGTTTCTAACATACCTTTCATCTCCAAAGTCGTCGAAAAAGTCGTTCTGAAACAACTCAACAGCCATCTTCATTCAAATAGTCTCCTTCCCGCATTTCAGTCTGCCTATTGCATGAACCACAGCACAGAAACCGCCCTAGTCCACTCATTAAACACGCTTCTACATTGTTCTGACTCGGGGAAAATCTCCTTTCTTTCTCTTCTCGACTTATCTGCAGCATTCAACACTACAGATCACTCAATTCTTCTCTCCCGTCTCCCAAAACGTTTGGTATCAAATGTGCAGTCCTCACCTGGTTTAGTTTATACCTCACTGACCGATTTCATACAGTTGCAATAAACAAGATTCAATCAACACCTGCCAAACTGAAATGCGGAGTCCCACAGGGATCAGTTTTGGGCCCTGTTCGTTTCACTTTCTGCACTGCTCCATTGTCATATATATATATATATATATATATATATATATATATATATATATATATATATATATATATATATATATATATATATATATATATATATATATATATTATCATAAATATATATATATTATATATTATATATATATATAATAAACCGTCACTTGATCGACCATCATTTCCACGCTAATGACTTTCAGATTCTAAAAAATGATACTCCTGAAAATCTGCCTTCTCTCTTGACAAATATGTCACATTGCCTCTAAGATATTCAACACTGGATATTACAAAACAAGCTACAGCTAAACGCAGATAAAACTGAAGCCATGATTGTAGGCACCAAACACAAACTCTCTTCCATCACAACAAAGTCAATAGAGTTTGGCAGTAGCAGAGTTCTTCTATCCACTACAATCAATAATCTAGGTGTTGTTATTGACAACACACTCTCCATGCACAAATTCATCACCCAGACCTGCCAGTCGTGCGTGCTCCTATCAATTACGGTGTATAAGCGCAATTTGAAGGTACCTGTCCGCTGATGCAACGTCCACACTAGTCACTCTCGCATTCTTTCACGTCTGGACTATTGTAGTTCTTTTTTTAGCTGGCTAACCAGCATCATCTATCCACTCCCTTCAACGTATACAAAACTCTGCAGCTCGACTAGTCCACAGAAAGAAACAAAATCTGAGCACATTAATCCTCTCTTGCGAACTCTCCACTGGTTGCCTGTGCCACAAAGAGTAAATGATAAGATGAGTACCCTCTGTTACAAATGTCTTCACAAAGCAATACCCTCCTACCTCTGTGAATGTCTTTACTTGTACACTCCTCGTTCCCTCCGCTCTGCTGCAGATGCCCTGTGCCTACGAATACCTATATTTAACCAATCCAACGTCGGCCGTGGCTCTTTCTCTGTTTCTGGTCCATCAATCTGGAATTACCTCCTTCTCTCCCTTCGCGAAAAGTCTACTTACGCACTTTCAAATCCAGTCTCAAGACATACCTATTTCAAACCTAAGACTTTCCGCTATTGTTTCATCTCATAATCAGCTATCCCTGCCTCCAATGACCAAAACTCCCATCATCCTGCCGAAGTGTATACCCTGTGTACGTGTGTGTGTGTGTGTGTGTGTGT
>CM054157.1:26649175-26669175 GCA_028751875.1 Rapana venosa | reverse complement strand
TTCATAGCAAAGAATGTTTAGTTCAATATTGATATTCATACAAGGAAGACGAACTACAACTGGTTCTCCTTCACTCCCTGAAATGCTAGGAAGCTGGTTGCACAGTCTTCAGTGATGACCCCACGGTCTACAGGTCTACGCGACAGGTGAAGATGAAGGGCGACCCGTTTAATGATTCATCGGAGCACTGTACTAAAAGCTTCTAGACATTTTGACTCTGAAAACTGGACCTGGAGGAGTCCATCATTCGCAGGTGACAAGCGACATGCTGGGCATGTTCGTGTCTTTCAAGGCCCTAGTAATGGCTGGTCTATTTTTCTTAGGCATCTCATACAAAGACCACATCACGAATGAAGAAATCAAGAGACGCATCCACAATGAAATCGGGCCCTATCATCATCATCATCATCATCATCATCAGACCCGTGACCTTGGCGGTCATGGGGGAGACACGAAAGACGATGCCGTGGTAAGCCTCTTCCATCCATCTCGATCCTCGGCTCTGCGCAGTAGTGCCGAGTCATTCATCCTGGTCCATTCTCTGATGTTGTCCATCCATGACTTGTTCTGTCTTCCCCTCTTTCTGCCACCTTCGAGTGTTCCCTGCAGTACAGTTTTTGGCAGAGTGTTGTGGCGGGTGACGTGGCCGAACCATGTCAGCTTTTTCTTCTTGACGATGGTGAGAAGGGGTTCCTGTGCACCTGCCAGCCGTGTTATTTGACTCTTGACAAATTCATTGGTCTTTGGTTCTCTCCAGGATATGCCCAGCAGTTTTCTATGGCATTTTGTTTCAAATGACTGGATTCGCTTTGCTGTTTCAGCAGTCAATGTCCAGGTTTCACTTCCGTACAGCAGGATAGTCTGAATTAGGGCTTTGTAGAGCTTTAGTTTGATTGGGAAACTGATCTCTTTACTTTTCCATATGGTGGTGAGTTTTGTCATGGAAGATGTTGCCATGGCTAGTCTGACTTTGATTTCTGTCGTCGATCGCCCGTCCTTTGTGAGTGTAGCGCCAAGGTATTTTAAAAGCGTCTACCTCCTCCAGTTGCTGGCCGTTCGTGTAAATTTTAGCAGTGGCGTTGCTCGTGCTGTTCACAAGTACTTTACTTTTCTCCGAGCTCACCTCCATCCCATATGCTCCAGCTCTGTTCTCAAGTCGGGTCGTAAGATCTTGCAGCTCTGTGTTACTTCCGCCCATGAGGTCAATGTCATCGGCAAACTGCAAGTTGTTGAGGGGTCTGCCGCCAATGGAGATGGTAGAGTGGAAGTCATGGAGGGTCTCTCTCATAATGTTTTCCAAGAACAGATTAAACAGGATTGGAGATAACAGGCATCCTTGTCGGACCCCAACTGTGGTTTTGAAGTAGTCTCTATAGTGACCTTCAAACACTTGTCAGACAGCGAAAACTGAAGTGGTTTGGTCATGTCACACGCTCCTCTGGACTTGCTAAAACAATCCTACAAGGCACAGTGAGGGGAGAAAGAAGAAGAGGCAGGCAAAGGAAGAGATGGGAGGACAACATTCGAGAGTGGACAGACATGGAGCTGAGAGACACCCTGAGGGTAGCTGAGAGACGAGAGGACTGGAGAAAGGTGGTTGACAAAGCTTCGAAGGCGCCCCAAAGGATTCAGAATCTGAGGGATCGTGACGGTGATTTTTCGAAGAAACACGGGTTAATATTTAACGGGTGCGCAAAGTAATACCCGCGCATTCATACTGACCTCGTTTTATAGTCTCTCTGGAAGCACTTTCGGGGACTGGAATCAGTGCCACATTATCAGTTTGCCACACCAGAGAATAGCCATTCTTTGGAACGGACACCACAGTGGAGACTCGAGCTAGCACCCCAGTTATTTTCAGAATACAAGTATTGCAGTTTAATCACTCGGTGTTTTGCACCTACCCCATCCCAAATGTTCTCAAAGTAAATCTAAGGGCATTCCCATAATCGATACGGACGTTGGGGAGCGATGTGTCAAAGACCGCAGCTTCTCTAGGGGCCAGAATAGTGAAGGCGGCGCCCATCTCCTCTCCCTCGCTGCATCACCTTCCCTGAAGCTAAAGAGGGCAGATGCCCATTTATGTCAGGGTGAACTAGGGGACTGTACTGAAGCCAAGGTGTACGAAACGTTACCCACCAAGACTAGACGCTGTTTAAACTTAACTAGGGAAGAGTGAGTGCTCTGACCCCTGAGCTATCCTGACCCCGCCTCCCCCCTCCCCCACAACAATACTATTGCGAGGGAAGACAGAAGGCGAGTAAGTAGGGAGCAAGAATGCAATGACAGGAAGCTTCCCTCTACAAGGGAAGTCGACAAGGTGCATCATCAAAAGCATGTGGAAGAGAGTGAGTGACTTGTAGCTAGCTCAGCCAGCAGGATGCTGGACGCTCAATGACTGGGTTAGGGACTGCGATTCAATGGATGGCTATCTGTTTGAATTAAATTAAATTATAAACAACTTTCAGTCACAGCAGATGCCTCTGTGTGTGAATTTCAGACTACTCTCCCGAGGAAGAGTGTGTCACCACAGGATTAGCGCCACGAATGACAAAATAAAAAAGGCTGGCAGCAAAAACGCATACATACTGCACTGGTGTGGTGTTTAGACATTATCCTCTAAGTCAGAATGCGGCTACCTTAATGATGGGCAAACAGTCACATACCAAATCCAAATCTCATCATTGGTGAACCTCGATGATCTAGCCTGTGAAAGAAAAAACCCAAGATGTTCTCTTCAGTCTCTAGTCCTTTTCAAGATCTGTTCATGTATTTTGAATAATACTTTAAACCCAGATAATGTAATACGACAGTTCTACCATTTGAACTCTGCCTCCACAACATCCTATGGGCGTGAGCATTCGTATGGCCATGGACGGTCATGCACGCGTGTTAAGTTCGTTCAACCTTTCAAAAAGAGTAAACAAGCTCAAACAAATACATTATACAAGCTCACATTGTCTCCGGTTTCAGGCTTATACATCACTCCTCAAGATACATGAACATCGCAACCTATGTAAGACACTTACCAATAGTAGACCTTGCAGTTATAACTGAAGAACGGAGAAATGAGTAGTATGTATACGTGTAAATACAGAGTAGTGTAAAAATAAGTATGAAGCCCAAATAACTTCGTTTCATGGGGACAGAATACCCTGTTCATCTCATTTATCAGGTACATGTGTTAGTACAAACTTTCACAACAGAGCAAGATACTATAATCATGATCTTATTCTATCGCGGACTTATACTGTAGTGTCTTGTGTTTTTCAGATACCACCGCTAACACTGATGTCGAAGCTCCACCACGGAATCCTCGTACATGGGTCACAGCTAGTGACTGGCTATGGATCACAGCAGGGTCGGTCATTCTAGTCTTCGGAACTTTCGGGAATATCATGACCCTTGTCCTTCTTCATCGACTGAGATCACCCACCTCCTCCTCCTCCTCCATACACATCTACCTGACTGTGCTGGCTGTCAGTGACACTGTGGCGCTGTACAGTGGTCTGGGTCTCTTGTGGAGCAAGTTCGTTCTTCGTTTCGATGTGTACGGTATCCACGACTGGGCGTGTAAACTAGGACTGTGGACCACCAACTTCTCGGCAGGGATTTCCTCCTGGGTGTTGGTGGCTATGACCATTCACCGTGCAGCTTCTGTGGTGTTTCCTCACCGTGTGAATGTGATATGTACAGAGGCCAGGGTAAAGACAGTTGTTGGAGTTGTAACGGTCGTGATGGTCTTGTTCTATTCACACATGATTTACGGGCTGGGTTTGTGGAAAGGCGAGTGCGTCTTTGTTCTTCCCTCCTACAGAGAATTCTGGCTCCACATCTGGGTGAGCTTTGACCTGGTTTTCTTTTCCTTCCTCCCCTTCGGCCTTCTATTTATCAGTAACCTGATCCTCATCTGCCATCTTGTCAACTCCGTTAAAGCCGCCAAGGCGGAACTGACGTCACAGAAAACGGACGATCACGTGACACTACGACAGAAGCAAGCCTTCTCCACCACGGTGACGATCATGACGGTCTCCTCTGCCTTTATTTTGTTAACGGGTCCTCTGATGATCTTCAACACTCTGCCTAACATCCACGGCAGCAGTGACTTGATCCAAGACATTGAGCAGGCGCTGTTTGTCTTTTACCTCTGCTACGTGCTCATGTCCATGAACTTCAGCATCAATTTTTACCTGTACTGCTTGACTGGCAGCAAATTCAGGCAGTGTTTTGTCACCGTGATCTGTGGATGCTGGTTCAGGTATATGAATGAGTCCACGTCTAACCCCATACCGGCTGAACATCGACCTGGTGTGAGCCGAGCTCTTTAGAATGTTTCAGGTGTGAAGACTGATGAAGTGTTCTAGCGCTATAGTGAGTTTGTTGTCTAACCCAAGATATGAAAATCAAAGAATTCTACCAGTGTCAGACGACATTTGCTACCAATTATCTTATAATTATTTGAGCAGTTTTTTCTCCTTTTTGGCCATACAATCCCTACTCCCCAAAATACTACACAAATATTAAGAACTGTGACGTAGTTTCTTGTTTATTTGAAAAAAGTACACACAAATCCTCTTATAAAAAGTGATGTTTTAGTTTGAAACTTATTCTTCGCAGGACATTTTTTTAAAACCAAAATTATAATCAGACAGGCACTTAGAAAACCGTTTTATATCATACATGGCAAACATTTGTTACTCATTTTCTCTTTCTTCCCTCTTTTGGGTTTGTTGTTGTGGATAGACAAAAGGCAAAGACAATGTGTATCCTAAACTGATAGGCAAGTTAAGATATGTTGGTCATGCAAGCATAAACACACAATCAAAAACCTGATGACGACAGTTCTCCAAGGTAAGCTATTGTTCAGGGCAGAAGGAAAAGAGGCAGACCACCAACATCCTACATTGTCAACATCACTGAGATCAAAGGTATGGAAGGGTTACTGGGGATCGTAACACTCAGATGAGACAGAGAAAGATGGAGAACATTGGTGGTATTGCCTGTATCTCAGAACACCACTGATCATCATCACTAAAGCGGTCCAGCAGCAGTGCAGGGACCATCTGGCTGGTGTCTCCTCAGAGGCCTGAAACTGAAGGACTCCCGGCCATGTGGACTTCCGATCCTGACAAATGCAACATAGCGAATCTGGCTATGGCTTGGTGGAGAGATGGAAGTGAGCAGAGTTGGAACTGCAGGACAGTAAGGTCACAGATAATGAGGCAGCCAATACAACCCCGAAACAGACAAAGAAAGAGGCAGACAGGAAAGGAGCTACGAAAGAACCCAAACTAAATCCCCTGAGCGAGAAAGAGAGAGTGAGAGAGAGAGAACTTGAAAGATGTATTCACAAAAAAAGCCATTGGCCCATACATGAAGGGGGTTGCCGAACTGCTTAGTATTCTAATGAGAAAAATAAGGAAAAAGCACAAACATAAAATGTTATTACATAACAACAATCACCACAACAAAAATCAGTCACAAAAGATATGACTTAAGAAACCAAGAGATCTCTTATTCTTCAGGCTTTACACAAATATAAAGCGAGGCTGCGCACAATCTTACAGAGAGAGAGAGAGAGAGAGAGAGAGAGAGAGAGAGAGAGAGAGAGAGAGAGAGAGAGAGAGAGAGAGAGAGAGAGGAGAGAGAGGGAGCTCTGAACTATGAAAAATTTTAATGTACATTGGCCTTTGGCCAAAATACATGTGTGTGTGTGTGTGTGTGTGTGTGTGTGTGTGTGGTGTGTGTGTGTGTGTGTGTGTGTGTTGTGTGTGTGTGTGTGTGTGTGTGTGTGGTGGTGGTGTGAGTGTGAGAGAGAGTCTCAGGGATAAAGCCGTACACCTTAAATGATGAAGACCACCATTGTGTTCCATCTAAATGGCAGTGGCTGTGGAATCAAAGACAATCTCAGCTCTGGCGTATAATTGAACACAGTATAGGGTTCTGTTTACAGGTTGTATTGCATCATTAATGGTATTGTATGGTATAATCATATTGTTGCTTATTGTAGCATACTGTGTTGCATTGCATTTGTACTGTATTGTTTTGTACTGTATTGTATTTTATTCCGTTGTGTTGAGTTGTGTTGTGTTTGATTGCATTGTGATGTGCTGACTGTAGCTTCTTTTACGTGTGCTAAATATACATTGCATAATGGACTCCTCGATGATTTGTCTTATCTGTAAAAGTAGAATTACGCCATTTTTAGTATCTTTGTCACAGGCTAAAAGCTTTTCCACTTGCTGATGAAACCCAAAAGCCAAGGTCTATATTAAACTGCTGTAATACATTCAAGCACTCGTTTTCCCCCTGTCTAAGTTAAGCACCATTGAGCGTGGTTACCACTTGACTGGATGACTGTTTGTGCGCCTTGGCTTCAGTAAAGTCCCTCAGTTTACCCAGCTGTAAATGGCTACCTGTCTCTTTAGTGGTCAGGGAAGGTAAAGCAGCGAGGGAGAGGAGATGGGCGCCGCCTTCAATATGCTGACCCCTTGAGAAGTTTAGGTCTCTGATGCCTCACTCCCCTTCGACCATATAATTATGTTATGGGACACCTTTACCTAATACAATAAAGATAACTGTATTGATATTTTGCTTTGGCCATGACAAGCTCTTTGCATAACAACCTCGACTCTCCTTTAAAGAAAAAACACAAGAAGTCTGAAAAAAAACTTTTAGAAGTCAGTTTTAAAAGATGGCTGCCCGTTTGGAAAATACTTCATAAGAGTCATAATGAACATACGCAAAACTTTCTCACCTAATGTGTTACTTACAATATTACAGTGATTCCCAGGTGGAAAGAGAAACGCATGTTCTAGGTTACCATTCCTCAGGTGTTTAACTGGAGAACGCGCAATAGCACACACGACTTTTAATAATATACTTCTTTTTTTTCCCGTCGAACGCTCATACAGCAACTACTGCTCTCTGTCATGGGAGCGAAAATGCGTAGCGCTGCCGTTAAGACTCCTGACAAGTCAGGCCCAGCACATCGGACTTTGGCGTGATAGCATTCTAGGTGGATACAAAAAAAATAGCCGGCTTTGTCGGGGAAGAAATCCCCGACCTGTACTTCAAAGATAGGTTTTGACTTACCGTTGGACCGTAATTCCTGGTTACGCCCTGGCCAGTCTTACCTTAGACATAGACGTCTGCCTGAAGTTAGAAAAGTGCCTTGTATGTGACACTGGATGCAAGACAGACAAAACGGTAAGTAATGTAATCTCCGAAGTATGTATGTAGCTACCTTCAGGGTGGCAGAAAAAGAGTCACATACATAGAATCTCCCCACTGGTGAACAAGGGAAACATCGTTAATATGAGAGAAAAAAATAGCAATCCCGATTAGTTTCAGTGTGCGTTCTTGACCCTACCTTTGGTTAGTTACAAAGAGCCAAAGCTTCAGACGGGTTTCTCTTTCTTTTGTTTTAATGATGTTGTCTTTCTTTTTTGTTATGGTGGGTTGTCTTTCTTTTCTGTTATCGTGATGTTGTCGTTCTTTTTGTATGGTGGGGTTGTCTTTTTTTTTGGGGTTGTCTTTCTTTTGGTATGGGGATTTGTTTCTTTTGTTTGGTGGGGTGTCTTTTTTTTTGTTTGGTTGTGTTTTCTTTTTTCGTTACGTGGGGTTAGTACACATAAATTTTGACTATGACAGTATTATCCTTACTTTTTAAAGAAGGACATTTCCTTTTAGCTTGAGTGTGGCTGCTTTTGCTCAAGGTGATTGATTTCTTCATACTTGTGCACTTCTCATCTAGAGTGCTTTTTGAATGGTTTCCCAGTTATGAGGGAACAGGAACTGCATTATTCTGGTGACCTCAGGGTTGAGGGGAGGGGTAGTGTGGCTGCGAACCTATAATCACCATGCAACAATCAGCAACGCCAGGAACAATCAACAACAATAGTAACGCGAAACCAACAGTACTCAGTAAAGCGGAGGGAGATAATAGAACAACAGCAACAAAACTGCTCCGCAACAATAGCATCGCATATCACAACACGTTGTAACTGTCCTAAACCAACAGCAACGCTAATAACAACAAGAAAAACAACAACAGCAACAATAACTGCTCACTGTTCAATTAGCATCCTGTTTTCTGTATTTCACCACGTTCTGTTCTTTGCTTATTTGTTAGTTTGCTTGTGTGTTTATTTGTTCGTGTGTTTGTTTTATTTGTTCCTGGTCTAATTTTTATTGTCGACTCCATTTCCTGCAAGTCTCTAAGAGGGCATTGCTTCTTAACTTAGAAATAGACAAGAAAGAAAAAAGATATAAGTTAAGTCATACCAGTTGCATTGTTGTGTTGGATTATGTCTTTAGAAGGTGGTACATGTTGGGAAAAAATAAGAACCTATATCAAAGTCAATAAGATCAAAGATGATGTAGTTTTCCAAATTTCGAGATGACAAAGAGTATTTAGATACACAATTTACATGCGTCTAAAATTTCATGTTGATTGGTTGGTAAATGTGGGTGTTATAGTAATAAACATCACACAAAGTAAGCACTCGTGAACACAGCAATCACAATACTGATTGGGTCGACTGACATATGGAACACATTTACTATTATACATCTTTTAGCAAAACACCTTTAGAAAATAATGCAGTGGAATTTATAAAAAAACATCATGGGGAAGGTGCAATGGCTTACCTGAACTCGCTTTAATCGAGTAATCTGTTCTCATATAAACATAACATGACAACTGTATTCTTTAAAAAATATTTTTTGTTCAAATAAAAGATAGAAACAAACCACCACCAGCTAGTTCTCCTTGACTGGTAAAGGAAACCTTCATGTGTGACCTGTGATAAACGGCAATTTATCAACATCAGATAGCTGCTCTTCCCCTCTGATGTCGGAATGTGGCTAGCTCACTATTGGTGAACCTCGAGATCTAGCTGAGGAACGAAAAAGAAATATGTCTGCTTTCAGAAACTTGAGACATACCAGTAATTAACTTTCAGACATTGTTTTTCTATCCCGGTAGCAGTTATGTTTTTTTCTGAATTGATGACATCAGTAATTTTTATAATTTTAGTAGTTACTTTTAGATTTGCGTGTATTTACTTTTTTCCCTACACCTTAATTTTCAGTTGCTTTATTTTTTATCATGTCAAATCCATTTTATTCATACTTTTTAAACATAGTATTAACTCAAAAGTGCGTAAGTATATATTTTTATCCCAAGATTCAACCATTCTGTGACATTATTGTCCTATTCCCACGAAGCTGGTTCCTGTGTTTCTACCCCAACCCTGTCTAGACTCGTTGTGTCGTACTCCTTGGATCAGAAATCTACAGGGAAGACAGTAACACGAAGCTGCTGTCAGGCCACCAACCAGAAGGGCCCTGGAACTGGTGCTGTGTCACTTTGGAGGTGGTCTGTAGTGCCTTTTTTGTGATAGCGTGTTCAGGATGCCACACACCAAAGCCCCTACTGACAGTGATAACAAAGTCGCGGAGCCAGATTGAATGAAACAGTGATGTCCACAAGGATGTATTTCCACAATTTTTCTTTCATGAATTTCCACCTCCAAAGGTTTTAAAACTAGCTCATTACACATTTCTGAATCGATCCTGAGGTCTCCATCGGGCTAGAGCTATAGCGGTCCCCAAATTAAACCAGAGACATTTTCTTATTTTGTTTGCATGATGATCAATGATGATGAAGAAGGTGTAACAATGATACTGTCAAAGTGCATTAACCTTGACTCTACTTGACAGAGCTGTACTCTAGATTTACTGTTTTAAAATATTCACCTGGCTACCAAGTCCAAGCAACACAGAAATCATACAGTATAGTTCAGGTAAATCGAGTAGCACTCCCAAAATCGCACCAGAGAAGTAAATGTTATGTAGTCTTCACTTCTACGTCTCTTCACCAAACGGTGATGGTAGACATATGAAATAGATGTTTCTCCACTGTGGGATCCCAGTCTTCCCACAGAGCACACACCAGACTAACTCTGTGCAGGAGTTGGCCAGAGTCCAAACAAGACTGTGGTTTATAGAGGATTCGAACATGCAACCTTCTAGCCAGGCAGTCGGCGTGCCAACCACTGCGCCAAGACAGATTTCCAGGATAATCAATACTCATGTGTTTTTCATATCCAGTACCCAGGTGCTTGCAGTTTTGTGATTATTTTGTCATCTGTCCCCAGCGGCATACACTAGCCTACTCTTTTTATCTAATTATTTATTTATTTATTTATTTTTATTTTTATTTATTTATTTATTCTTTTATATCGAGGATAATGGAATAAGCACTCATGTGCTTTTTACATCCAGCTCCCGTGTATATGCGATTTTGTCTATTGTCATCTGTTCCCACTGGCACACAATGGCCTTTCGAATGTGTGTGTGTGTGTGTGTTGTGTGTGTGTGTGTGTGTGTGTGTGTGTGTGTGTGTGTGTGTGTGTGTGTGTGTGTGTGTGTGTGTGTGTGTGTGTGTGTGTGTGTGTGTAAAAACTCGTGAATGTATATGTATGTATGCATGTATGTATGAATGTATGCATGTATGTATGAATGTATGTATGTATGAATGTATGTATGTATGTATGTATGTATGTATGCATGCATGCATGTATGCATGCATGCATGTATGTATGTATGTATGTATGTATGTATATATGTATGTATATATGCATGTATGTATGTATGTATATATGCATGTATGTATGTATGTATGTATGTATGTATGTGTGTGTGTGTATATCTGTATGTAGAACATCTTGCGCTCACGTTCAAACCCGTTCCACTTTTCAGAAGAGTAAGCCATCGTGTGCCACTGGGAACGGGTTTATGTGAAAAAACAGGAACATGTACGTATATATGTATGTACCTATGTATCTATCTATGTATCTATGTGTCTATGCATCTATTTATCTACGTATACGCATGTACGCTCACCGCTCAGGGCATACACTTACACGCATCTGTCAATGACTGTGTGTGCTCTAGCGCCGTTGCGTGTCTGCAACAAATGCCACATACACTCAGCGTCAGAGAGGTGCACAGGGATCTTTGAGTCAAGTGCTTTTGGCGCCAAGGTCACTAGAAGAGCAACTCTGTATCTGTCTCTCTGTCTCTGTCTCTCTGTCTACCTGTCTGTCTCTCCGTCTCTCTCTATGTCTCTGTCTGTCTCTCTGTCTCCCTTTGTCCTCTCTCTGTCTCTTCTCCTCTGTCTCTCTCTGTCTTTCTCTGTCTCTGTCTGACTCTGTCTGTCTCTGTCTCTCTGTCTCTCTCTTGTCTCTCTGTCTCCTCTGATCTCTCTCTCTGTCTCTCTGTCTCCCTTGCCTGTCCCCTCTGTGTCGTCTCTCTGTCTCTCTCTGTCTCTGCTCTCTCTGTCTCTGTCTGTCTCTCTGTCCCTTCCTCTCTGTCTCTGTCTCTCTCTCGTCTCTCCTCCTCTCTCCTCTTCTCTCTCTCTCTCTCTCTCTCTCTCTCTTCTCCTCTCTCTCCTTCTCTCTCTCTCTCTCTCTCTCTCTCTCTCCATTCACTAACGGATCTCAGAGGACCAGGTTAGCCGTTTCAGCCGTCTACTCTACCGCTAAGTAGATGTCGCCTTGGCATCAGAGAGGTGCAAGCTTCTATTAGCGGAGCGGAGGGGAAGCAGTCTGGGTCGACAGCCTGGGGAGTCATTTCAGACCAGCCCCCGAATCAGTCCTGCAGCAACCCTGCTGGTACAGTGCAGAAGTTAGGGAAAGGCACTAGTGGGTCGTAGCCTGGTGGTTTGAGTGATGCGCATTGCGCTCGTGATCTGATGATCCGGGTTCGAATCTCGTTCAAGAGGATTTTTGCTCTGGAGTTAACATCAGTGCTGACTCCACCCCCACCCTCCACCCCCCAAATCTTTCGGATGAGACTCCAAACTGAGGTCCCGTGTGCGAACGCACGCAGAACATCTCGCGCACACGTTAAAACCGATTCCGCTTTTCGAAAGAGTAGGCCATTGTGTGCCGGTGGGAACGGATGACAAAATTTGCAAAACTGCATACACATGGGGAATAAATGCCAAAAAAGCACATGGGTGCTTATTCCTTTATTCTGAAGATAAAGGGACAAAATAAAATAAATAAATAAAGGTAAGGCAGTCAGTTTGAGTCGACGTTTTCCTTTCATACGGGCGTGTTGCTTTAAAGTACCGGTTTGGTCCTGCCTGGAGCTTGTTTCTATTTTGCTACGGGGTCAGTTTGGAAGACTTGCTTCCTACATTCATGTATCAGGTTTTTCATGGTGGTAAGTGTAAGAGTGGAGCTTCGGTCAGTGGCTAGCATTGTAAGCGTCTGGTGCTCACAGGCCTGCTTGATATCAGCCAGGTTCTAACTGTGTTACAAAACAGCGAAGGATGCAGCTAAGGAAGCTGGTCGTTAGCTGTTGTGACGATGCGCTCTTCCCGGGGAGAACAGCCCGAATTTCACGTAGATAAACCTGCCGTGACTTTAAAGTGGTATGACAATGAAAATACAAGAAAAAAATGACTGGACATTCTTAACATTGCCTTTCAGCCCATAGCCTTTTTCCATCTGACTGGATGAAAAAAGTCAAAAGCGCTCTAGGGCTTATTGAAGTATCCTCGAAATAAAAGAACAAACTCTCTCTCTCTCTCTCTCTCTCTCTCTCTCTCCTCTCTCTCTCTCTCTCTCTCTCCTCTCTCTCTCTCTCTCTCTCCTCTCTCTCTCTTCTCTCTCTCTCTCTCTCTCTCTCTCTCTCTTCTCTCTCTCTCTCTCTCTCTCTCTCTCTCTCTCTCTTTCTCTCTCTCTCTCTCCTCTCTCTCTCTCTCTCTCTCTCTCTCTCTCTCTCTCTCTCTCTCTCTCTCTCTCTGGATAAATCAGAAATATATTGTGTTTTTTTGGTGTTCATGATTATGTGTGACCCTCCTTCAGAAAGGAGCCATGCCCTAAAAAGATGAATAAACTGATCTCTGTCTTTCTCTGTCTGTCTGTCTGTCTCTATCTCTATGTCTCTGTCTCTGAGTATCTCCTCTCTCTCTGTATGTGTATCTTTATCTGGAAGACGTTATCACGGAAACTGTCCACGGGGTCTGTGTAGTGGGCACTGCAGTGGTGTCTGGCTGCGGACAGAGACCTGGCACAAGACCAGTGGTCAATGCTGTCTTCACTCTTACATCCCTAAAGAGTACACTGGCGTCTGCAGTCTAAACAGATTTCCCTACGTCTTCATGCAACTGTTCCTCTCTCTGTCTTTTTCTTTCTGTCTGTGTCTGTCTCTATCTCTGTCTTTTTCTGGCTCTCTGTCTCTGACTCTCTCTCTTTCTCTCTCTCTCTCTCGCCTCCCTAGCCACTACGCTCACACGCGCGTATGTGTGTGTGTATGTGTGTGTGTGTGTGTGTGTTTGTGTGTTTGTGTGTTTGTGTGTTTGCTTGTGTTTATGTTCGCTTGTTTTGTGTTTGTGTGTGTCCATGTCTGACTCTAACTTTCTTTCTTTCTCTGTCTTTGTCTCTGTCTGTTTTTGTCTCTGTTTCCCCTTCTCTCTCTTTCTCTCTCATAGCTGTAGGCTACATGCCACCTAGATTGTCACGAGTCTGTCACGTGTTAGCCGTGTAAAATTGCACATGCCATGAAATAAAAGAACTAGGAAGAAGAGACATTGTGACCTTTTTTCTTGTCGCAGACCAGCTTGTTGTAAAGAGTTGATTTTGAATTTGTACAGTTTTGTGGAAACTCCTCCACCTTGACATATCCTTATGAAAAAGGAATATGAATCTCTACCGTAACCATGTTCTGGAATCCATGACATGATGACTATTTGGGCTGAAATTTGTTATATTCTCGGTATTTGATATTATGTGTTTTGTGCCCAGCCCCCTTCCCACTGTCCCCTTGTGAATGGGCATCTTGCTTATCATAATAAACCTTTGTCATTGTCATTGTAATTGTCATTGTCATTCTCTCTCTCTCTCTCTCTCTCTCTCTCTCTCTCTCTCTCTCTGTCTCTCTCTCTCTCTCTCTCTCTCTCTCTCTCTCTCGCTCTCTATCTCTCTCTCTTCTGTCTTTGGGGCCCCACTCTTTCTCTCTGCCACTGACTGTGTCTATCTCTTTGGCAGGGATTCTGTTTCTGTCTGTAGCTGTCTTCATTTACTTTCATTGTGTTGTATTTTTCCTTATGGGCAAATAATTGAGTGCATCTTTCTGTAAAATATGTTGACTTGATTTATTTTCTGTGGGTAAACATTACTCTTCGCTTCTTTTTTTTAAACAGTGAAAGGAAAGGGTTGATATGATTGTGTAAGCCAGTTTTTTTTTTGTCTTCCTGTCTGTCTGTTTGTCTGTCTATATATATCCTCAGTCGGCCTCTGTCTGTCTGTCTGTATCCGTGTGTTTGTCTGTCTATCTGTGTGTGTCTATCTGCCTGTGTCTGTCTGTCTCTGTCTCCCTCTCTCTGTATGTATATCTGTATGTCTGTCTGTTTGTCCCATTTCTCTCTCTGCCTGTATGTCTGTTTTTCTGTCTGTCTGACTGTCTCTATCTGCTTCTCTTTGTCCGTGTGTATGTTTTCTGTCTGTCTGTCTGTCTATGTGCCCGCCTTATGAATATGTCAGCTTAGCTGAAACACATACCCGTACTGTGCAGTCGTCCCCCTACAGGCCAACAATCGGCTGCCTCCTTCCATAATGTTTATAGTGCCTTTCTCCCTTGGGTACCATGGTTTTACGCTTCTACTGTTATCCAGCAAAAGTGGCAATTTCATTTTACTTGCCTTTCTGTCTGCGCGCCCATCCGTCTGCCTGTTTGCCTGTCTGTCTGTCTGCCAGTCTTTCTGTCTCTGTTTCTATCTGTCTGTCTATCTGTCTGTCTCCCCAATCATAGATAGTTTAAGATTCAATGCCTTGGCATTTATAATGCTGTATAGTTTGCTAAGCCATTATCCTGTCTATGTAGTTATGTTTCCCTAAAGGCAGATAACTGCCCTAGTCCTTTTATAATGTTGACTGTCTTGGAAAACTGATTGTATATTTTTGTAATGATTTTAATAAGGGGAGAGGTTCGCTTTGAATTCACTTTCCTGCCTGTCTGTTTATCTACCTGCCTCTTTGGCTGTCTGTCTGTTTGTCTGTTTGCCTGCCTGTATGTTTGTTTCTGCCTCTGTCTACCTGTTTGTCTTTATCCCTGTCTGTCTATCTGTCTGTGTCTGTCTGACTGTCTTTATCTGTCTGTCTGTGTCTGTCTGTCGGTCGGTTCTTCTGTCTCTGTCTCTGTCTCTCTCTCCCTCTAGGGGATGGGATAGCCCTAGTGGTTAGAACATTGCGCTGGCAATCTGACGACTCGGGTTAGATTCCCGTTCAAGGGGATATTTTCCTTGGAGTTAACATCAGTGCAGACTCCACTCTCCCCAAAAGTCCTTCGGATGAGACTATAAACCGAGGTGCCGTGTGCGAACGCACGCAGAACATCTTGCGCAAATGTTAAATCCTGTTCCGCTTTTCGTAAGAGTAGGCCATTGTGTGCCGGTGGGAACAGATTACAGAGTTTACAAAAACCGCATACACACGGGGACAGGATGTAAAAAAAGCGCATGAGTGCTTATTCCATTATCCTCGATATAAAAGAATAACATAAAATAAATAAATAAATAAATATATAAATACAATCTCTCTCTCATTCTCTTTCTTCCTCCTAAATAACTTGAAACCCCCAAACAATCTTAGACACAAGTTCTGCATAGTGTACCTGCTTGCTATGTTCATTCTCTATAATATGTTTTATATATTTCTCTCAGGGACCACTATTGCCTGGATTCTCCCATAATGTTGACCTGATCCTGCTCTCTCGGGTGAAATATTCTTCGCTTCTCTTGTTATTTAATGAAGAGGGTGATTTTATTTCGCTAGTGTCTCGAGGTAGCATGGCCTAGTGATTAGAACGTTTTCGACAGTGATATGATGGCCCCGGGTTTGAGCCACCACAGGGGCATTTATTTAAGGGGATCCCCTCCCCCCTTGAGTTAGCATCATTATCCAATCTAATCCCCCGAAAGTCCTTCGGATGAGATTATAAACCCGGGTCCCATGACTGTGTAGACGCACGCAGAACATCTTGCGCACGCGTAACATCCTGTTCCACCATTTTGGAAGAGTAAGCCTTTGCGTGTCTGTACGAACGGATGGTAGATTTAATTCCGCTAGTCTCTCTGTGTATCTGTACTTCTCTTTCTCACTTTCTGGCTTGATCTTTGCATCTCTATCTCTCTCCAGCTTCTGTGTTTCTGTCTCTGTTTCTCCCTGTTTCTCTGTTTTTCTCTTCCTTTGTCATAGATGGTTTATCCTTATCTCCAAGTTTCGAAGTTCTCCAATGGTGAGACTTTGTGCATAGGCATGTTTTGGGGCCACCATTCAGGTTGCTGCATTCCGACTTGTCCCTGTTCCTTGGCGAGAGACCGAGGTTCACAAGGTGATATTTTGCGTATACCACCGTTTTTGCCCACCATGAAAGTAGCCACATTCCTACTGTCTGATTTCTGCGATGATGGCTAAACAGACATCAATGTGAAGGGATTGTTTTAAATGTTGTCATCGATTTATACTGGCACGATATGCCCTACACTTTTTTAAAGTCAGAACCGGCTTTTAACGTGTGCGCAAGATGTTCTGCATGTATTCGCACTCTGAACATCAGTTTATAGTTTCCTTTAAAGGACTTTCTGGGGAGTGGAAACGGTACTAGTGTACGTTTTAGGGGAAAAAATCCACTAGTTCATGTGGGTTGAACCCAGGCCGTCAGATCACGAGCAGCGGTGCTCTAACCATTAGGCTAAGCCCCTAAACCCACCCCTCCTCCTCCTCCACACACACACACACACACACACACACACACACACACACACACACACACACACACACAAACATACACACACACACACACACACACACAAGCATACACACACAAGCATACACACATACACACAAAACACACGCACACCCTGTCATAGATGGTAGCTCAAGTCTATAAACCTTGACATGAAGTCTGTTATTTCGCTAAACAAAAAAGGTAAGTTCATTCTCTCTCAGTTACTTACGTTTCTCTTGGGGCCAGCAAAGTCCAGAAATCTCTGTTAACGTTTATTTTGGGTTTCCCTCTTGGGTAAAAATAGTGTGCAGTTCTTTTGTTATTCTGTGCAGGGGGTGGGGATAATTTGATTCTTGCCAGTCTGTCTGTCTGTCTGTCTGTCTGTCTTTCCTTTACTCTCTCTCTCTCTCTTCCTCCTCAACTTTATTTTTCTTTCTCTTTGTCTTACTACTTCTGTCTCTGTATCTGTTTTGTCTGTCTGTATTTCTCTTTTTACTGTCGCCGTCTCTGTTTGTCTGTCTGAAAGTGTGCATGTCTTGTTTGTTTGTCTGTCCCTGTCTGTCCTTTTTTCTCCTTCTTTTTTGGGTGTGTGTTTCTCTTCCAGTGCTCCAAGTTTCACTACTGGTAAAATTTTGCGTATGCGACTATTTTTTTCCCTGCATTAAGATAGCTGCATTTTGACTATAGGGAATCTGTCTGTCTGTCTGTATGTCTCTCTGTCTGCCTCTCTGTCTGTCTCTCTGTCTGCCTCTCTGTCTGTCTGCCTACCCGCCTTTCTGTCTTTCTGTCTGTTTGTCTACCTGTCTCTCTGCCTGCCTGTCTGCCTGTATCTGTCTCTTTCTCTCTTTCTCTTTGTCTCTGTCTCGGTTACCCCACCCCGACCCCCACCCCACACACACCACTCTCTCTCCCCCCCCCCCCTCTCTCTCTCCCTCTTCTCTCTACCTCTCTCTCTCTCTCTCTCTCTCTCTCTCTTTTATGCCATAGACAGCACATGTCTGGAAGCTTTGGTATGAATTATGTATAGTTTGCTAATGCGTTTTATTTTCCCTGTGTAGTATGCTTCTGTTGGGACACCACTAGCCGGGATTCTCCTGTCGTGTTTTCTGTTTTCTTCCTCTATTGAGTGGAATATTCTGCACTTGTCTTGCTGTCCAGTGAAGAAGAAGATTTGATATTGCCAGTGTGTCTGTTTGTCTCTCACTCCTCCTAAATGTCTGAATGTCTCTCTGTCTGCCTGTCTCTGTATGTATGTGTATGTGTATGTGTTTGTCTCTCGTTCCCTCCCTCTCTCTCTCCTTCTCTCTTCTCTCTGTCTCTCTCTCTCTCTCTGTTCTCTCTCTCTCTCTCCTCTCTCTCTCTCTCTCTCTCTCTCTCTCGCTCTGTAATTCGATGTCTGACTCTGTTTCCCTCTATGTCTTTGCCTCTGTCTGTCTGTCTGTCTCTGTTTTGCTAGCTCTGACTGTATCTCTATTTCTCTGTCGCTGTTTTTCTGTCTCTTTGTATTTTTGTCAATCTGCTTGTCGATCTATCTTCCTCTTTTTGCTTGTCTGTCTGACTTCCTGTCTGCCTATCGGTCGCTCTATCTGTCTGCTTCTGTCTCTGACTGTCTTTCTATCTGTCTCTCTCTCTGTCTCTGTTTGTCTCTCTATTTCTCTTTCTCTCGATCTCTTTCTCTCCCCATGGCACAGATAGCGCAAGTCCCAAAGCCTTTGACATGAAGTCTATTTATTTTGCAAAGACATTAATGTCATTCTCCAAGGAAGTTAACGTTTCTCTAGGGACCAAACACTTGCTAGGATCCTGTAGTAATGTTTGTATTGTCCTTCTCTCTTGAGAAAGAGATTAATGTTGCAGTTCTCTTGCCGATCAATGAAGGACGCAATTCAATTATGTCGGTCCGTCTGGCTGTTTGCCTGTCTTCAGCCTGTCGGTCTTTTTCTGGGAGAGATGTCTTTATATTCATCATCAGCGTGGTTAGAGTGTTATGCTCGTGATCTGACGGCCCAGGGGTTCGAGCCACCTCCAGTACAGCCTTTCAAGGGGATTCCCCCTTGTGGAGTTAACATCAGTACTGTCTCCACTCTCCCGCAAGTCCTTTTGATGAGACTATAACTGCGGTTCCGTGTGCAAACGCACACAAAACAGCTTGCGCATAACTCATAACATATTCATTTTTTGGGAAATATAAGTACATAGACAGATTAATGTCTTACCAAAATATACAGCATTGTTAATGCCAAAGCATTGAATCTTAAACTACCTATGATTGGAAAGACAAGCAGACAGACATGATAAAACCTTTTTTCCCTTTGATATAAAAAGACAGCAAAAAGCATTCCTCTGTCTCTGTCCCTCTGTCTCTATCTCTCTCTCTGTCTCTCTGTCTCTCTGTCTCTCTCTGTGTGTCTCTCTCTATGCTGAATGAACAATAAAAATGTGTTAGTGTCAGTGTCTCTTTTTCTACCCCCTCTCTCTCTTCTGCCCCCTCCCTCTCTCTCTCCTCTCTCTCTCTCTCTCTCTCTCTCTCTCTCTCTCTCTCTCTCTCTCTCTCTCTCTTTCTCTCTCTCCCTGCCCCCTCTCTCTCTGTCTCTGTCTGTCTTCCTCTACTTCTTTCTCTCTCAGTCTGTCTGTCAATATCCCTTAACGCCCACTGTCTCCCCAGTCTCTACCGCCCCCATTTCTGACCCCTCTATGCCCCATCCTCCCTACATAGAGACTGCAGAAGCAATCAATATTTCAAAGAACATGCCTTTAGAGGCATCTGCAGAGGAATCTGCTGATCTGCTTAGCAGGCATCGGGCCATAGGTCAGCAAAACAAACAATAAAGCAGTGCATATAGCATGGACTGTACTTCTGAATGCACCGATACAGCTGTGCTTCAGGAAAGAAGAACACGAAGGAAAGAACGGAGGAAGGAAGGACGGAAGGAAGAAAGAAAGAAAGGATCCCGAGGAAGAAAGGAAGGAAGGAAGGAAGAAGGAAAGAAAGAAAGAAAGAAAGAAAGGAAGGAAGGAGGGAGGAAAGGAAGGAAGGAGGGAAAAAATAAAAAAAGAAAGGCAGGACGGAAGGACGGAAGAAAGGAAGGAATGAAGAAGAAAGAAATAAAGACAAAAAGACAGAAAGACAGGCAGACAGACAGACAGAAGATACTGAGAAAAGATGGAAGGAAAGCAGGGAGAATATGAAAAAG
>CM054157.1:26629175-26644175 GCA_028751875.1 Rapana venosa | reverse complement strand
TAGTTTCTTTTCTTCTCTCTCCATTAGCTGTGTTTGCTTTCTTCTTGTTGTTGTTGATGTTGTTGTTGTTGTTGTTATATCTTCTAATCTTTACCTCCCAGATTCCAGCGATCTTTCTCTCTTTGCTCTGTCCACTCTGGGACCTCTCTCCCCATGTGGATGCCCAGTGGAGAATTGAGTGCTCTGTGATTGATCACAGCCTTAGCAACAAACAAACACAGGGCCCCTAGTGTGCCGTCGTTATTGGATTGGTTGGCTTTGTTTTTTTGCCTTTGTAACCCCCCTACTCCCCCCACTCCCCCCCCCACCCGTCAGCCCCATTCTCTCTCTGTCTCTGACCTACTGTCTCTCTGTATCTCTGTCTCTCTCTCTGTCTGTCTCTCTCAGACCCCCCACCCCCCCACATATGCACACAGCTACACATACGCGCCTGCACGCACCTGTACACACATAAACGAACACACACAAAGACACACAAAGACACACACACACAAACACATACACACATAAACACACACACAATTTCACTTTAAAAACAGTATAAGTTAAAGATAAGTGTGTGAGATGTTGTGTTTTGTACTTTTTGGTTTTTTCAAAGCCAGAGCTCTGAGTTTCACCAATAATTAATTTTGAAGAATACGAACATTTTACCCATTGATCAAAGACCTGCATTCTGGTTTCAGGGACACTATTTAAATAAACATGACTCCTGTTTGCCTTTTATTTCTCTTAGAATTGTCGCTGCTCATACTGACATGAAATGGCCTGCTCTTCTGGAGTAGACTATAAACCTAGGTCCTGTATGCGAACGCACGCAGAACATTTTGTGCACACGTTCAAACCTGTTCTGCTTTTCCGACGATTTGGCCATTGTGTGCTGGTAGGAACGAATGACATTTCAAAAGTCGCACACACACAGGGACTGGATGTGAAAAAGCACACAAGTGCTTATTCAATTCTCCTGGAAATAACAGAATAAATAGAAATAGAGGCGGCGAATGATTCAACGTGTGGGAAAGATGGTCTGTAAACGTTCACACACAAGACTTTGGTTGATAGTCTACTCCGAAGGAATGATTTGTGAGTGGAATCAGTCCTGGATGTTAATTCCAGGGTATGTGTGGGGCTTGAACGGGACTATCAGATTGCAAGCTCAACACTCCTAACCACTTGGCTATATTCCCTCCCGCCCACAGCATACTGTACTCCATTCTGAATACGAACAAGAGAAAATAAAACCGTCCTTTGATTGTTAAACCATGCTGACCCACACAACCTTCTGCCTGGTCTCAGCCATCCCACGCTGTTCCAGCTAACCTCAACGCATCATAGTGGTGTCTCATCCCACAGCCACCATGCCGCTACCTTCATGTTGATGACAGTCACATACGTAACATCTTACCAGTGCTGAATCTTTGAGCTCTAGCCCAGGAACGGTAGAAATAATGATATCTCGTGAACGCGTTAGTTTTGGTCTTGTTTTCAATATTTCATATCGTCTGATGCTTGATGTCGTCATCTTCTTGCCCTTCATCGCAATCTTGTTACCGCTGTTCTACTAGGTCTTCTAGTTTCATTTTTTTGGTTGATTTTTCTTGTTGTTTAATCATTGCTGTTGTCGTCAATGTGCTGGTTTTGTTGTTGATGTTGCTCATTACGGTTGCTCTTGTTGTTGTTGCTCTTCTTCATTAAACACAATATTCATATACACATTTACAGACATACACACATACATGCACGCGTGGGCGCGCGCGCACACACACACACACACACACACAAGAAGGAGGAAGAGAGAGAGAGAGAGAGAGAGAGAGAGAGAGAGAGAGAGAGAAAGGAGAGAGAGAGAGAGAGAGAGAGAGAGAGAGAGAGAGAGAGAGAGAGAGAGAGAGAAAGAGAGAAGGCAGAGAGACAAAGACAGACAGAGAGACAGGTAGACAAAGAGACATACAGACACACTACAGAGGCAGAGACACAGAAACAACGACAGCGACACAGAGAAAGAGAACTTTTTTTTTCCAAATGTCTTTCTTTATTTACTTTTGTGTTCATGACTGCAAAGCTTTTTCTCACACCTGTTCCTATTCATTCGCCCTGCCCACATTTCTCCCAAGGGAAAAAAAGCCTGTGATCTGTATTTGAACGTAACCCTGTCAATAAACAAAGGCAGGTCCCTATCGTGCAATCCTTATCTGATTAGAATGCCTTTGTTATTTTTTGTTGACTTCAGTCTCCTTCCCTCTTCCCCCTCCACCTCCCCCGCCCACCTCATCCCATGCCAAAGGCTCCAAAACATACGCAAACTGGTCTTATGGAAATATTGTGATGTGTATTTGGATTCTGAATGTGCCAATAAACAACACGAGAATCTGTTTCAATTGTAAGAACACGGTGACCCCATCCATCTTATCCTCTAGTGTGTGATGTTGTTATCTTTAAAAAAAAAATCCCATAAAGTAGACGGGTGGCCGGATAACCAAGTGGATTGAGCAATGCGTTCACAATCTGACGGCCCGGGTTCAAACTAATACCATTCGTCGAGACTTTTCCGCCTGGAATTAGCATCAGGGCTAGCTTCCCTCCACCACCCCCCTCCCTTGGCTTCAGTACAGTCCCCCAGTTCACCAGCTTTAAATGGGTACCTGCTGTCTTTAGGGTCAGGGAAGGAAAAGCAGCGCGGGAGAGGAGATGGGCTCCGCCCTCAATATGCTGGCCCCTTGAGAAGCTGAGGTCTCTTACGCCGCGCTCCCTACGGCCACATAGGATGTGGGACACCTTACCTTACTTTACCTTCACACTGTCGAATTTACAAACCCTCACCATTGGTCAACCTTGGAGATCTAGCCTGAGAACAAGGAAGACATCCATAAACCAATATTGTTTCTTGTTGTTGCTTTATAGTTGTTGTTGTTGTTGGTGTTGATGCTGTCCGTGTTCTTCTTCATATGCTTCTGCCACTGTGTGTCTATCTCTGTCTCTCTCTTCTCTCTTTTGTCTCTCTCTCTCTCTCTCTCTCTTTCTCTCTCTCTCTGATCTCTCTCTCTTCTCTCTCTCTCTCTCTCTCCTCTCTCTCTCTCTCTCTCTCTCTCTCTCTCTTTCTCTATCTGTCTGTCGCACTGTCTGCCTGTCTCTGTCTCTCTCCCTGCCTGTCTTCCTATCTGGTTATCTCTCTCTGACACACACACGCACATACACACACAGAGGAAGACATACAGAGAGGCACAGAAACAGAACAAAACAGATAGAGGGGAGATGAAGGTAAAGAGAGAGAGAGAGAGAGAGAGAGAGAGAGAGAGAGAGAGAGAGAGAGAGGAGAGAGAGAGAGACAAACAGACACACCGACACACAGGCACACAGACAGACGGATATACAGACACACAGGCACACAGACAGACTCACACACAGACATGCAGACACGCACAGAGATCGACATACAGATAAACTAAGATCAAGAAAGACAGAGGCAGAGAGACAGAAAGAGACAGTTTCCATCAACTATAATTTATGGTCGTTTTCTTCTGTCACCTTCACTTTTTTGTTTCATTTAAAGCGTTCATTTACACCTTAAAACGTGCCCCTCTCTGTGTCTGTCTGTCTGTCTGTCTAAAGGAAAAATATGTGATCATTGTTTGAACACAAGCCTGTCAAAAAACAAAAGACAAGTCCCTAGCGTGTGATCTCTATCTGATTGCAAAGTCTTTGTTTAAGGTTTTGTTGACTTCAAACTTCATTCCCTCTTCCCTTCCTCTTCCCCTGCCCCCATCCCCTCCCCACTCCTCCAAAAACATGCCTCCCCCCAACCCCCCGCCCCCCACAACCCCCCCCCCCAAAAAAAAAAAAAGAAAACCCATCCCCAAAACCAAACCTAAAACAAACACTAAAAAATGCACAAAGATATTTCAGTGGAAAAATAATGTGATATGCACTGCTCTGGATTCCGAGCCTGTAAATAAGGGGAATTACATATTCATTTCTTTGCGGAAACACGTGACCAAAGCAAGCTTTTCTTCTCATTGTTATGTGCTGTTTTAAAATAGGTGTATTGAAGTAATTATTGCTGTTTCGTGCTGTTCTGATGTCTGTTAATGCTGTCAGTTGTTGATGTCGGTGGTTTTCTTTTTGGTCTTGTTTGTTCGTTTGTTTTTGTTCTTCTTCCGTTCGTTGTTCTTGTTCTTCTTTTTCATCTTGTTCTTGCTCTTTTATTTCTTGTTCTTGTTTTTTTCTCTTTTCTCTTTTCTCTCTCTCTAAGTCTCTCTCTAAGTCTCTCTCTCTCTCTCTCTCTCTCTCTCTCTCTCTCTCTCTCTCTCTCTCTCTCTCTCTCTCTCTCTCTCTCTCTCTCTCTCTCTCTCTCTCTCCCTGTTCTGTTATCTTTCTCTCCAGTTTATGTGTGTGTGTGTGTGTGTGTGTGTGTGTGTGTGTGTGTGTGTGTGTGTGTGTGTGTGTGTGTTTGTGCCAAAGAATGAGACAGACAAACAGACTGAAACAAACACGCACACTCACACATACAGAGATAAAGACAGAAACAGAGGCATAGAGACAGAAAGAGACAATTTTCATCACTATTTTTACCTATAATCATCACTTTTGGGGTTTTTTTTACAAGCGTTTATTACACCTTAACAGGCCTCTCCACACAAACACCTTCTGCCCCCCCCCCCCCTCTCTCTCTCACCCCCTCTCTCATTCTCTCGTCTAAAGCAACAGTCTGTGATCTTTGTTTGAACACATCCCTATCGATAAACAAAGACAAGTCCCTAATGGGTGATCTCTATCTAATTGCAAAGCCATTGTTTATGGTTTTGTTGATTTCAAACTCCACCCTCTCTTTCTTTCCTCTTCCCTTGCCCCCTTCTCCTCCCCTCTCCTCCGAAACATACCTCACCCTCCCCCTTCTCCAAAAAAACATCCTGCACAAAATATCCCTATAGAAATGTGATATGTGCTGCCTTTGATTTCGAGCTTGTAAATACACGGAATTCAATTCTGATTTCGTTGAAGAAACGTGTGACCCCAGCACGCGTTCCAACTCATCATCTTGTGTGTTGTTCTGAAATTAATTCACTGAATTGTTTCTGTTTCCTGTTGCTGGTGTTGTGTTAATCTTATTAAGAGAGAGAGAGAGAGAGAGAGAGAGAGAGAGAGAGAGAGAGAGAGAGAGAGAGAGAGAGAGAGAGAGCAAAAGAGAGCGAGAGAGAGTGTTAGTTAGTTAGTTAGCTAGTTAGTTAGTTAGCTATTTAGTTAGTTAGTTACCTACTTAGTTAGTTAGTTAGTTAGTAAGTTAGTTTTCCATCAGTATATAACTTTTTCCCTTTTGATGCACCTTTCTTTTCTTAATCATTTTATGTCATCAATCACATCTGTCTCTCTGTTTATCTGTCTGTTTGTCTGTTTGTCTCTCTCTGATTCTATCTTTCTCCTTGTCTATCATTTCCTAGTAAAAAACAACAACAGCACACACAAAAAATACGTGGTCTCTGTTTGAACATAATACTATCAATAAACAACCACATGTTTCGGGCACATAATTTCTCTTTGATTGAAATTACTGTGGTTTTTACGATTGCACCCCCACCCCACCCCCTCCCCTTCCCTCCACCATTTTCTTCACACCAAATATCTCGGATATTTCTGTGCAAATATTTTCATCTCTCTTTGATTCTGAACCTGTCACTAAACAAAACAGAATCCCTGTTTGATTACAGGAGCAGACTGACCCAAACAACATGCTGTCACGTACCGACTGTTTCGTGCTGTTCCTGGCAATCTCTATAAATTGTGCATTAGCGCGGTGTTGATGCTGTCTGTTGATGTTTCTTGTTGGCCTTAGCTTTGATGGGGTTATTTTGTTGTTGTTAGTTTTGTTTGTTTGCTGTTAGCAAGAGAGAGAGAGAGAGGAGAGAGAGAGAGAGAGAGAAGAGGAGAGAGAGAGAGAGAGAGGGAGAGAGAGAGAGAGAGAGAGAGAGATACAGATATACAGACTGGTAGACAGACTGACAGGCAGGCAGAAACAAGCAGACACACAGACAGAAACAGAGACAGAGAGAGAGAGAGACAAAGAAAGACAAAGACAGCAGCACAGTGTGGAATTTATAGTTCTCACGCAATATGTATTTTTTTCCCAATAGCTTTGGAGGTTTCTCTCCTTCAAGGCATTCATCTACCTCTTTCTCTCCGCCCACCCCCAACCCTGCTTGTCCCCTCCCTCCCTACCACTCTCACTCATTTTCTCCAACAGGAAAAACAAAACATGTAATCTGTGATTAAACCACACCTTTACAATACACACAAACACAGGTCCCCAGTGTGAGATCTCTATTTGATTGGACCACTTTTGTTTTGGGATTTGCGAACCGCCTTCCCTTGATAAAAAGGAAATAAAAACCCTTTGGGGAATATTTCTGTAAAACATGCAGTGATCCTTATTTGATTCGGAATATGCAAGATAGCTAGATAACACATTTGTTTCATCGCGATATACAAAGACCCGAAGGGCTTTTGCCTTTGGCGCGAACTATCTTGTGTTGCGTGAAATATTTTGGTTTGGATTTTGTTCTTCTTTTGGTTTTTTCTTGTACTTTTTAAAGTGTTCTTCTTTTTTATCTTTTGGTGTTTTTGTTCTGCTTGTTTCGATTTGTTTAGGTTCTGTTGTTGTTGATGCTTACATTTAAAAAATAATGTCTTAATTGTTTTGCTGTCGGTGTTGCTATTATATTTCTTGGTGTGTTTCTTCTTATTGTTGCTGTTGTTGTTGTTGTTGTTGTTGTTGTTCTTTTTCTTCTTCTTCTTCTTCTTTTCTTTTTTTTTTTTTCTTCTTTTCTTCTTCTTCTTCTTCTTCTTCTTCTTTTTTCGAAATTTCTTCTTCTTTTTCTTCTTCTTTTCTTCTTTCTTCTTCTTCTTTTTCTTCTTTTCTTTTTCGAAATTTCTTCTTCTTTTCTTTTCTTCTTTTCTTCTTCTTCTTCTTCTTCTTCTTCTTTTCTTCTTTTTCTTTTTCTTCGCAATTTTTCTTTTTTTTCGAAATTCTTCTTCTTCTTCTTCTTCTTCTTCTTTTTTCTTCTTCTTCTTTTTTCTTTTTTTTTCTTCTTTTTCCCGAAATTTTCGCTTTTCTTCTTCTTTTTTCCTTTTTTTCTTTTTTCTTCTTTTTCTTTTTTTCTCCTTCTTCTTCTTCTTCTTCTTCTTCTTCGCAATTTTCTTCGCATTTTTTTTTCTTTTTTTTCCCCAATTCTTTTTTTTTCTTTTCTTCTTCTTTTCTTTTTCGCAATTCTTCTTCTTCTTTTTCTTCTTCTTGCAATTCTTCTTTTTCTTCTTCTTCGCAATTCTTCTTCTTTCTTTTCTTTTCTTTTCTTCGCAATTTTCTTTTTTCGCATTTTTTCTTCTTCTTCTTTTTCGAAAAAGGGGTTCCTTCTTCTTCCTTCGCAATTTTTTTCTTTTTTCTTCGCAATTTTTTCTTCTTCTTGGGTTTTTCTTCTTTTCAAAATTTCTTTTTTCTTTTCGAATTTTCTTTTTCTTCGTTTTTCTTCTTCTTCTTCTTCTTCTTCTTTTCTTTTTTCTTCTTCTTCTTCTTCTTCTATTTCGCCAATTCTTTTCTTCTTCTTCGCAATTTTTTTCTTTTTTTTCTTTTTCTTCGCAATTCTTCTTTTCGAAATTTTTCTTCTTCTTCTTCTTTTTCTTTTTCTTCTTTTCTTCTTCTTTTTCTTTTCTTCTTCTTTTTCTTTTCTTCTTCTTCGAATTCTTCTTCTTTTCGCAATTTTCTTTTTCGCAATTTCTTCTTCTTTTTCGCAATTCTTCTTCTTTTCTTCTTTTCTTTCTTTTCTTTTCTTCTCTTTTCTTCTTTTTCTTTTTTTCTTCGCAATTTTCTTCTTCTTCTTTTTCGCATTTCTTTTTCTTCTTCTCTTCTTCTTTTCTTCGCTTTTTTTCTTCTTTCCAATTCTTTTTTTTTTGCAATTCTTTTTTTTTTTTTCTTCTTCTTTTCTTTTCTTTTCTTTTTCTTCTTCTTCTTTTCGCAATTCTTCTTCGCAATTCTTTTCCCCCAATTCTTTTGAATTTTTTTCCGCAATTCTTTTCTTCTTCGCAATTCTTTTCGCAATTCTTTTTGAAATTTTTTCTTCCGCAATTTTTTCTTCTTCTTCTTTTCTTCTTCTTCTTTTCTTTTCTTCTTCTTCTTCGCAATTCTTCTCCTTTTCTTCTTTTCTTTTTGTTCTTCTTCTTTTTCTTCTTTTCTTCGCAATTCTTCTTTTCTTCTTCTTCTTTTTCTTCTTTTCTTTTCTTCTTCTTCTTCTTCTTCTTCTTCTTCTTCTTCTTCTTCTCCTTCTTCTTCTTCGCCAATTCTTCTTCTTTCTTTTTCTTCGCAATTCTTCTTCTTCTTCTTCTTCTTCTTGCAATTCTTCTTCTTCTTCTTCTTCTTCTTCTTCTTCTTTTCTTCTTCTTCTTCTTCTTCGCAATTCTTCTTCTTTCTTCTTCTTCTTCTTCGCAATTCTTCTTCGCAATTCTTTTTCGCAATTCTTCTTCTTCTTCTTCTTCTTTTCTTTTCTTCTTCTTCTTCTTCTTCTTCTTTTCTTCTTCTTCTTCTTCTTCTTCGCAATTCTTTCCTTCTTCTTCTTCTTCTTTTTCTTCTTCTTCTTCTCTTCTTCTTCTTCGCAATTCTTCTTTTTTCTTCTTCTTCTTCTCTTCTTCTTCTTCTTCTTCTTCTTCTTCTTCTTCTTCTTCTTTTTTCTTCTTCTTCTTCTTCTTCTTCTTCCCCCTTCTTCTTCTTCTTCTTCTTCTTCTTCTTTTTCTTCCTTCTTCTTCTTCTTCTTCTTTCTCTTCTTTGCAATTCTTCTTCTTCTTCTTCTTCTTCTTTCTTCTTCTTCTTCTTCTTCTTCTTTCTTCTCTTTTTCTTCTTCTTCTTCTTCTTCTTCTTCTTCTTCTCTTTTTTTTCATTCTTCTTCTTCTTTTTCCCTTCTTCTTCTTTTTCTTTTTTTCCTTTCTCCTTCTCCTTCTTCTTCTTCTTCGCAATTCTTCTTCTTCTTCTTCGCAATTCTTCTTCTTCGCAATTCTTCTTCCCATTCTTCTTTCCAATTCTTCTTCGCAATTCTTCTTCTTCTTCTTCTTCGCAATTCTTCTTCTTCTTCTTCTTCTTCTTCTTCTTCTTCTTTCTTCTTCTTCTTCTTCTTCTTCTTCTTCTTCTTCTTCTTCTTCTTCTTCTTCTTCTTCTTCTTTCTTCTTCTTCTTCGTCTTCTTCTTCTTCTTCGCAATTCTTCTCCTTCTTCTTCTCCTTCTTCTTCTTCTTCTTCTTCTTCTTCTTCTTCTTCTTCTTCTTACTTCTTCTTCTTCTTCTTCTTCTTCTTCTTCCCTTCTTCTTCTTCGCAATTCTTCTTCGCCAATTTATTTTCTTCTTAGCAATTCTTCTTCTTCTTCTTCGCAATTCTTTTCTTCTTTTCTTCTTCTTCTTCTTCTTCTTCTTCTTCTTCTTCTTCTTCTTCTTCTTCTTCTTCGCAATTCTTCTTCGCAATTCTTCTTCGCAATTCTTCTTCCTCTTCTTCTATTGCACTATTGCAATTCTCCTCCAGCCGGTCTGCCAGCATCATCTTTTAAATCCCTTCAACGTATACACAACTTTGCAGCTCGCCTAGTCCTCAGAAAGAAAAACATCTGAGCAGATCAGTTTTCTCTTGCGCTCTCTCCACTGGCTGCCTGTGCCACAGAGAGTAAACTATAAGATCAGTACCCTCTGTAACAAATGCCTCCATAAAACAGCACCTTCCTACATCTTTACCTGTGCACTCCATCACGCTCCCTCCCCTCTGATGCAGATACCTTGTGCTTAAGATTACCTAGATTCAACCAGTCTACCGTTGGCCATCGCCTTTCTCCGTTTCTGGTCCATCGATATGGAATGACCTCGCTCTCTCCCTTCGCCAGAAACCTTCTTATGACGATTTTAAATTCGGCCTCAAGACACATTTATTTCAAACCTAAGATTCTCTCCTCTTGTTCCATTTCATTTTTGTCCCTGCCCTCAACCGCCAAACCCCATCATCCTGCCGGAGTATAAAACTTTTATGTGTGTGCGTGAGCTTGCGTGTGTGTGCGTACGTGCGAGCGTGTCTGTATACATTTGAATTTGTAAAAAAACAACAACTATTAATTGTAACTGGCTGCGTGCGAATGAGTAGGATGAATTAAAAGCTCTTTGATTTGTTTTTGCAAGGTATAGCGCTATATAAATTCCATGTAATCTTCTTCTTCTTCTTCTTTTCCTTCTTCTTTATGGTAATTATCATTTTTGTTTATTGAACTGGCCATTTGTATATAATTTGATAGCGCTCTCTTTTAAAATTTTCTTTTAATGTTTTCTTTTTTCTTTGATTCAGAATTTTTCTTAAAGTCTTTAAGTCTGCTTTGTTGCATTCAGTTTGAACATGACTAAACCTGTCAGTGTCAACAAAAACACCCGTAGTGGTAGTAGTAGTAGAAGTAGTAGTAGTAGTAGTAGTAGTAGTAGTAGTAGTAGTAGTAGTAGTTGTAGTAGTAGTAGTAGTAGTAGTAGTAGTAGTAGTAGTAGTAGTAGTAGTAGTAGTAGTAGTAGTAGTAGTAGTAGTAGTAGTAGTAGTAGTAGTAGTAGTAGTAGTAGTAGTAGTAGCAGTAGTAGTAGTAGCAGCAGAAGCAGCAGCAGCAGCAGCAGCAGCAGCAGCAGTAGTAGCAGCAGCAACAGCAGTAAATACAGAACTAGTGAAAAGAAAAGGCAAAGGAGATGGAAGAGGCGAACGAGGGCAAGGACAGAGACAAGGAGGGAAAACAGCAGTAACAACACCAACAAACACGACAACAACAGCCATAATCAAAATACTAGCATCACCAATAGTAGCAGCAGATACAAAAGCATAATTTGCCTGTTATTCTCATTGAAACCATCATCCTTTGAATTCATATTAAAAGAATGACTTTCTATGAATACCAAGCTACACAGCACTTTGTTGTTGTAGTGAAAGTCCATGTTTAAGCTAGCAACTGGACAATCGCCTAAATAAACCAAACACCGAATACAAGGACGTCATTCAATAGTTGATACACGTAGCTTACTGCGATTGTTTAACTATAATTCCATCATTGTGAACGGTTCAACATAAATAGATATTTTGGTAATATAAGCAAGCGTTTTAAAGATAATTGGATTACTGCAATCACTGGATCAGACATGCGGGGTCAGCTTAAGAGATCACAAGCTGGGAGTGTTTTAAATACAGCAATGCAACTGAACATACATGAACTAAACATGAATCGATTGACAGACAAGTGATGCGAACTGCCTTGAAAAAAAGACAACATTGATAATCCTTTTAGCAACATATAATAGCAAAAAGGTTAATAATGTAAAGTGATAACAGTTAATTGTAGACTTCAGTTTTGCTGTCGTGAATAACATTGGAGATGTGCTGAAAAAGTGTAATGGATGGTTGAAGTTTTGTGTTATTGACTGTAGTGTGATTTTTTAAAAATGGAAATAAGAGTACCCTTGAAGGTGATTTAAAAAAAAGCTTTTTTCTGTAAAGCAACTAAAATTTAAAAGAAACCATATGATTTCAGTAGTGTCCTCATTTTTGAAAGTGAGCAAAGCGGATCTATGGAAAAAAGTTGGCATTATTCTAAATGCTTGTGGTTGTTTGACGCTGGGGTACACATGATTGCACAGAGATGATGCTAGAACAGGCTTCAGAAAACTAGATCACTGAGCTGAGGAACTTACCTCTGACTTCAGTTGTTGTGTGATGCAGTCTTATCAGCCTTCTGGCTGAAAATCACGATGTCTGGCATATGTGACACATCCAATGAGAAAAAGTCTGAGAAAATATTCAACAAACTGGTTTCTGCAAAGCAATAGTAATTTTGTTTTAAGCTTTAACTTGGAATTGTAATTTATTCCAGAGACTGGTGGGGACATGTCTTTTATTTTTTTAAAAATACGTGATACCTCTATTCATGAACTAAACGACTTAAAGTGGTATTAGAACAAACAAACGATTGCTCATGGAGTGCATATGTATCTGTCATTCCTGGAGGTGTTGTTATTTCTTTACGTTCATGGTTCACATCTCTTGCCATGGCAGCATTGCCAGATGTGAAAGACTGACCTCCAAGGAGACAGATCCTCCAGAAGACCTGGCATGTGAGCCCTGTAAATGCATGGAGGGCTTGGCAAATTGTTCTGGCCGTTTGAGACACATGACTGACATTCCACATCTACCTGACACCACCACGAAGCTGGATTTATCGCATAATAATATGTCATTTGCTAATTTGTCTGATTTTGTTTTCGAAAATCTGACAGATATTGAAATGTTAACTTTGGCTTTTAATAATCTGACAAGGGTTACGGATAGTCCATTCGAAGAAATGACACATTTACTTTATTTGATACTGAATGGCAATCCAAACTTAGAAATTAGCTCGGTAAGAGAAGTGTTTTCTATACCCGGTTTTCTAGTTGTTGATGCAAAGCAATGCGATCTTCCACCTCTCCCGCAAGATTGTTTGAAGAAATGACACATAGCTCTGTAGAGAGCCTCAACCTTGGTTGCAATGCTCATGCTGGCTCCTATCCCATTGACGCCTTCTGTCCTCTGTCTGAACATGATTTTCTGGTGCTTCCTAACTGTGACTTCAAGGAAGTGACAACATCGTGTGGTATTGGTTTGAGAGACTTGGACCTCTCTGGGGACACTCTGCAATCATTCCCCAAGACGTGCGCAGCATTAGACTCTCTTTTCCTATTCTTGACTCATCTGAACTTAGAGCACAACCAAACTCGTTCTCTGTCTGACTCTGAAATCTGCCTTCCGTTTTTAATATATCTTGATCTCACCTTCAACTACATTCAGTCCTATCCTAGTTAGATCTTTAGCTACAAAACCTTTCCCAAACTGTCACGACTTTTCTTAGGGCCTTAGTCAAGTGATGCAGACAAGACTTCCATGAAGTCAAGGATCGAGGGCAGCGCGTTTAACAATCCAGCGTTACACCATCTTACTCTTTACAACAATCGCCTGGATTTTGATGATCGTGACACAATCGGAAAAGATGCGTTTGTAAACTGTTTTCATCTATTGCAGCTAGATGTCAGTTCCAACAGTTTTAGGGACGTTGATGTTCAGCGATTTCTGGAATTATTCGGTCATCTACGATCGTTAAAGTTCTTTGCCGCTGAAAACGCTCAGATCGATTCTATTCCAAGCAAAGCATTACAAAGCTTCCCTGACTTGGAAGAAGCGAGGCTCAGTGGTAACACTATTTCTGCCGTTTCCGACGGTGCTATCGATTCTGTGCCAAGTTTAACACGGCTAAGCTTGCAAAACAACAGAATTCAATCGATCAACGAAAAAAACATTTGGTGTGCAGCTGCGGGAAAGACAGAACCCTTGAACGCTATGTTTCAACCCACTGGAATGGTCTTGCGATCTGCTATGGTTTCAGCGCTGGTTTCAGGCTCATCCTGAAATGTTTACCACTCTCGCTGTGCAGAACACTGACTATACCTGCAGCAACCACCCAGGAACAACACTGGTGGACATTCCATGGCGGACCAAGCCTGCCTGCTGAGCAGAGAAAGCAGCCTGCTGCTGATTCACACCACTGCTGTCCTCGTGCTCTCTCTCACCTTGGTCTCCCTCATCTTCTGCTATCGCTGGCACATCCATCTGCTGCTCTACGAGGCCTTCTGGGGTCGTGATGACATCCGGAGACGACGCCTCCAGGACAACCACTTCGACTTTGACGTCTTCGTGTCCTACTCCTCAGAGGATCTGCCCTGGGTCCGTCAGCACCTCCTGCCCAAGCTGGAGGATGACCTGGGCCTGAGGCTGTGTGTGCACGAGAGAGACTTCAGGGTGGGCAGACACATCGTGGACAACATCGTGCAGAGCGTGGAGAGCAGCAAGAAGATCGTGGTGGTCTTCTCGGACCACTTTGTGCACAGGGAGTGGTGTCAGTTCGAGTTGTCGGTGTGCTTGACTCATGTGCTGGGTTTGGAGGAGGCTCTGATCGTGCTGTGTGTGGATGATGGGGTTTTACGTGACATGACCTCAGCTATGAGGGCAGTGATGAAAACCACCACCTACATTCAGTGGACCGAGGATGCTGAAGCTGTGCCCTTCCTCTGGAGACGCCTGCAAATTGCTTGGCAAGACATTTCCCCACGGTGTCACAATCGTGTGTAGGAGTTGTGTACACATTCATGTGAGTCGCCATGGGTGTTTCAGGCCCATTCATAGGCTGCTTTTTCTTTCGGTGTTAAAATATGAATAGTTGCTTGCCGTTGTGCGTTAGACTCCAGAGATAGGGAAAAGGGGCATTCAAGCTCCTTTGCCGATAATTTTACCAAACCTCTGCAACTTTGAGCCGATTCGGCTGCGCCTCATCAACTCAAAACTTGCGGCGTTTTAGTTAAAACTAGGCAACAATCTTGAATGCCCCTTTTCCCTATCTCTCTACTAAAACTGAAAGTAATACTAATTTATTTTTGATGGGTAAAACTATAAAATTATGGGAATTTATGCTATACTGGTCCACAGAAAAAAAGTTGAAGAGAGGAGAAAAAATGGGGTAGGGGAGAACACACCTCGCCCGCTGCTTGAATGACACACAGCACGCCAATAGGCTTTATCACTGAATAACGGAGATTTCAATAGGGAGCGCTAGGGTGTCTCCCCCCCCGGTAAGACATATCTAACAGTTACTTACCTTTCCCCAATCACAAGACTAGATAGAATCAGCTGATTAGTAACAGTGAGGACATTTCCGCTCAGAACTCTATGTTGTTAGCAACCGAGCCCTAGCTGTCTTGTCATTTCGCAGTGTGAAGCCCGTGCAGTGAAGACGTGCAGCTTTTCATTAAAAAGTGTTTGAATTTATCTTACCTTACCTTGCTTAGTTTTTTTAGGTAATGTCAGATATTTCGTCAGAATCAGAACAACCTCTCATCCTACCTAAAACACAGGATTGCAGGGGCTTCTCAAGAAATTATGCAAAAAA
>CM054157.1:26595502-26628675 GCA_028751875.1 Rapana venosa | reverse complement strand
TCGATTTCTTCCACAGTACACTAAACCCCCCCAACCCCAATTCATTTACACAAACACATACAACATACACGAGTGCGTGTGCATGCTCGTAAACGCGCGCGCGCGCACACACACATGCACATGCACATGCACGCACATGCACGCACACACACTTAACTCTAAACTCTGTACTCCGAAATAATATTAATGAGAACTGTGAACTGTGAAATGCTTTAATGTGTATAGAGAGAGAGAGAAAGAAACAGACAGACAGACAGACAGACAGAGAATAATGGGAAGGGAGAGAAGAAAGTGTATTAGCATATAATTACACACACACACACACACACACACACACACACACACACACACACACACACATATAGATATATATATATATATCTATCTATATATATATATAATGTCATGGAATCACATTAAAAGGCATAAACATTTTCGAATAACTGGATTTGAAAAGGAAAAAAAAAAACCTTCACAGATTTTTACTTAACTCTTAATCTAAGAATGTGTTAACAAGATACAAATAAAGTATTCTCTCTTGGTTCTAAAGAGTTTAGGAGACTGGGACAGAATGGTATTAGCGGACATCGATTTTTTCCTCCTACATTTTTGTTTGCTTGGTTTTTGTCTGTTCATTAAAAAGAGAAGCAACATCAGGCGGCTCATGTGATCTCCAGAGAAATGACACCCTAACCCTTTTTTGTCATGACACTGAGACACCGGAGTCCCTGGGGTGTCGTGTTTCCCCATAAAACAACTTGCTTTCTTTTTGTTTTGTTTTTTTCTGGGTTTTTTTGGGGGGTGATTTGATCACTCATTCTTCTCTTTTTTTTTTTGTTTTTTTTGGGGGGGGTCTTTTTCTTATTCCCCTGGGTGTTGTTGTTGTTGTTGTTGTTCTTCTTCTTCTTCTTCTTCTTCTTCTTTTTCTTCTTCTTCTTCTTCTTCTTCTTCTTCTTCTTCTTCTTCTTCTTCTTCTTCTTCTTCTTCTTCTTCTTCTTCTTCTTCTTCTTTTTCTTGCAATTTTTTCTTCTCAATTTTTCTTTTTCTTCGCAATTTTTCTTTAGTTTCTTCTACGAAATTTCCTTTTTCGAAATTTCTTTTTCGCGTTCTTCTTCTTTGCAATTCTTCCAATTTTTCTTCGCAATTTTCCTCAAAGGGGACCTGTGGGAAATGGCAATGGGAAAACTATATTACTTCCTTTTCCCCATTTTTGTTGGTTAATTTTGTGTTTCGTTTCTTGTTTTTTTTTCCTTCGCTTTTGTTGTTCTGTTTGTTTGTTTGAGTGTGTTTTTTTTTTTTTGGGGGTTTTGGGGATTTTTTTTTTTTTTTGGGGATATTTTTCTTTTTTTTATAGGGAGAGGGGAAGGGGTTTTTCTTGATGTGCAGTAAAAAAAGGGGGGATAAAAAAGAAAAAGTTGGGGAGAGTCTCTGTCAGAAATTAACCAGGGTCGTTTGCTTATTTTTTTACCCCTTTTGATCTCTCACCTTCTGCGTCTGCTGTCCTGGGTGCAGATGTCTAAACACTAAAACGACTAGACATTGGCGAAGAGTGAGAGACAGCGAGAGAGGAGTGATAACCCAAGCAAACAAAGACCAACATAGCAGACAAAAGAATAAAAATGAAACAGAGACTTCAGTAAAAACAGCACACAGAAACAGCAGCAGCGCAACAACTGATTATGTTGATTAATTAATGATAATAAGTCAAGTTTATTCCTCCCAACCATCCTGCAGGGAGATCCACTTTGTGCCAAGTGGCGTCTGTAAAAATTGCATCTACTTTCCAGAAAGGAAAGAAAAGGAGAGTCAAGTTAAAATTCCAATCCCAACGCCGGTCAAATGTGTCTCACTTAAATTGTCATTTTCGGCTGTCTCGTTTTATATTAAGGTATTCGTGCAAAAATTTGCTGATTAAAACTTTTAAAAAACCGTTTTCGTAAGAAACCAAAAACAAAGAAGAAATTTTTTTTTTTAACGTGGTTTTTTTTTAAATGAAAAATCTATTATTGATTTTTTTTGGGAAAAATTTTACACTTTTCTTGGGCGGGAACACACACACCACACACAACCACACACACACACCACACCACACCACCCAACACACACAACACACACACCAAAACACCCCCACACACACACACACACAACACCACACACACCACACCACACACACACCCAAAGAGTTGGCAGTGTCAGAAATCTGAACAAAAAATTTTTTTACCCCCAAAGTTTTAAAACGCAAAAAATTGCAAAGTGCGGTGAAAAGCTACATACAAGTTTTGGGTTGTGCGTGCGTGTAGCGAGCGCGCGCGCGCGCGCGTGCATTTGGTGGTGTGGTGTGTTGGTGTGTGGTGTGTGTGTGTGTGTGGCTGTAAGAGGTGTGTGTGTGTTTGTGTGCGTGCGTCGTTTAGGAGTGTGCGCATATGTGTGTGTGTGCATACCCGTGTGTATGTGTTTTAGGTGTGTGGTTTGTGTGGTACAGCGCTATCAATGCGAGACATCAGCAACCCAGTCTTTGAAACCTGAAGGTAATGGCATTCTTTATGCTGGCCTGACATCCTTGCTTCTTTTCATTTCCTCTCTACGCTCTGCTAACAGCCACCCCTTGTCTTTTATGGTTTTGATGGGGTTGAAAAAAGTATTTGGGTTAACTACAAAACAGAGCAGTTATGTTTTCTGGGTTTTGAAATCTTGTCGTATCCAAAAGGGTTATTTGTTATAAAGCTTTGTTTCCCCCGTCTTTTTTCTTTTGTTTCTTTTTTCCTTCTTTTCCTTTTTCTCTTTCGTTCTTTCCCTTTCTTTCTTTCTGTCTGTCTTTCTTTTTTTTCGTTGTTCTTTTTTCTTCTTTCTTTCGTTCTTTCTTTTTTTTCTTTTTTTCTTTCGTTCGTTCGTTCTTTCTTTCCTTCTTTCCTTCCCCCTTCCTTTCTCCTTCCCTTCCCTTTTTTCTTTTTTTTCTTTTTTCTTTCCTTCGTTCCTTCTTTTCTTTCTTTTCTTTCGTTCTTTCTTTCGTTTTTTTTCTTTCTTTCAACCCCCCCCCCCCCCCCAAAAAAAAAAAAAACCCCCCAAATTCCTACCCCCCTTTCCCCCCCCAAAATTTTTCCCATCCCCCTTTTTTTCCTAACCCCCCTCAAAAATTCCACCCTTTAAAAACCCAAAAACCCTTTAGTGTTAAATTTTTTTTAAAAATCCCTGGTTGCCCCCTTAAGCCGACCCCTTTCCCCAACCCCCCAAAAAAAATTTTTTTCCCCCACCCCCCAAAAACCCCTTTTTTTTTCCCCCCCCCCCCCCCAAAATTTTTAAAAAAAAACCCCTCCCCTTTTCCCCCCCAAAAATTTTATTTAAAAACAAAATTTTAAAGGGGTTCCGGGTTTCCCCCCTTTTTTCCCCTTTTTAAAATTTTTCCCATTTAAAACCCCGTTTCCCCCCCCCCCTTTTTTTTTTGGGGGGGTTTGGGTTTTTTTTTCTTTTTTTTTTTTTTAAAAAAAAACAACCAAACCAACCCCCCCCCTTTTTCCCCCACCCCCCAACCCCAAAAAACCCCCCAAAAAAAACCCCCCCAAACCCTCAATTTAAAACTTTTTTTTATTTTTAACCCCCCCCCAAACAATTTTTTTGGGTTTTAAAAATTTTTTCCCCTTTTTTTTTTTAAAATTTTTTCCCCCCCTTTTTTTTTTCCTTTTTTTTAAAACCTTTTTTTTTCTTTTTCCTTACTTTCCCCTTTTTCCCTTTTTTTTCCCTTTCTTTCTTTTTTTTTTCCCCCCCCCCCCCCCCCCCCCCCCCCCCCCCCCCCCCCCCCCCCCCCCCCCCCCCCCCCCCCCCCCCCCTTTTCCCCCCCCCCCCCCCCCCCCCCCTTTTCCCCCCCTTTCCCCCCCCCCCCCTTTTTTCCCCCCCCCCCCCCCCCCCCCACCCCCCCCCCCCCCCCCCAAAAAACCCTTTTTCAATTTTAAAAAAAAAAAAAGGAAAATGCCCTTTCCCCTTTGGATTTTAATTACTTTAAAACCCCTTTTTCCCCCCTTTTTACCCATTTTAACAAAAAAGGGCCCAAAAAACCCAATTTTTTTTTCAAAATTTTTCTTCTTTTCGAAAAAAAACCCCGGGGAAACCCCAAAAGGGGCCCAAAGTTTTGGGCCTAAAACTTTTTAAAAGGCCTTTTTTTTTAAAAAAAGGAAAGGAATTTGAATTCTTTTTTTGTGAAAGAAAAATTTTTTTTTATGTTTTGGGGGAAAAGGGGGATGGAAAAAGGGGCCAAAAATTTCTCATTCCCCTTTTTTTCCCTTTCTCTCCCCTTTTTTTCTTTTTTCCCCCTCTTTTTTTTTTCCCTTTCCCCCTTTTTTTTTTTTTTTTTTTTCCCATTTTTTCTTTTCCCCCCCTTCCCTTCCCCCCCTTTTAAAACTTTTTAAAAAAAAAAAAAAACCCCCCCAAACCCCCCCCCCCAAAAACACCCCCCAAACCCCCCGAAAAACAACCACAAAAAAAACACACCACCCCCTACCCCCCTTTTTTTTTCACAAAACCAAAAAATAATATTACTTTTTTTAAAAAAAAACCAAATTCAAAATTATCACTCCCCTTATTTTTTTTTTTTTTTCCCCAAAATGGAAATGGAAAATTTTTTTTTTTTTTGGGGGAAAATCTTTTTAAATTTCTTCCCTTTTTAAAAAACAAAAAAAAAAAAAAGGGACGGGGGAAATAAAAATTTAAAAAAAAAGGGGAAAACAGAAAAAAAACCCGAAACCAAAAAAAAATTTTTAAAGGGATTAAAAGTAAAAATTTTAAAAATAAAAAAAATTTAACAACCCCAATACCCGTTCCTTGTTGCATGATCTTTTGCATCTCTTTTCAAATCTTTTTTACTCTTTCCTTCCCCCATTTTCTCACATACAAAAACCTTTTCCTTATTTTCCTTTCCCTTCCAAATTTTAAAAATAAAAACCACAAAAAAACAGGGAAAAAAACAAAACAAAAAAAATAAACCCAAAAAACACAAAATAAAAAAAAAAATTTTTTTTAAAATATAAAATTTTTTTTTTTGTTTGATTGGGGGGTTTTTTTTTGGGGGGTGATCCCTTTTTTTTTTTTTGTCCGTTAAAAAAAACCCCTCCCAACCCAAAAAAAAAACCAGAAAGTTTTCCCACCCAAAAATTTTCCACTTTGGCCCGTTGTGGGGTTTTTAAAAGGGGTTTTGGGTTCCCCTGCCATTTTCCCCCTAATTTTGATTTTATTATTTTATTGTTGGGTATTAAAATGTTTTTGGGGGGGTTTTTTAATTTTTTCCCCTTTGGGGGGGGGGGGGGGAGGGTTGAAAATCCAATGGGGTTTTTAATTTTGGGAATTTTTTATTTCCCCTTTAAAGGGTGTTTGTGTGATCGGTTTTGTATTTGTTTTGGAATTTTAATTTTTTTTTTGGGGGTTTTTTTTTTTTTTTTTTTTAATTTGATGTGACGTTTTATTATTTTTGTATGTAAAATTGGTTGAAAAAAATTTTTTTTAAAAATTTTTTTTAAATGTTTGAGGGGGGAAAATTTTTGGGTTTGTTTTTTTGGTTTTTTAAATCGTGGTTTTTTTGGGGTTTTTCCCAAAACTTTTTTTTTAAAAAAAACTTTTAAAAACCTTTGGGGAAAAAAAAAAATTTTTAATCCTCACGGGAGACTAAAAATTTTTTTTTTCTTTATAAAGCCCCAAAAACCTTTTTTTTTTTTGAAAAAACCTTGTTTTTTTTTAAAATTTTTAAATTTTTTAAAATTTTCAAAAAATTTTATCTTAAAAAAAATTCCCCTTTTTCCTTTTCCAAAAAAATTTTAAAAAAAAAATGGGAGGGAAGAAAAGAACAAGCCTTAAAATACTCGTTTTTTTCCCCCCCCTTTTTAATTTGTTGGGGTTAAAAAACCCCGGGGTTGGGAAACCCACTTCCCCGGGAAATTTTTTTTAAACACGGGGTTTTGGGAAAAAAAAAGGGAGGGGGTTTTAAAAAAAAAAGTTATTTCTATGGTGTGGGGGGTTGTTTTTTTTTTGTTGTTGTTTTTGGGTTTTTTTTTTTTTCTGTGTTTGAAATTAGAGGAAAACAAAAAAAAAATTTTTAATTAATTTAATTTGGCAATTTTTTGGGGGAAAATTTTAAATTTTCTTTACCTATAAAAAAAATCCCGGGAAAAAAAACGGGAAGATTTTTGGGGTTTGAATGCGTTCCAATTTAAAAAAAAATTTTTTTCAAACACACCCCAAATTTAAAATTGAAAAAAGGGTTTTAAAACCCAAAAACAGAAAGGTTAAAAAAAACAACAAAAAAAAAATTTAAAAAAAAACCGAATTTTTTTTAAAAAATAATCAAAAAATGGGGGTTGTAAAAAAAGAGTTCCCGTATTGAGAAATCTGAGGGCGCTAATAAAAGGTGTTTTTCAAAAAATGCATCGCAAAAAAAAATTTAAAAAAAATATTGAAATGTAACCGTTTTTTTCCGGCTTTTTACACGATGAAAAGAACGCTTCGCATCTTTTATAGCGGCTTTGGTAACACCCGGCCCACCCCCCCATCCCCTTTTTTCAGAAATGTCAAACCCGCCAAATGAACTTGCAAGAAAGGTAAAAATCTTGTTCTGTTTCCAGGTGGTTGTGTTTTGCGCAAGGGGAACACAATAAAATAGTATGGGTTTTTTGCTTTTTTATTTCGTAATTTTTTTTTCTTTCTACCGTGATGTTTGGGTGTTTTTTTTTTTTGGTGAAAAAAATGGTTAAGTTATTGTGGGGGTAAAAAATGAAGTTTTCTAGAAAGGAAAGGATCAAACAGCTTTCTGAGTCTAAATTTTAAAAAAACCCAAAAAGGGGTTAAGTTTTATGGTTTTTTGTTTTAACCCTCAGCAGCACAAATTTGTGGGAAAAAAACCGTTATTGTTTGTATATTTTTTTGTATGGGATGTGAATTTGAATTGGGGTTTTTCTGATTTTTCTTTGCCCTTTAATAAACCAACACACAAACCACCCACCCCCACCCCAAATCCTACCACCCTTTTAATAAAAAGCAGAACTTATCCAAAACCTTTCCCACCCAACACAAAAATTCAAAACACGGGGTTTTCCTTGGCCTTTTTAGGAAATTTTTAAAAAGGGGTAATTAAAACCATAAAAGTTTTTCAAAAAGAGAGGGATACACGTTGAAAAACCCCATGAGGGGCCAACACCCCACACCATGGGCCCCCCCCCCCCCCCCCCCCACCTCTGAAAAAGGGGTATAAGGGGGGGGCAGCTTTTTTTTTTTCTCGAGCCCAACTGGGAAATTTTGAAAAAAAAGGGGGGGGTTAAGGGCCCGACAATAACTAGCCATGGGCGCTTGGGGTGGAGAGAATGTGGGTTTTTCTTTCTTGGAAAAAATAAAAGAGAAGGCCGAACGGGTTTTGACAAAGGTTGGACATGAAGAAAAGGCGGAAAACAAGGTTTTTTAAAAAAGGGGGCCCCAAGAATTTTAGAAAATTTGGGGTTTTATAGACGGCCCCGGGGGTCCGGTGGGGGAGGGGGTTGGGGGGGTTCTGCTGTTTCCCCTTTTAAAATGGAGAGATGCCTGAAAGTCTTTTTTTGAAAAAGTGCATGGGAAAGGGCCCCAGGGGCAGGGTTTTTGAAAACCCGGGGAATCTTTGAAGGTTTTTAAAAGTTTGGGGATGCTTTTCCCCCCCCCGAAATTGATTGCATTGCTTGTCGTTTTTAAACGTTTTTTTTTCATTTGTATTTTTATTTCTTGGGCGTGGGATTTCTTTGTGTTGTATAGAAAAAAGATTTTTAATTGTGTCTATTTCCATTCATAAAAATTTTTTCCCCGGGAAAAATTTAAGGTGCTATTTTTAGGGAAAGTTGTCCCAAAAGGGGTGCTGCTCTTTTCCCCCCCCCAAAAAGTTACCCAATTTTTTTTTGTTTTTACAGTCAAACACCTTTTTTCAATATAAAATTTACCCAAAAACATTTACTTGTCCACAGCCACTTGTACGTTTATGAACATTTTACACACAAGACCTTGGTTTTCATTCATTCGAAAGAGTAGCACCCAGGCCCACAACTCAAGGGCTAAGGGTGGGAGTTAAAAATACGGCATAAAAAGGGGAATCGAATCCCCCTTTTGTTTTTTTGCGGTGGTAACCTGTAGACCATTGATCCATTTAAGTAGCTAGCCAAAGCAAAGCCGTTTTAAGAGAGAAGGCGGGACGGTTATGCCCCTTTTTCAGTGAGCACACAGATGAGGGTGTGGAGCTGTTTTACTGCCTTTTTGTTAAGGTCCCTTGTCTGCAAAGCCCAATACAAACTACCAACCACGTACCTATCTTTGATTGGGTTTGATGAAGATGTCGTGATGTGACTATGAGAAGTTTTGATGATAAAAGGTCTGATGAAGGACAATGACGATGCAACGAGCGGGCTACGACGTGATGTGATGATTAAAAAAATAATAAAATAATAAAAAAATAAAAAAAATAATTTTATAAAGCGTATTCTTGCAAAGACAAATTTAAAGCGCACATTTTAACCCAATCTTACACAGTCATGCAAATAATGATAAATAATCAAAAGTTTAAACAAACAGATATTTACAAACATGGTGCGATGCAGACAAAATCTAGGAAATAAAATTTCGATTGTCAAATGTTTTTCAAAAGCACACATACACTCGCACAGGCCGTATACTTTAACAGGGTGATAGAACATGGGTTAGATATGAAACAGGAGGGGGAAGTCTTCGGTTTGAAATAAATATGTCTTGAGGCTGGATTTAAGTGTCATAACTAGGTTTCTGGCGAAGAGAGAGAGGAAGGTTGTTCCAGATGGATGGACCAGAAATAGAGAATGAGCGGCGGCCAACAGTGGATTGGTTGAATCTATGTATTCGTAGGCACAAGGTATCTGCAGTGATATATGATGATGATGATGATGATGATGATGATGAATGATGATGATGATGATGATGATGATGATGGTGATGATGGTGATGGTGATGATGATGATTTCACTTTTTTCCCATTTTATACCACTTTAAGTCATGACTAATGTCTCTGCGTGAAATTGTGACTGCTATTTCCGGGGAGAGTTCGTCGCCTCAAGTACAGCGCCACCCACTATTTTGGTTTCTGTTCCTATCTGCAACTGTATGGCTTTTTCTACAAGAAAATTTCCAGAGACAACTCTCTTTTTGCCGTGGATTCATTTACGTGCGCTTAATAATGTTCTTTAACACACGGAACATTGGTTTATCATCTCATCAAAAAAACAAGCACACAGACCACCACTCATGGTCTAATAAATGAGGGAACAGTTTGGGGCCCAAACGGGGATCGAACTATCGCATATTTTTTATTCGGCCTGTTCTCTTTTTAGACAGGCGCGTTACTTCTAGACTACCGATCTACAAGACTGCTTCTGCTGCTGCTGCTGCTGCTGCTGCTGCTGCTGTGCTGCTGATGCTGATGATGATGATGATGATGATGATGATGATGATGATGATGATGATGATGATGATGATGAATTCGATGATAACAATGATGATAATAATGGTACAAATAGTTTAAGAAGGTGAATACTGATAACGTTAAAGAATTTTACTAGTACTATTATTAACGCCCCTGCTACACAAATAGCAAGAACAACAAGAACAAGGACAAGGACAACAGCAACAACAACAACAACATCAATTAGTAGTAGTAGTAGTAGTAGTAGTAGCAGCAGCAGCAGTACTGCTACTACTACTACTGCTACCACCACCACCACCACCACCACCACCACCACCACCACACTACTACTATTACTACTACTACTACTACTACTACTACTACTACTACTACTACACTGCTGCTGCTACGACTACGACTACAGTCTAATAATGATAACAATGATGATGATCATCATCATCATCAACATCATCATCAGCCTCAGCATCATCAGCAGCAACATCATCATAGTAATGATGATGATATTTAGGATGCTAAAAATGATAGTATTATACTATGATACTCTTTAGTGGATTATAAAACCATGTCGGATAATGTACGAATATGAGAAAAACGTATAGTGCTTTTCATTTCTCAGTTTTGTCATTTATCGCATGTTCACGTGTGCATATGTGGACGCGCAAACACGCACACACACACACACACACACACACCACACACGCACGCACGCACGCACGCACGCACACGCACATATACACAGAAAGAGAATACGGCATTATGTAAAACAAACTCACACTCTTTCACACTCTAACATCACTTTAGCAACCTTACTTTTCAAAACTTCAACAAAACATAAACCACTGACTCCCTCTTGGGGATGTCAGGGACTTGTCAATACAAATCGCCTTCTCACCTTCTGGAAAATATGTGCCCGGAATTCCCTCTTTTCCATCCCCCTAAATTTCTTTGTGCCTTGTTTCTTTTGTACTTATCACTTCCTCCTTGTCTATTTTATGCCTTCTTGGTCCATTCTACCACATTTTCCCCCCCACCAAAAGACTTAAAAGATAACAGTTCTATCCCACCACCAAAGTCGGATGCGCTGAGCTGGATTTGTCAGGCGCTGAATGAACGGCAGCACAATGCATTTTTGCTCAACAGACAACATAATTTGCTGTCTGAGCGTTCGACGACGAAGAAGAAGAAACACATAAATTAAGTGACATAATCACAGTTGATATATATCAAGCAGATATCATCAGATATGTGTATGAGTGTTTTGAAAAGAGAGAAAAAGAGAAGTAAAATACATGTTTTTAGTGTACATCACTTTTAGCCAAAATAGATAATAATTATAGTTGATGTTTTTGTTGTGTCAAATAAGTCTACATGATTTAAATGGCAATAAAATAATCTGAATCTGAATCTGAATCTGAATCTGAATCATACGTTGCACTAGCAAAATATGGCGTTGCCGTTGACGTATCATTATGTTGGACATAAAAGAAAAAAAAAAAAGGGGGTGTAGAGGAGGTGGGGGGGGGAGGGAGGTGGCTTAGATCAGTGACGTGACTGGCATCCTTATAACTACTTGTCTTGCCGGTTACCTATGGCACACAATTTCACGGGTCGTCTGCCAGTTGAAGTTGCATGAATGCTCGATCGTCTGAGAGTAGACAAGAGAAGAGGGGACCCACTTTGTCATGTCGGTTATATAGGAAAAAAAAGTAACACCTGTGTAAGGTAGCCAGTGATCTGAAGTAAGGCAGCTACTATTGCCTTAGATGTCATGACGGAGTGGTGAGACTGCGCTGTTAAAGGAGAAACACTTATTGGTCACTTTGTTTGGTTGCTTGGTTGTTTGTTTTGCGACATATCGCTGTCCGAATTCAAACAGTCTTTACCCTTTTTTCAGGAAGTAGCAGTGCTGGTTTGGTGATGAGATGATGATGATGATGATGATGATCATGATGATGATCATGATCATGATGATATAAATTTGGAGGAGGAAAGAAGAAGGTAGCTTGTACTTTGTGTGTGTGTGTCTGTGTTTGTGTGTTTGTGGTGTGTTGTGTTGTGTGTGTGTGTGTGGTGTGTGGAGGAGAGAGAGAGAAAAGAGAGAGAGAGAGAGAGAGAGAGAGAGAGAGAGAGAGAGAGAGAGAGAGAGAGAGAGAGAGAGAGAGAGATATAGTAGTGAGAGAGATAATGTGTAAATGTGTGACTATGTATATGTGCGCGTACGTTCTCGCTTATGTTTATGGGTTGATGTGTGTATATCCATCTATCTATCTATCTATCTATCTATCTATCTATCTATCTATCTATCTATCTATCTATCTATCTATCTATCTATCTATCTATCTATCTGTCTATCTCTCTCTCTGTACATATGTATATACGTATATATATAGATTTGTAAATTATGCCATCTGTTCCCACCTGCGCACAATGGCCTACTCTTACGAAAAGCGGAACAGGATTTAACATGTGTGCAAGATGGTCTGCGTGCGTTCGTACACGGGACCTCGGTTTATAGTGTGTGTGAATGTGTAATGTGTGTGTGTGTGTGTGTATATGTGTATTGTGTGTGTTGTTTACATCAAAAGATTAGGTCGATACAGACCTAGAACATAGCGAAAACTTCACCTTAATTTCATCATCAAAACTTTCACCAACTTTCCACGCAGACATTACAACAGCATTCAGTATCAACTCCTCCTTCCAGAACACGTGATACTGAACATGGCAGGCCACAGGACTCAGCCTGATGAAGCCACTGGCATCGTTATTCCTCCCTCCCTTTCTCCCCTTTCCATCATAGCTTGCAATTTCATGGGTCGTCTGCACGTTCAGGTTACACCAACGCTTCATATTTACTCTGAAGGCGAATAATGGACAGTGGGTTCACTCCATTATGTTGGGTGTAAGATGATCAGACACTTTTTGAACTAGCGATTAGCTCGAATAGATCACTAGGTGTAACTGAAAAAAAAAACCCACGTAAAAACTATGTTCATGTGGGGTTTTATTTATAGGGAAGCTTTTTCTTAGCAGAATAAAATGTTAATGAAGTTTGCTGTCAGGTGTACATATCTGGACTAATTGACGGGCTAATAGACGCGATAATGAGGGAGAGGGGAGGGAGGGAGGGAGGGAGAGATAGAGAGTGAGAGAGACAGAGACAGAGAGACAGAGAGACATTCAGTATCTTTTACTTGGTTGTTTCTTTTGTTACTAATTTTGATAACGGTGATGGTAGTGATAAGTGATAGAGGTAGTTGTAATGATGTGAGCGTTGTCGTAACAGATGGAAATGATGAAGAAAGAAAAAAAGAAAGAAAAAAGGAAAGAAAGAAAGAAGACACAGAGAAGGAGGAGGAGAAGCAGGAGGAAAGAGAAGAGGACTATTAGTCAACTCTCTCTATCTCTCTCTCTCACTCTCTCTCTTTCTCTCTCTCTCTCTCTCTCCTCTCTCTCTCTCTTCTCCTCTCTCTCTCTCTCTCTCTCTCTCTCTCTCTTCTCTCTCTGACACACACACACACACACACACACACACCACACGCACACACACACACACCTCAAATACATACATACACATGCGCGCATGCCTCCTCTACACCCCCCTCCACACACAAACACATAACTGCATGACAGGCTGAGAGACAGACAGAAATTAGGACATCCCCTATTAGTTGTCACAGCCGCCCCCCCCCCCCCCACACACACACACACCTTCCCATTGTTCTCAAATCTGCTCCCATCCTGTTCTGTTCCTGTCCAAGTCATCTCTCTCTCCCTCTCTCTCTCTCTCTTTCTCTCTCTCTCTCTGCACAACCATATTCACACAAGGAGTCACGTGTCTCAGAACCAATCAAAATTAACCCAAACTAGGTCACTTTGAGCCTATGCATTGTCTGGGGACCAGCAAGCCCGGAAAACAATTGTTTGCATTCATTTTCATTCTTCTGGACAACAAAGGCGACTGTGAACTGTGAGGATTCATTGATTCAAGTATGTCAGCTACTCTTAACTGCTATTCCTGTTCAGAAACATTATTTCATTTATTGTTTTATTTTTGAGCTGCTGAAGCCTGAAAGAATGTACTGTGTTGTTTTAACCAGACGATGCATTTTTTCATATAGGAAGTGGGAGGTAAACCAATACTTAGAAGATTGTTGTTGTTGTTTTTAATTCTGCAATCACAGCTCAGAGATTCACCAATGGTTTAATTTTGCATATGTGACCATTTTTCCCATCATGAAGGTAGCACCAGTCTGACATTGTAGATGTACTCAAGGTATGTTTCTATTCCCATAACCCATCCAAATCTTGCACATATTACTACAGGATCTTTAACGTACATATTTGATCTTCAGCATCGCTATATACGTGAAAGGAAATAGGCACTTTTAGGCCTACAGTTTCGTCCCCAAGGCCTGTAATCATTCGCTTTACCGGATAAAATCATCGTCTTTCATGTCTCCTCCATGACCGCCAAGGTCACGGGACTGATGATGATGATGATGAGGCCCACAGTTAGCCTGGGAGATCATGAACTATCCCTATGCTAAATTCACCAGATGGTGCCAGGATTTGCAACTACGGATTCACAGACCCATGGAATTGAAGTTGAACAGTCTTAACTACTGGGCTATACAGCAGCTGTTGATTCCTTAAAGTGATATGGCTGACAACATCTCTTATTAACATTAAGCAACAAGTGTTTGATATGTTTGAAGAGTATGGTTTTGTTTGTCGAACAAAGAAGAATATGTCATAGTGTGACAGCATCATTTGTGATATTTGATCTGGTTAACAAAGAAGAATAAAACTATGTCATAATGTGACAGTCTAAGGTGTGTTATTTGATCTAGCAAACAAGGAAGAAAATGACTATATCATAGTGTGATGGTATCAGTTGTGTTATTTGATCTAGCAAACAAGGAAGAATATGACTATATCATAGTGTGACGGTATCAGTTGTGTTATTTGATCTAGCAAACAAGGAAGAATATGACTTTGACATAGTGTGACAGTATCATTTCTATTATTTGATATGGCAAAGAAAGAAAAATATGTTATAATGTGACAGCATCATTTGTCTTATTTGATCTTCCAAACAAAGAAGAATAATTTTGGCATAGTGTGAGAGTATTATGTGTGTTGTTTGATCTCGCAAAAAAAGAATAATTATGTCATTGTGTGAGAGTATTATTTGCGTTATTTGCTCTGGCAAGCACAGAAGAATATGTCATAGTGTAACAGCATCACCTGTGTTGTTTAACCTGGCTAACAAATAAGAATAATTATGCTATAGTGTGAGAGTATTATTTGTGTTGTTTGATCTGGCAAACAAAGAATAATATATGACAGTGTGACGATTTTATTTGTTATTGCATTGTGTCAGACTTGTAAGCCAGGAATATATTATATCTATATCTATTATATATATATATATATATATATATATATATATATATATATCTGTGTGTGTGTGTGTGTGTGGTGTTCTGGGCCCTGTTCTTTTCACCCTCTACACTGCTCCACTGTCACATAAAATTAACCGTCATCAAATAACCATCATTTTTATGCAGATGGCTCTCAGATTCTAAGCAGCGACACTCCTGAAAATCTGCCTTCTCTCTAAACAATTTTGGCCCACTGCTTTCAAGATGTCCAAAATTGGATGATACAGAACAAGTTACAGCTAAATGCAGATAAAACGGAAACCATGCTTGTAGGGACCAAACACAAACTCTCTTCCATTACAACAGCGTCATTACAACTTGGCAATGCATCAGTCCCTCTATCCACTGCTGTGAAGTATCTAGTGGTCATTATTTACAACACACACTCTATGCAAAAATTCATCACCTAGGTCAGCCAGTCGTGCTACTATCAATTACGGGGTATTAGTGCAATTCGAAAGAACATGTCCACAGATGCATTATCCAAACGCGTTATGTCTCTCATTATTTCACGTCTGGACTATTGTAGTTATCGTTCGGATGGTCTGCCAGCATCATCAATCCACTCCCTTCAACGTATACAAAACTCAGCAGCTCGACTAGTCCTCAGAAAGAAACAATCGGAGCACATTACCCCTCTCTTGTGATCTCTTCGCTGGCTGCTTGTGCCACAGAGAGTAAATTATAAGATCAGTACCCTCTGTTACAAATGTCTCCACAAAACAGCACCCACCTACCTCTGTGAATGTATTCACTTGTACACTCCTTCTCATTCTCTCCGCTCTGCTGCAGATACCCTGTCCTTATGAATACCTAGATTCAACCAATCAACCACTGGCCGTCGCTCTTTCTCTATTTCTGGTCCATTGATCTGGAATGACCTGCCTCTTTCTCTCCGCAAAAAGCCTTCTTATGACACTTTCAAATCCAGTCTCAAGACATTTATTTTAAGCCTAAGATTTTCATCTCCTGCTTCATCCCATAGCTTTTCCTTACATTCAACAGCCAAGGTTATATCGCCCTGCCAGGGTGTGTGACCTGTGGTGTGTGTGTGTGTGTGTGTGTGTGTGGGCGTGCATGCGTGCACATTTGGACTTGATGGAACTATTAATTGTTACTGTTTGTATGATTTTGTAAGAATAAGTTGAGTGCAAACGCTTTGATTTGTCTCTGCAAGATAAAGCCCTATATAAATTCCATTATATATATATATATAGATATATATATATATATATATATATATATATATATATATATATTATATATATATACATACCTACATACTTACATACACACATACATGTATATAAGTCCTTCGGATAAGACTATAAACCGAGGCCCCATGTGCGAACGCATGCAGAACATCTTGCGCACACGTTAAATCCTATTCCGCTTTTCGAAAGAATAGGCCATTGTGTGCCGGTGGGACCAGATGACAAAATTTACAAAACTGCATACACACGGGGACTGGATTAAAAAAGCACATGAGTGCTTATCCTCGATTAAAAAAAGAAAAAAAATGAGCGCTTTGATTTGTTGCTGTGCAAGATTCATCGCTATATAAATTCCATACATTATTATTATTATTATTATTATTATTATTATTATTATTATTATATTATTATTATTATTATTACTATTATTATTATCATTATATATATCATTATATATATTATATATGTGTGTGTGTGTGTGTGTGTGTGTGTGTGTGTGTGTTTCTATCTGTCCCTCTCTATCTGTCTCTGTCTCTCCCTATATATATGTATGTATGTAAGTATGTATGTATATATTTATGTGCGCGTGCGTATGTCTGTGTTTGTATGCGCGCGCATGTGTGTGTTTGTGTGTGTGTGTGAGTTCATACGAGTAAATACACGATTAATTGAAAACGCAAATGTTGCAAAGCTATGTATAGATAATGCTGATGCTGTGCTACATCTTCCAGAAAATAATAATAATAAACCGACCAAAGTTGACATTGCATATCAAACGGCAATGCTGTTGGTTTAGCTAGCAGTGAGTTGTCATTTTCTTGAAACAGGAAAAACGCAGTAGCAGCAGCACAGGCAACATCAGCAGCGACAACAACAACAACAACAACAGCAGCAGCAGCAGCAGCAGCAACTGCAGCAGCAGCAACAACAACAACAACAACAGCAAGAATACAACAGCAACGGAAATATGTTCATCGTGTGTTTTTGCAAGTTAAAATGCAAATGGCAGGATATCACTGGATAAAAGGACATGAATTGATCAAACTTGACAAAAACGAAATCATATTATCAAACACACTGCACACATTTGCACTGAGATGATCAATGTGCACCTGAAAGCGCTAGTAAGTGTTTAGACTGGTATGCCTTGAGGTCTACAAAGCTGCAAACTAATGAGGCTTATCCCAAAGACCGTTAGCATGTATAGTATGCATGCTATCTGATAGAACTCTTGATCAAGACACTATTTTAAATAGCTGGAACTTTATGTACGCGATTTAGTTTTTCAACAATGATATATTATGATTGGAGCGTCCGCGAAGAGTTTATTCCTTGTGTATATTTGATAAAGTTTTGATGAGATTCTCTTCATATATCTGCTAATGATTAATATTATATTTATAAATCAAGGATGTTGACACTTTTGGAGACATGAAGCAAAGTGAACAAATGTAGAAAGCAACAAGAAGAAGAAGGTCTATATTTTTTTCAGATTCTTCCAAATATCAAAAGCTGTTTTATGCTGAAGAAACTACGATACATGACCAGTTTGAGGATTGAAAAAAACAGCTTTGGTTAGTGAGGGGGTAAACAAGAGACGGCAATGGCGCAAACACCAGACACATGCTATGCATGCTGGCCCTGCTCCCTGACCCTGTTCCTCATGCTAGTCAGCAGCTGCCCCTATGGTGCTGATTCTCAGTCACCGAGGCTTGCAGACACAGAGTCTTGGCCTTGTGGAGATGAGCTGTGTGTGTGTAGCGGGTATTCTGCTGACTGTTCAGGGCGTCTGGTGCACAGCACTTCTATTCCACAGCTGCCAGACAACATCACTCACCTTGATCTTTCTTGCAACAATTTTTCCTCTGCCTTTTTGACCCCACACATTTTTGAAAATTTGACAAATATTATGCGGTTAAATTTGTCACTCAACAAGATCACATGGCTGTCTAGAAGTGTGTTTGAGGGAATGGCACAGCTGACCTATCTAATTCTGAGTCATAACGAGGATTTAGAAGTAGAATCACTTCGAGAAGTATTGTGTGTTCCACATCTAAGAGATGTCGATGCAAACAATTGCAATCTCCCCCCTCCGCCGCTGGGCCTTGTTCAGAATATGACCACATCTGTCAAAAGTCTGGAGCTTAGTTCTAATCCACACGGTGGTGCCTATCATTTAGACGGTTTTTGCAATCTTCAGTACCTGTCCAGTCTGAAGCTGGGTGATTGTGATTTCAATGACATCACTTCCTCCTGCCCAGTTCTCTTTGTGCGCTTAAATCTGGAAGGGAACACTTTGAGAAAGTTTCCCGAGACATGTGTAGGTGGTGAGTCCATCTTCCCTTTTTTAGACTCACTTACATTAATTCACAACAGGATAGAGACCATTTCAGTCTCAGACATTTGTCTTCCGTGGCTGAGGTATCTCGACCTCTCTTTCAATTACATCAATTTGTATCCTGCTGCAATGTTTGGAAATTCAAATTTCCCGTCACTAGAAAAGTTGTTATTGCGAAATCAACAGAGCTACTCAAACACGACAAAAGGAGCAAAGATTGAGGACAATGCATTCAGTAATCGACGTCTTGAAGCCCTCGACCTTGGCAAAAATCACCTACAGTTTGCTAATCAGGACGCTGTCAGTAAAAGAGCATTTGCGGAAAGTTTTAATCTGTTTGACTTGAGTTTGGATTTCAACAATTTCACATACGTTGACAGGGTCAGGTTCTGGGAACTGTTTGGCCATTTACGAGTTCTGTATCACTTGTCTCTTGCCAACACGGGGATAGACCTGATCCCTGTGGAAAGTTTACCTCCATCGTTGGGTGTACTAGCACTTCATGACAATTCCATTTCCCACATCCCCGATGGACTATTCAACCATTTTCAAGGACTTACTTATCTTTTACTCCACAATAATAGGATAAAAACAATCGGTAGCAAGGCGTTTGATTCAAAGCTTCAGAAAAGACTAGTCACACTGTCACTGGCATTCAATCCCTGGGAATGTGCTTGTGACCTGTTGTGGTTTCAGCACTGGTTTAAGTCTCATCCTGACCAGTTTCTGTGCCATGGGTTGAAAGTCACAGACTATACCTGCAGCAACCTCCCCGGAACAGCACTGGTGGACTTCTTCATGGCGGACCAAGCCTGCCTGCTGAGCAGAGAAAGCAGCCTGCTGCTGATTCACACCACTGCTGTCCTCGTGCTCTCTCTCACCTTGGTCTCCCTCATCTTCCGCTATCGCTGGCACATCCGTCTGCTGCTCTACGAGGCCTTCCGAGGTCGTGATGACCTCCGGAGACGACGCCTCCAGGACAACCACTTCGACTTTGACGTCTTCGTGTCCTACTCCTCAGAGGATCTGCCCTGGGTCCGGCAGCACCTGCTGCCCAAGCTGGAGGATGACCTGGGCCTGAGGCTGTGTGTGCACGAGAGAGACTTCAGGGTGGGCAGCACATCGTGGACAACATCGTGCAGAGCGTGGAGAGCAGCAAGAAGATCGTGGTGGTCTTCTCGGACCACTTTGTGCACAGTGAGTGGTGTCAGTTCGAGTTGTCGGTGTGCTTGACTCATGTGCTGGGTTTGGAGGAGGCTCTGATCGTGCTGTGTGTGGATGATGTGGTTTTACGTGACATGACCCCAGCTATGAGGGCAGTGATGAAAACCACCACCTACATTCAGTGGAGGGGATGGGAGGCTGAAGCATCCTTTTGGAGACGTGTGTCTTTCGCTCTGTCTGAAGTCTTGCCGGGTGGTCACAATTATGTGTAAAGGTAAAGGTGTCTCACAATTGACAAGGTCTCAGGGAGCGAGGCGTCAGAGACCTCACTTCTCTAGGGGACAGCGTATTGAGGATGGCGCTCATCTCCTCTCCCTCGCTGCTTTATCTTCCTCGACCCTGAAAAGGCAGGTACCCATTCACAGCTGGGTAAACTGGGGGACTGTACAGAAGGCAAGTCGCGCAAACGGTCACCCATCCAACTTGTAACCTCGCTCGACGGTGCTTAACTCGGCTGAGGGAAAGCGAGTGCTGAAACCACTGAGCTATCCGGTCCCCAGTATGTGTAGGCATTGACTTTGTGTGTACCCCATACTGTGCAGTGTGGGTTTTTAAAATGAATAATTGTGTATGTGTTTGTGTGTGCATGTTTATGCGCGTACATATGGCGTGGGCGCACGCGTGCGAGTGTGTGCGTCGTGTGGGCAGGGAGGAGGGGTGGGTGGGGATCGTGTGCAAATATGCATGTATGTATGTATGTATGTATGTATGTATGTATGTATGTATGTATGTATGTATGTATGTATGCATGCATGTATGTATGTATGTATGTATGTATGTATGTATGTATGTATGTGTGATCAGTACAATATAGAATTATTATTTATCTTGCAATGGACATTGATGATGATGATGATGATGATGATTATGATGATGATGATGATGATGATGATGATGGTGGTGGTGGTGGTGGTGGTGGTGGGCGGCGGCGGCGGCGGCGGTGTTGGTGATGATGATGATGATGATGATGGTTGCAAGTTATGTGTGCAAGCTCGGGCAGCAGTTTGAGGGACCAAAGACGATGTACACGGCTAACAAAATCGGCACTGCGGGTTTCTGAAGCTTACGTCTGCTAACCGTTGGATCTGTTTTATACGCTTCTCGTGGATAGCAATGCATGCTTAGGAATATTACCTGTTTGAGATCACTGATGAAAGGTATTAAAAGACAGACAAAAATTAAATAAAGAAATAAAGACATAAAGAAAACAAAAGAAAGAAAGAAAGACAGAAATGCATAGAGGCAGACATAAAGAGAGAAAGGAAAAGGAAAAACGAAAATAAAGAGAAAGATAGAAGGAAAAAAATTCATTTTGCTTATCAAAGTGGATTTGCGAATAGCTACTACTGTTTTGACTTCTGAAACATAATATTGTGCATGCTTGATATCATGTTGTTTCATTATGGGAAGTGTTTTGTTTCTCATTATATTATGCTCGGTTTTTCATCGCGAAGTATTGATGGGATGATTTTCTCTGCAGCCTTTATTGTATTGTGTTATATTGTATTGTATTTATTGTGTTGTATTGTATTGTGTTGTACTGCATTATCTTGTATACCCCTTTCAGTCACAGTAGATTTCTCTACTTGAAATTCGTGCAGCTGTCCAGGGAGAAAAAGGATCGCCACAGGAGCAGCGCCACACCACCTTTTTGGGAGTGGGGGTTGTTTTGCTTCATTTTTTATGCTTATGATGGGTGGGGGGTTTTGGGGGAGGGGGGGGGGCATTTTTTGTCTGCATATGCTTTTTTTTTTGCTTAGGATTTTTTAATTTTGGAGGTGGGTATATTTGTCTCTCTGCATAACGATGTAGTCATTTGCCTATGAGAGCGGCTTGTTACTACACTATTGTTTGCCGGGGCCACATCTCCTTTTACGTGGGGTCTTTAACATGCAGCCAGTGTGTGTTACACATGGTACCTCGGTTTATCACCTCATTCGAAAGACAAGCACCCAGACATCAAATTCCGTTGATGAGGAATAAGGTCGGACACACACGGGGTAAAATCCACACTTCTTGCCTCCTGAGCAGGTGTATGACATGTAGACCATCTATCTACAGGAACAAAACAACAGCTTGAAAATATCCGCTTCTAAATGTGAAATGATTATTTTTTAGGACAACGAATAAGCGTCCTATGTGTTGTTGTTTTGTTTGTTACATAAAGTTCCAGTGTGCATGTGGTTTTATAAATTTGTTATCCATTCCAACTAGTACAAATGGCCCTAGCCTTCCAAAAGAGTTGTTTTGTGTGTTTTTGTTTGTTGTTGTTGTTGTTTTTTTGCATAAGTGCATGCTTTTTTTTTTTTTTTTAAAAGCATCAAGCGCTAAACTTTGATGTAATTTCATGAAATTATCAATAAACTTATTGCTTAAGGTGCCCTATGGTTTGACATTTTCATTGTTACTTAATTAAGCATCTATTGTTTGAAAACCATTTTACAATCATCGGAAGTGTCAAATGCTTTATGGTCTCGTTTGGCTAAGTATACCTCTTTGTTTGAAGCCTTCTATGCTTGAAGCCTTATATTATAAAAAAAATTGATGATAGGATGTTGTTGTTGGTTTGTTCTTTGATGTTGATTATGTCTTAAATAAAATACCCAATGGAGTAATACACACTCTTTTGTTGTGGCTGGATTCTGTGTGTGTGTGTTTGTTTGTTTGTATGTGTGCGTGTGTGTGTGTTTCAAATGTCTGGGCATTTTCTTTTCTTTGGTTTTTACTACGCACACATTTCGTCTTTGTTTGCCAGCATGGTTAGATATAGTTCACACATTGCTGCTGCTGTTGTTGTTATTGTTGCTGTTGTTGCTGGTGTCTGTGTTGTTATTGTCATCATTTTTGTTGAGCGTTTCTCAGCTTGGAGCTTGGCTACAAAATACACTCTGTGACTTTCATCACTGTGACACCATATATATACATATTGAGTGAAAACCATGCAAATATCACTGATTGCAAGTACCTCACCACATAGGCAGATAAACCCTGACTTCGGAAGATAATTTCGTCTCGGTCTTGTTATGGTTAGAACAGTTTGTTATGCTATAAGCGCTTTGATTTGTTTACTTTGCAAGATTCAGCGCTATATAAATTCCATACATTATTATTATTATTATTATTATTATTATTATTATTAGCTTGTCACGGCTGATGACCGCCATCTCAACATCACATTTCAAGACATAACAGCCTGCGAGTGTAGGTATTGACGCTTAGCTCACATCGATGACTGACACAGCTTCTGGCCTGGATAAGGCCATGGAAGAAGGATGGGGATGGGGATGGGGGGTATGTTCAGACCTCTCAGTGTGTCACTCTTTTCTCGCGTGTACCCAGTCATGTTGAAAATCAAGACAACCCAGGCCAACAAAAAACCACCAAAAGCAACAACAACAAAAAACAAAAACAAAGAACAATATATATATATATTATATATATATATATATATATATATATATATATATATATATAATGGGGACGGGATAGCTCAGTGATCGGAGCACTCGCTTTCCCCCAGCCAAAGTAAAGCACCATCGAGCGTGGTTACCAGTTAGATGGGTGACCGTTTGGGCGCCTTGGCTTCAGTACCGTCGCCCAGTTCACCCAGCTGTGAATTGGTACCTGCCCTCTTTAGGTTCTGGGAAGGTAAAGCAGCGAGGGAGAGAAGATGAGCACTGCCCTCAATACGCTGTCCTCTAGAGAAGGTGTTCCATGAACTATAAGGTCATAGGGGAGCGAGGCGTCAGAGACCTCCTCTGACGCCTCGCTCCCCTATGACCTTATAGTTCATGGAACTCCTTTTTTTTTTCATGTTTTGTATTTCATTCTTTTATATCGAGGATAATGGAATGAGCACTTATGTGCTTTTTTACATCCAGTCCCCGTGTGTATGCGGGTTTGTAATTTGTCATCTGTTCCCACCGGCACGCAATGGCCTACTCTTACGAAAAGCGGAACAGGATTTAGCGCGTGCGCAAGATGCTGTGCGTGTGATCGCACACGGGGTCTCGGTTTATAGTCTCATCCGAAAGACTTTTGGGGAGAGTAAAGTCTGTAGTGATGTTAACTCCAGAGGAAAATATCCCCTTGAACCGGAATTGAACCCGGATCGTCAGATTGCGAGCGCAATGTTCTAACCACTAGGCTATCCCGTCCCCCTGGGCACAGAGTGAGAGAGAGAGAGAGAGAGAGAGAGAGAGAGAGAGAGAGAGAGAGAGAGAGAGAGAGAGAGAGAGAGAGAGAGAGAGGGTTTTTTTTTTCCTATTGTTTTCTAAATAACCATACACGCACACTTCCCATCCACAGTGTATGCCTTTACCTATCCCGTAATCTAGTAGAGCATTGAGGCACCTCTTGAGATTTTGCTACCAGCTTCCTCCACTCTTCGCGGTTTCCAGCCTTCAATGTATACCTAACGTCTCATGAAGTTTTCCAAGAGGGATGGGTGAGACATAGTGCATATTCTGATTGAGTATAGAATGTTAAACTATGGAACATCCAATGACAACAACAACAACAACAATAACACTATCAACAACACTAGCAACACTAATACGGAACGTTAAAGAACCAGTATTTTCCTTAGTGTTTGCTAGGGTGCAAACAATACGAAAAATGTCCAATGATGTTGTTTTTTAAGCTTGACTTAAGTATGGGTTAAGCAGTGAGGCAAGCATCCGCTAGACATAAGTTTTGTCAGATGTGGTGTGGAGTTTTATGATATAGCTTGAAGGATAGACTGTTAGCCTAGTGGTTAGAGTGTTGAACTCGCAATCTGTTTGTTGTTGTTGTTGTTGTTGTAGCTGTTGTTGTTGCTGCTGCTGCTACTGCCGCTGGTACTGCTGCTGTTGTTGCTGCTGTTTTTGCTGCTGTTGTTGTTGCTGCTGTTGTTGTTGTTGTTGTTGTTGTTGTGCGTTCCCCGGCTTAACACTCTGGGGTTCACCCAGAATGTACACTCTGACTCATTCATCTCACCTGGGAATCACTGTAGGATTGAAATGGCACACTGAATGAAAAATTCGCGTGTACGACTCTTTTTCAAGGTCCTTGCCATATAGGCAGCAATAATCCAACTTCAGAGGATTTTTTTCTCCTCTAAAGTGTTACGTTTAGAGCTTGCTATGGCTGCAAGCTATATCAACACACAAGTTTACAACATAACACTATTTTAGTGTAGGCCTCCTTGGAAACTACCTGACATCAATAACTGACACAGCTTTGGGCTTGGGCCTAACTCGCACTTTGACGGCGCGGGATGGAGCCACCACCGAGACACCCGTTCAAGGTTCAAAGGGGGTTCTTTTAGACATCAGTACCGACTCCACCACCCCTGACAGTCCTTCGGACGAGACTATAAAACGATGTCCAGCTTATGAACGCAAGTAGAACATCCTGCACACGCGTTGAAGCCTGTTCCATCTGTGGCAAGAGAAGACCATTACGTGCCAGTAGGAAGCGGGTTTCAATTGTTCTTTTTTATAAAAACTGAACGCGTAATGGTATTGCGTTTAGACAAAATGCCCCCGAAGTTAGAATGCGGCTACCCAAATGATGGACAAACGTTTGTACACACACAATTTCCCCCCCATCGTTGAAGTTTGGAGCTCTAGTGGAGAACTGGACAAGGAATAGTTTTTATGTCGCAGTATCTTCTTGGAAAAACCTGAAAGCTAAGGATCTATTGCTCGCTCTCTCTCTCTCTCTCTCTCTCTCTCTCTCTCTCTCTCTCTCTCCTCTCTCTCTCTCTCTCTCTCTCTCTCTCTCTCTCTCTCTCTCTCTCTCCCTCTTTCTCTCTCTCTCTCTCTCTTCGGTGATTTTTGTGGGGATTTTTGTGTAGATATTTTTTTCCGTAAGCTGTGTAAGTGTATTGCTATGGGCTTTATTTTATTTTATTATCATATATATCCATAAGGGATGCAATATTAAATTCCTGAATGTTGTTGAGCTGGACAGGGAGGATGACCTGGCAACTACTCAATATGTAATTGATATCCTGAATGATCATGGACCTCACCCCAGCTGGCGGAGGGAAGACATCTCGAGAGCATATCGTGTTGGCAGGCCCCAGACATGGAGGAACGAACCACGCCCTATACTAGTTCACTTCTGCCGCTGGTCAGACAAAATGGCGGTGATAGGTGACAGGAACTTCAGGGACAATCTTCGTGAAAGTGGAATCAAGGTGGCGTCTGACCTCACAGCCCGCCAGAGAGAGCGTAGATTTTCATCGGGGCAAGGTAGGATGCCTACATCCATCGAGGCAAACTGCATGTCAGAGAAAACAACCTTATCCTCAGTTCTATGACACAGACAACATTCCATCGCAAAGTTGGCTCCCAGATAAGAGGAATGGCCTCTGAATGGGACAAAATCATGGCAGATGGGAGAGAGATGCAGGTGCCAGGTACCTGACAAGGTGCATCAGTGGGAGAAGGAAAGAACCCGCAGAAATACCATGTTCCACATCTAGGCAGACCTATGACGTGAGGTCGCCAGGTCCAGGCAACAGCAGACCCCCCAGAGAACGCTGGACCACGCTACAAGATTCAGCAGCAAAACTTCAAGAGTGGGATAGAGATGTAAGCATGAGAGAACTGCTACAGTGATCAAGGCAAGACAGTACAGAACTTGTGGAAAGCAACTTTAGCAAAAAGCAGGAGTGACAGAGGTACACCGGTGTACAGGTGCCCATTCTTACAGTGAAGTGGTGAGACATGAAAGACAGCCCAGGACAGCCGAGAGGGTTCCATCACAGAGAGCTGGCAGTAATTTAAACAGAACTGCTCCAGGTTATTCAAGACACGGTGGCACCAAACCAGATGCTGATTTCAGGAGGCATAAGAAAAACAGAGTACAAAAAGTGGACACTCAAGTAGATCCTGACTCCAGTGCAAATGGTGACCCAAACATAGATGAGGGAATGGTCATGTGGGTGGAGTAGACTGTCATACTGATCATGCAGGAGAAACACCAAAGCAGAAGACCACTGACAACAGACCTAAAGACAGTGAAGACTGTATGAGTGATGCAGTTATAAATACTAATCTTTACAGGTCTGACAAAACAGATGGCGATGACTTGGACATGGATCCCAATGACATACATGACGAGATGGACGATGACAGACAACAAGGTGATCTAGATGTAGACACTGCAGTGCTGACAGAAGGTACTGACTGTGACAAAGCAACTGACGATGACATAGATGACAACATGGAAAATAACGGTGTGACTAAAAAGAAAGAAAGGGTTTTCAATACTGGCCAACTTCAGACAGCACATGACACAAGCACTGAGGAACAGCTGGTCGCAGAGAGTTCAACACACAAAACAAGCAAGCAGCTAGTCAGAACACTCAGTCTTTGCCCACAGCACAAGCTGTAAGACCCAGACGTGCTGCTCCCAGACAGCAGTACTAGGTCCAGGCAAAGCAGACGTAATGTTTCAGCTCGGTCTAATAGCCAGAGCAGCATTACTGATTCCTTTAAGAAGGTAGCTACTGATGAGGGAGTCATGGAACGGGGTCTGGATCCACGGTTTAAGGCAAAGCTAAGGGGGTAAATGCAGGTGCTGCAGATGCTAGAAAATAGGGAATCGGCCGGGCCACAATTTATGATAAGGAGCAAGGTAAGAATGATCACTTAATGCAAACAAAGAGCAAATCTCAAGAGCCAGTCAAGCACATGCACTTTCAGACCCTAATGTAAACACAAGTCATGTTAAATTTCTGAATTACAATGTGCATGGTCTTTTACCAAAATTTAATACACGTACTTTGTAGTTTCCTTTTGAAATATGATGTTATTTGTCTAACAGAAACGTTTATTGGAATCGATTTTGACTTTCCGCTTTCATGACTATTTGTGTTTACTTCCAAAGCTAGAAAGCTTCTCGTCAGGGAAGGTATTCAGGAGGAGTAATTGTCATGATCAGAAATCATTGTCATCTTTATTGAAAAAGTTGATGTTGAATATGAAAATACTATTGTTATAAAGATGTACAAAGATTTGTTAAATACAAGCAAGGATATTTTGTTGTGTGCTCATATGTTCCTCCATATGATTCACCTTTTTGGAAAACAAAGCAGGGCATTTTTGGCATGGAAATTTGGAACACTGCATACTGGACCTCCAGAGTGAGTATGATGATTTCTATCTTCTATTAATGGAAGTTTTAATGCACGAACAGCAACTTACAACTATAGTACTTTGAATGATAACAATGATTTCGAAAACTTTCAGGGGTTTGTTGACTCAGAAATGCCAAGAAATCACAGGATGTGCATACAAATATATTTGGGAACCAACTTCTTGATTGTGCAATATCTTTGAACTGTGTTATATTGAATGGTCTTTGTGAAACGTGCTTTGATGATAGCTGTACATTTATATCCCGTCTGGTTCAAGTACAGTAGACTATTTCATTACTTCCTTTGAGCTACTTAACATCCATTAGGTACTCTCTTTAATGTAGAAAATATGACAGAGTCTGATCATTACCAGTTAGTATGGAAGTAGAGATTGCAAGCAACTTTTTGAAACCTACAGAGCATGGAAAGAGAAATGAGCTTTTGACAAACTTGTATGGAACAAAGATAAAGAAGACAAATTTCTTGAAGCTTTAAGAAGTAAAGAGATTCAGAGTAGACTTTTGTTGGCCACAGATGCTCTAAATAATAATGTAGAAACTGCCTTAGACATGTTTGTTAAGTGTTTGAGAGATGCCAGTACTTGTATGACTAAAAGGATTTGCATGCACAATATACCGAAATCTCCGTGATTTGACAAAGAATGTCAAGTGTTAAAAAAAGAAAGCAGAGCAAAACTTAATCATTTCCGAGCAACTAGAAAAGAAGAAGATAGAATTGTGTATGTTGAGAAGAGAGAGGGAGAGAGATACGGGGAGAGAGAGAGGGGGAAGATAATTTTTTAGTTTTTAAGTATTTTACTTTTTAATATTGAGGATAATGAAATAAGCACTTATGTGCTTTTTTACATCCAGTCCCTGTGTGTATGTGGTTTTGTAAGTTCTATCATCTGTTCCCACTGGCACACAATGGCCTGCTCTTATGAAAAGCGGAACAGGATTTTACATGTGCGCAAAATGTTCTGCATGCGCTCACACACAGAGCTAAGCAAAGAAAACAACAGTGGTGTCAGTGTGTTTGTGCCATGCCGTCATTAATCTTGGGGTCAGCCTGCTTCATTTATCACGTCCTGGAGCCCCGCCCTCTTTGTCTGCCCTTTTGCTGAAGAGGGGGTATGTTCTGAACATAATCACCAATGCTTCTCTCTGAATACAAAATAAAACAGAGCGAGGGTGGGGGTGAAAGAGACAGACAGAGAGAGACAGACAGACAGAGAGAGAAGGAGAGAGACCGATCAAGAAAATTTGTGAGAAAGGAACAGAGAGAAAAAGAGTGAGAGAAAGAGTAAAAGCAAAAGAGAGATGGGAATGGAGAGGGGGTAGACGGAAGTTGAGAGAAATAGAGAGAAACAGATACAGAGACAGAGAGGGAGAAGAGAGAAAGAGGGAGGGAGAGGGAAGGAGACACACACACAGACAGATACAGACAACAGACAGACAGACAAACAGAGACAGAGAGAGAGACTAAGACAGATAGATAGACAGACAGACAGAGAGACAAACAGAGACAGAGAGAGACGAAGATAGATAGATAGATATATAGATAGATAGATAGATAGATAGATAGATAGATAGATAGATAGATAGATAGATAGATAGATAGATAGATAGATAGATAGATAGATAGACAGACAGATAGACAGATAGAGAGAGAGAGAGTTAACAGCTATTGTATTTCCTCTTGTCACATTCAGAGGTACAGAAACAAAGAGCTAAGCAAAGAAAACAACAGTGGTGTCGGTGTGTTTGTGCCGTGCAGTCATTAATCTTGGGGTCAGCCTGCTTCATTTATCACGTCCTGGAGCCCCACCCTCTTTGTCTGCCCTTTTGCTGGAAAGAGGGTCTGTTCTGAACATAATGGTCAATGCTTCTCTCTGAATACAAACAACACATAGAGTGAAAGATGGGGCATGGGGGAGGAGACACAGAGAGAGAGGGAGAGAAAGAGGGAGAGAGAGAGAGAGAGGCAGGGAGAAAGAGGAAGAGGGACAGAGAGAGGGAGATAGAGGGAGAAAGAGAGCGGGTAGTAGAGACAGAGAGAGAGACAAACACAGAGAGACAGAGAGAGGGGAAAAAGAAAGATAGATCGAGAGAGACAGAGAGAGAGAATGATAAACAGAGGAGAGAGAGAAAGATGGAGGGAAAGAAAGAGATAGAAAGAGAGAGGAGGAGGGAGGTGAAGAGAGAGAAGTGATGGGAGAGAGAGAGAGGGAAAGAAGAGACAGAGATAGGGAAAGGGAGACAAAGACCAAGAGAGAGAGAGACAGATAGAGACAGCGAGAGAGAATGGACCATTGTCATTGATGAATAAGTTTCACGCACAAAAACCACAACTAAAACAAAATAAACATGGCAGACAATCGGAGAGAGACATGAACAGGGAACACAAAGGAGGTCAGACAGAATAGAATCACAAAACAGAGACCACAACAGAAAAGCTGTCGAAACCTTAATGAAACTGTTGACTGAACCAGTATATCAAGCTGTTGAAACTGAATCGACCAAAATGATGATAAACCACTTATAGTAGCCTTCCATCTGAACTGGACAAGACCGTCATACACAAGGAACAGAACAAGGAAGGAGACAAAGAGGCAGACAGAGAAAACGATGGCAAAACAACATCAGAGAGTGGACTGGCCTTGAGTGGAACGACTTGCTAAGGAAAGCTGAAAACCGTGAGGAGTGGAGGAAGCTGGTTGTAAAATCTTCAGTGGTGCCCTAACGGTCTACTAGACTAAAGGATATGTGAAGGTGAAGGAATCCTTCCATAGCACAGCAGCGACCTGATTTTTGGTTTGAGGAAGGGGAAGGAATGCAAAATTAATCTCAACTCCTGGGAAAAACAAGAGAGAGGAGCTGAATTAAATGGTTTAATTCCCCAAATACAGGGTCAGCTTTGTCTTATTTAAAATACCATTTTCTTGTGTCTGCTTTTCAAATTGGATTTTGTTTGGTGGCTTGTATTTTTTAGTTTGATTTGCTTACTTTTTGCAGGAACGCTGTCTGCAATTCTTTGGAAGATTGATCCCCAGCAAGAAAAAAATAAACAGCAAGATGTGTTCATTTTACCGATTTTGGCTTTGTTTTGTTTTCTTTGTTTGTTTGCTTGTGTCGTGTTTGGTAGGGATTTTTTATATTTCGGGGGCACTGACTCCTTCTTTTGTACAGCTGTAATGAACAGCTTTGTTATTAATCCTTCAGTTGGTCATGCTGAAGCACTTTGTTGTAAATTTGCAATACAAACGACTTGAAATGAGAGACAGACAGAGAGACATGCAGACAGACAGACAGAGAGACACAGACAGACAGGCAGAGAAAGAGACACAGAGACAGAGACACAGACAGACAGAGACAGACAGACAGGCAGAGAACGAGACACAGAGACAGAGACAAACATAGACAGACAGACAGATAGGCAAGGAAAGAGACATGGAGATAGAGACATACAAACAGAGACAGACAAACAGATAGACAGAGAAAGATACACTAAAACAGAGACAGGCAGGCAAACAGACATAGAGAAAGACACAGAAAGAGAGTAAGCTCTAGAAGACTATGCAATAGGAACATATCTAAGAACAATCATTCATAATTAAAGATTAGACGGGATAGCTCAGTGGTCGGAGCACTGGCTTTCCCCCAGCCAACTTAAGCAGCGTCGAGCGTGGTTACCAGTTGGATGGGTGACCGTTTGCGCGCCTTGGCTTCAGTACAGTTCCCCCAGTTCACCCAGCTGTAAATGGGTACCTGCCCTCTTTAGGGTCAGGGAAGGTAAAGCAGCGAGGGAGAGGAGATGGGCGCCGCCCTCAATATGCTGGCCCTAGAGAAGTGAGGTCTCTGACGCCTCGCTCCCCTACGACCTTATAGGTTATGGGACTCCTTTACCTTTACCTTTATAGCTCATTCCCCTGATTTTGTTTGAACTGCTAATGAACTGCAGAAGACTTTCCAATTGACTTGAACAGAAATGTAGTTAGCAACTATCGAATTTGCTTCTCTTCTTTATTCCTACTTTTCTGTATACTATTAAAAAAAGTCAGATGCTTTAAATTAATGTTTTTCCATCTCAAGTCAAATGTTTGGGATGATGGGAAGGGGAAGAAAGATAGGGGAGGGGGGCCATGTTACTTTACTCTTTGCTTGTTTGCTTGGTTTAGGTCTGCAAGGATTAGCCATAGATTATATCAAAGAGCGTTCACCCTCAGTTGTGTTGTTGTTGCAAGATCTGCATAGAGAAAAAAAGTATGATATTTCTAACTAACCACATGTGTGTATAGTTTAGAGCAACACCTTTATAGACCTCACACACACACACACACACACACAAACACACACATGCATACAGACATAGAGTGATTGGTAGGCAGGCAGGTTAACAGACACTGAAACAGAGAGACAGATCAACCAACAGAGACAGAATGGTAGAGACAGAAAGAGGCAACAAGACATTAGATATGTATAAAGAGAAACACAACAATGACTACGATAGCATGATAATTTATCATTATTTAAACACCTGTTCCATTCAAGAGAGAGAGAGAGAGAGGAGAGAGAGAGAGAGAGAGAGAGAGAGAGAGAGAGAAGAGAGAGAGAGAGAGACAGAGACAGAGACAGAGAGACAGAGAGACAGAGAGAGAAACTCAAACTCGAGCTCAAACTGTTTATTGAGAGTAAATGGATAAGCTCAGGGCTTTTTTACACCATGCTCTCAAAACAAACCCGCAAACAATCATTGTCAACATTTTTAAACACACCAAAATGAAAATTTAAAAAATGAGTATTATTATTAGAGAGAGAGAAAAACAGACAGACAGACGGACAGACAGACGGACGGACGGAAGGACAGACAGACAGACACACAGACAGACAGAGACAAACAGATAAACACAAAAGCAGACACAAAGACGTGAGACGAACAGATAACCAGGACAGCAAAATTAAAGGACAGATTGCATAAAGAATTAAACCCCAAACGTTAAGTTACTTTATGAATAATTAATCAACCAAAATAACGGCACACAAAATGGAAGGGTAAACTTCATTGCATTGTGGCCCACTAATCTCCTTTAAAGAAACCAAGGGCTAGAAAATTGGAGTGAATTTCAAAAAAGAAGAGCAGAAGAGGACCGAATTAAGCGGCTTTAATTCCCAATGCTGCTTCAGATTTGTCTTACTTAATTCATCATTTTCGGCTGCCGGCTCTTTTTGGGTTGTGTTTGATTGGGTGTTTCTTTTGTTTCTTGTGGGTTTGTTTGTTTGTTAGTTTATTTGGTCAGTTGTTTGTTCGTCTGTTTGTTTGCTTGCTTACTTGCTAGGTTGTTGTGTTGTTGTTGTTTTTTGGGGGTGTTGCTTGTTTC
>CM054157.1:26583002-26590502 GCA_028751875.1 Rapana venosa | reverse complement strand
AGAGACAAACAGACAGACAGACAGACAGACAGACAGAGACAGAGACAGAGGGAGAGGGAGAGAGACAAAAGAGAACTCTGAACTCTGAAATTGTTTAATGTACATCAGTCTTAGGCTACAATACACTTTGAGGGGCAAAAGGGAAGATGCAAAAAATTGAAGCATAACTTCTCGTAAACTTTGGTAGGACTTTGGCACAATACCTTGACATTTACACAAAACTGTATACACTTGAATATGTACATTCCAAAACCATGACTATGTAAAGGCTGACAGAGACCAAGAATCAAAACAAAGCGCAGCTAAAAAAATCTCAGTTCCCCATAACTGCTCCCCAGGATACCACACAAGGATAATTGACATGCGAACAAAGTTACTGATGGAGTTATACCTGATATGTTAACACCTTATCATACATATGCAAAGTATAAACATCAAGCACATCGTAAGTCATGGTGATTGAAATAATAATAATAATAATAATAATAATAATAATAATAATAATAATAATAATAATAATAATAATAATAATAATAATAATAATAGTATATGGAATTCATATAGCACTGAATATTGTAAAGCAACAAATCAAAGCGCTCATTATTACTCACAAACATTTGTATTTTCAAAATAGTTACAATACTCCAAACTATTGCATTCTCAAAACACTCAACACACCAGGAAAGTGTTCCCTCCAAATACAACCAGGTCAGCCCTAAGGCTAGTGCAATGTAAACACAATCCTGTATGCAAAAGTATCCTATAGTACTGTGCTCATTCATGTCATGCAGCATTTTAAGTCATACAGAGAGGGAATGGGTTGGGAATCAAAACCCTGGAAGACGTCACTTGAGAAACAATAATTATTCGCTGTTCTCCTGTCCTCTCAGTCAGATAAAATATGCAAACATATTTTAATCTGAAAGTTGTAGGCAGAACACGCCCTAAAGTGCCATCACACACACACACACACAAACACACACACATATAGTCACGCATGCACGCCCCCCGCATGTGCATGCGATTTCTTCCACAGTACACTCAACCCCCAACCCAATTCATTTACACAAACACATACAACATACACGAGTGCGTGTGCATGCTCGTAAACGCGCGCGCGCGCACACACACATGCACATGCACATGCACGCACATGCACGCACACACACTTAACTCTAAACTCTGTACTCCGAAATAATATTAATGAGAACTGTGAACTGTGAAATGCTTTAATGTGTATAGAGAGAGAGAGAAAGAAACAGACAGACAGACAGACAGACAGAGAATAATGGGAAGGGAGAGGAAGAAAGTGTATTAGCATATAATTACACACACACACACACACAACACACACACACACACACAAACACACACACACACACACACACACAACCACACACACATATAGATATATATATATATATCTATCTATTATATATATATTAATGTATGGAATCACATTAAAAGGCATAAACATTTTCGATAACTGGATTTAAAAAGGAAAAAAAAAAAACACCTTCACAGATTTTTACTTAACTCTTAATCTAAGAATGTGTTAACAAGATCAAATAAAGTTTCTCTCTTGGTTCTAAAGAGTTTAGGAGACTGGGACAGAATGGGTATTAGCGGACATCGATTTTTTCTCCTAATTTTTGTTTGCTTGGTTTTGTCTGTTCATTAAAAGGAGAAGCAACATCAGGCGGCTCATGTGTTTCTCCAGAGAAATGACACCTAACCCTTTTTTGTCATGACACTGAGACACCGGAGTCCCTGGGGTGTCGTGTTTCCCCATAAAACAACTTGCTTTCTTTTTGTTTGGGGGGGGGGGGGGGGGGGTATGTGGGGACTTGCGTTAAAAACAAACTGACATTTTGTTTTTTTCTGGGGTTTTTGGGGGGTGATTTGATCATCATTCTTCTTTTTTTTTTTTTTTTTTTTTTTGGGGGGGTCTTTTTCTTATTCCCCTCGGTGTTGTTGTTGTTGTTCTTCTTCTTCTTTCTTCTTCTTCTTCTTTTTTCTTCTTCTTCTTCTTCTTCTTCTTCTTCTTTTCTTCTTCTTCTTCTTTGCAATTCTTCTTCTTCTTTGCAATTCTTCTTCTCAATTCTTCTTCTTCTTCGCAATTCTTCTTTAGTCTTCTTCTACGCAATTCTTTTTCGCAATTCTTCTTCGCAGTTCTTCTTCTTTGCAATTCTTCGCAATTCTTCTTCGCAATTCTTCCTCTAAGCGGACCTGTCGGTAAATGGCAATGGGATAACTATCATTACTTCCATTGTCCCACTTTTGTTGGTTAAATTTTGTGTTTCGTTTCTTGTGTTTTTTCCTTCGCTTTTGTTGTTCTGTTTGTTTGTTTGAGTGTGTTTTTCTGTTTTCTGGGGGTTTGGGATTTTTTTTTCTTTTTGGGATATTTTTCTTGTTTTTATCAGGGAGAGGGGAAGGGGTTTTTCTTGATGTGCAGTAAGAAAAGGGGGATAAACAAGAGAAAGTTAGGGGAGAGTCTCTGTCAGAAAATTAACCAGGGTCAGCTTGCTTCATTCTTCACGCCTTAGATCTCTCACCTTCTGCGTCTGCTGTCCTGGGTGCAGATGATCTAAACGGACTAAAACGACTAGACATTGGCGAAGAGTGAGAGACAGCGAGAGAGGAGTGAGTAACCCAAGCATACTAACAGACAGACAGACATATGCAGACGAAAAGAATCAAAATGAAACAGAGACTTCAGTAAAAACAGCAGCAGCAGCAACAGCAGCAGCAGCAACAACTGATTATGTTGATTAATTAATGATCAAGTAAGCTCATAGTTTATTCCTCACTCAAACCATCCTGCAGGAGAGATCCACTTTGTGCCTAAGTGGCAGTCTGTAGAAAATTGCAGTCTGACTTTCCAGCAAGGAAAGAAAAGGAGAGTCAAGTTAAAATATCTCAATCCCAACGCCGGTCAAATGTGTCTCACTTAAATTGTCATTTTCGGCTGTCTCGTTTTATATCTAAGGTGATTCGTGCAGAAATTCTGCTGATTCAATCTTTTAAAATACCGTTTTCGTAAGAAGACCAAAAACAAAGAAGAATTTGTTTTATTTAACGTGGTTTTTTTTAAATGAAAAATCTATTATTGATTTTTTGGGCAAACAATTTGACACTTTTCATTGGCGCGGCAACACACACAACACACAACACACACAACACACACACACACACACACACACACACCACACACAAAACACACACACACACACACACACACACACACCACACACACACTCAAAGAGATTGGCAGTGTCAGGAAATCTGAACACAAAAATGTTTTACCTGCAAAGTTCCATACTGCAAAAAATTTCAACACGTGCGGCTAGAAATGCTACATACAAGTTACTTGTGTATGTGCGTGCGTTGTATGCGAGCGCGCGCGGCGCGCGCGTGCATTTGTGTGTGTGTGTGTGTTGTGTGTGTGTGTGTGTGTGTGTGTGTGTGTGTGTGTGTGTGTGTGTGTGGCTGTAAGAGTGTGTGTGTGTGTTTGTGTGCGTGCGTACGTTTAGGAGTGTGCGCATATGTGTGTGTGTGCATACCTGTGTGTATGTGTATTTATGTGTGTGTGCGTTTGTGTGTGTACAGCGCTATCGAATGCGAGACATCAGCAACCTAGCTCTTTGAACACCTGAAGGTAACTGGCATTACTTGATGCTGGCCTGTACATCCTTGCTTCTTTTCATCTTCCTCTCTACGCTCTGCTAACAGCCACCACTTGTCTTTGATGGTTTCTGATGGCAGTTTGAAGAAAGCTATTGGCTTCAACTACAAAACAGAGCAGTTACTGTTTTCTGGGGTTTTGAAATCTTGTCAGTATCCAAGAGCTTATTTGTTATAAAGCTTTTGTTTCCCCTGTCTTTTTTCTTTTGTTTCTTTGTTTCCTTCTTCCTTTCTCTCTTTCGTTCTTCCTTTCTTTCTTTCTGTCTGTCTTTCTTTCTTTCGTTCGTTCTTTCTTTCTCTCTTTCTTTCGTTCTTTCTTTCTTTCTTTCTTTCTTTCGTTCGTTCGTTCTTTCTTTCCTTCTTTCCTTCCTTCCTTCCTTTCTTCCTTCCTTCCTTCCTTTCTTTCTTTCTTTCTTCTTTCCTTCGTTCCTTCTTTTCTTTCTTTTCTTTGTTCTTTCTTTCGTTCTTTCTTTCTTTCATTCATTCTTTCCTTCTCTCTTCCTCTCTTTCTTTCTTTCTCTTCTTCTTTCTTTCTTTCTTTATCCCCCCCCCCCGCTTTCCCCCAATCTTTTGAGAGCAATTTAAAAGAAATACGATGAAATGGACATTTTATGTACCTCTTCCAACTTTGGACGCTTTGACTTACGTTTTTAATGACCCCCTTTTCTTGGGCCCTTTTACCCTAATGTTCTTAACAGAGTCAAATGAGTCACAAGCAAAAAGTCAAGTTTCTCTCTTTCGAGTTTGTTGTTGCTGTCATGTTCTGTTAAAAATACATACACAGTGTCTGTGAAACCCCACAAGAAAGGTGACCTAGATCCTTTGCTGGTCGTAACGCTGAAAGGACAGAGTTTCAAGAGCGTCATTTTTCCCTTTTAATAAAAGGAGACAGGAATTTGATGTTGCTGTTCAGTTGTTGTAGCTAAGAAACAAAAGGTTGTTGCTGTTGTTGTGTTGAGAATTGTTGTGATGTGGAAAATGGGATGGTGTGCCAGAATTGTATTTCTGTCAGTTCACACAGATTCTCTCTCTCTTTCTATCTCTCACTCTCTTTCTCTCTCTCTCTCTCTCTCTCTCTCTCTCTCTTCTCTCTCTCTCTCTCTCTCTCTCTCTCTTTCTTTCTTTCTCTCTCTCCTTCCCTCATCTCTCTCTCTCCCTCGCTCCTTCCTCCCCACTTCTCTCTCTCGTTCAAAATCATATGCTGTTATCAACACACACCCACACCCACACCACACCCACACACAGACACACACACACAAACACACACACACACACACACACACACCACACACACACACACACACACACACAACACCACACACAACACTCACACACACACACACAAAACACACACTGAACCACTTCTTGGCTTGTTTCTTTTGAGTTCAACATGCATATTAACATTCAAAAGAAGTGAATCAGTCTAACATGTATTTTAACATTGAAGTTAAGGCACTGAGTTCAAAATATATGTCATGTATTCGATATTCAAAATAGAGTCATGTGATTAACATAATCGTATTTCAACATTCAAAATAAGGCAATCAGTTCAACATACATTTTGATATTCAAAATAGGGCGATGAGATAAACATAAGTATATTTCAACATTCAAAATAAAACACTGAGTTTAACATATTATCATGTTTCAACATTCAAAATAAGGCACTGCGTTTAACATATTATCATGTTTCAACATTCAAAATAAGGCACTGCGTTTAACATATTATCATGTTTCAACATTAAAAAAGCACTGATTTCAACCTATATGTCAACATCCAAATTAAGGTAAGGAATTCAACATGTACTTAACCATTCAAAATAAAGCAATGACTTTAACATCCATCCATCCATCCATCCCGAAATACATGCATGTATGCATGCATGCATGTATGCATGCATGCATCCATCCCTAAATACATGCATGTATGCATACATCCATACATCCATCCACCCATACATACATACATACATACATACATACATACATAACATACATGCATGCATCCATCCATATATACATACATACATACAAACACACACACATACATACATCATCCATGCTTACATACATACACACACACACACACACCACACACACACACACACACACACACACACACACACACACACAACAACAACTATATATATATATATATATATATATATATATATATATATATATATATATATAATATATATATATATATATATATATATATATAAACATTTTTGCTTGCTTGTTTGTCTTGCTAATTTTGGCAGAGGTTATGTGGTTGTGGTCGTGCTGATTCATCCCTTTTCTCGTGTTTTGCTCCTATTGGTCCAGAAAGACAACAAGCCCTGCCTCACTACCAGCAGCAAAGAACACAGAACAGAACTGAAGGGCTAAGTAGCCACTGGCCAGTCCATTCTTCCACGTGACTGATGCTGCTGCCTGTGCTGTCCTGGCCTCTTAAGCATGGCTTGTCAGCTTTGTCCGATTTCTCTGGCACCATTTTCTCCCTTGAGATCTGTGAGGTTTGTACTCTTCATTTTGGAATGAATTTGTGTTGTGAGTATTCTTTCACATGTCCATATCTGCAAGTTGTAGTTTTGTCGAAATTCATGTACCCCTTTGGGGTGGGGGTGGGGGTGGGGGGAGTGGTTCTTGAAAGTAAAAATCCTGAAATGTTGAAAACAAATCTTGTGAACTGACTGGTGCATCACACTGGGTCGTTATATAGTCTTTCAGAAATGGTGGTTTAGCTGTGAGTCTGATTTGTATATGAATCTGATTGGTATGTGAGTCTGATTTGTATGTGGATCTGATTTGTATATGAATCTGATTTGTATGTGAGTCTGATTTGTATGTGGATCTGATTTTTATGTGAATCTGATTTGTATGAGAATCTGGTTTGTATGTGAATCAATCTTGTTATGTGAGTCTGATTTGCATTTGAGTCTGATTTGTATTAGAAAGAGTTTAACCATAACGTAACATATGTGTGATCTTTGTTTTGGTTGTTGTTATTGTTGATACAGCTGGTGATGTTTTTGTGGCTATTCTTACAACCTACGATGGTCTTCTTGTGCAAAATATTGTCAAAGTCACACTTTATATAATTCCAATTGAGGGAAATTAAAAACAAAACTTTTAAAAAAACCATGACATCTGGAGACGGTAATATATTTAGATTTTTTCTTCTACTGACAGACACTAAAATACCCTTGTTACTTTTTTCTTCTTAGAATCACAACCACTGCCTTTGTTTCCCCGCTCTACCTTATGGTAATATTTTTAAAAAATGTTTCATAAAACAGCAATTTAGGTCAATCTCAGAAGAAAACTATATCTTTCCATATACGTAGAAATACCACAAAACAAGTTTCTCTCAACAGACATGAAGGAAAGAACCGGGAAGCTGTGAAGAGATAAGTAGTCTACTGACCAGTCCACATTTCCACATCACTGATGCCTCTGTCAGTTCCAGTCACCTCTTGGTTAGCATGGGTCGTCTGCTTTGGTGGATCTCTCTCGCACCATTTACTCTGGAAACATCGGAAGACTGACTGATACATCACGTGGAATCATCTCATGTTCAAGACACTGGGATTTATCTGAGATCTAGACGGTAAGAAAAAAAGTATACCAGTTCAGACATGACGTGTTGTGATGGTTGTTGTTATTGTTGCTGTTGTTGGTGGTGGTGTTGCTGTTATTGTTGCTGCTGCTGCTGTTGAAACTCTAGAGGAGAAACAAAAAAGGAATTTCACCATTAATTAGATAGTCACATATTTTTGGTTGGAAAACTTCTAAGTCTTTCTCTTTACAACT
>CM054157.1:26545917-26582502 GCA_028751875.1 Rapana venosa | reverse complement strand
AAAAAGGACAAGGGGGGAGGAGGAGGACGACGACAAAGAAGAAGAAAAGAAGAAGAAGAAGAACAACAACAACAACAACAAGAATATCAAGGAGAACAATAACAATAAGAACAATAACAGGAAGAACAGGAACCACGTGTCAGTCAATGTTGTCAGAGGTACTTGTATATATCACCTAAACCTTAGACATCAGGGTCATGCAATAAGAGAAAGAGGGTGTAATTCCAAGATAACTAGCTCCAAGGTCATAATTATATATTTCACAACATATAGAAAAAGAAAATATAAATCTGTAAGAGTTTGAGCAAAAATTAATACATTAGCATTTCACACACAAAAACTATACGCCTATAACGAATCCTTCTTTTTTTTTAGGATACTTACACAAAACTAGTTGTAACAACATAAATGCGCGAGACCATTCAATGGTTTGGTATAAATGTTTTAAAGCATTCAACTATGACGTGCATGCCAACACACAGAAAATTAAAGCAAAGCTCCAACCAACTTACTTAACCAAAGAAACAAGCAAAAAAAATCCCACCAAAATCTATGAAGTAAGCAAGCTAACAAACAGACAGACAAACAACTGACCAAATAAACTAACAAACAAACAAACCCACAAGAAACAAAAGAAACACCCAATCAAACACAACCCAAAAAGAGCCGGCAGCCGAAAATGATGAATTAAGTAAGACAAATCTGAAGCAGCATTGGGAATTAAAGCCGCTTAATTCGGTCCTCTTCTGCTCTTTTTTTTTTGAAATTCACTCCAATTTTCTAGCCCTTGGTTTCTTTAAAGGAGATTAGTGGGCCACAATGCAATGAAGTTTACCCTTCCATTTTGTGTGCCGTTATTCTGGTTGATTAATTATTCATAAAGTAACTTAACGTTTGGGGTTTAATTCTTTATGCAATCTGTCCTTTAATTTTGCTGTCCTGGTTATCTGCTCGTCTCACGTCTTTGTGTCTGCTTTTGTGTTTATCTGTTTGTCACTGTCTGTCTGTGTGTCTGTCTGTCCTTCCGTCCGTCCGTCCGTCTGTCTGTCCGTCTGTCTGTCTGTTTTTCTCTCTCTCTAATAATAATACTCATTTTTTTAATTTTCATTTTGGTGTGTTTAAAAATGTTGACAATGATTGTTTGCGGGTTTGTTTGAGAGCATGGTGTAAAAAAGCCCTGAGCTTATCCATTTACTCTCAATAAACAGTTTGAGCTCGAGTTTGAGTTTTCTCTCTCTGTCTCTCTGTCTCTCTGTCTCTCTGTCTGGTCTGTCTCTCTCTCTCTCTCTCCTCTCTCTCTCTCTCTCTCTCTCTCTCTCTCTCTCTCTCTCTCTCTCTCTCTCTCTCTTCCTCTCTCTCTCTCTCTCTCTCTCTCTGAATAGAACATATGTCTAAATAATGATAAATTATCATGCTACCATAGTCATTTTTTGTGTTTCTCTTCTCTTTATACATATCTAATGTCTTGTTGCCTCTGTCACTACTATCATTCTGTCTCTGTTGGTTGATCTGTCTCTCCGTTTCTCTGTCTGTTAATCTGCCTGCCTATCACTGCCATATGTGTGTGTGTGTGTGGTGTGTGTGTGTGTGTGTGTGTGTGTGTGTGTGTGTGTGTGTGTGTATGTGTGTGTGTGCGAGCGTGTGTCTGTCTGTGTGTGTGTGTATGTGTGTGTGTGTCTCATGTCTATAAGGTGTTGCTCTAAACTATATACAAATGTGGTTAGTTAGAAATATCTTACTGTTTTCTCTATGCAGATCTTGCAACAACAACACAACTGAGGGTGAACGCTCTTTGATATAATCTATGGCTAATCCTTGCAGACCTAAACCAAGCAAACAAGCAAAGAGTAAAGTAACATGACCCCCCTCCCCTACCTTTCTTCCCCTTCCCATCATCCCAAACATTTGACTTGAGATGGAAAAACATTAATTTAAAGCATCTGACTTTTTTTAATAGTATACAGAAAAGTAGGAATAAAGAAGAGAAGCAAATTCGATAGTTGCTAACTACATTTCTTTCAAGTCAGTTGGTAAGTCTTCTGCAGTTCATTAGCAGTTCAAACAAAATCAGGGGAATGAGCTTAAAGGTAAAGGTAAAGGAGTCCCATAACCTATAAGGTCGTAGGGGAGCGAGGCATCAGAGACCTCACTTCTCTAGGGGCCAGCATATTGAGGGCGGCGCCCATTCCCTCTCCCTCGCTGCTTTACCTTCCCTGACCCTGAAGAGGGCAGGTACCCATTTACAGCTGGGTGAACTGGGGGAACTGTACTGAAGCCAAGGCGCGCAAACGGTCACCCATCCAACTGGTAAACCACGCTCGACGCTGCTTAAGTTGGCTGGGGGAAAGCCAGTGCTCCGACCACTGAGCTATCCCCTCTAATCTTTAATTATGAATGATTGTTCTTAGATATGTTCCTATTGCAAAAGTCTTCTAGAGCTTACTCTCTTTCTGTGTCTTTCTCTATGTCTGTTTGCCTGCCTGTCTCTGTTTTAGTGTATCTTTCTCTGTCTATCTGTTTGTCTGTCTCTGTTTTGTATGTCTCTATCTCCATGTCTCTTTCCTTGCCATCTGTCTGTCTGTCTATGTTTGTCTCTGTCTCTGTGTCTCGTTCTCTGCCTGTCTGTCTGTCTCTGTCTGTCTGTGTCTCTGTCTCTGTGTCCCTTTCTCTGCCTGTCTGTCTGTGTCTCTCTGTCTGTCTGTCTGCATGTCTCTCTGTCTGTCTCTCATTTCAAGTCGTTTGTATTGCAAATTTACAACAAAGTGCTTCAGCATGACCAACTGAAGGATTAACAACAAAGCTGTTCATTACAGCTGTACAAAAGAAGGAGTCAGTGCCCCCGAAATATAAAAAATCCCCACCAAACACGACACAAGCAAACAAACAAAGAAAACAAAACAAAGCCAAAATTAGTAAAATGAACACATCTTGCTGTTTATTTTTTTCTTGCTGGGGATCAATGTTCCAAAGAATTGCAGACAGCGTTCCGGCAAAAAGTAAGCAAATCAAACTAAAAAATACAAGCCACCAAACAAAATCCAATTTGAAAAGCAGACACAAGAAAATGGTATTTTAAATAAGTCAAAGCTGACCCCGTATTTGGGGAATTAACCATTTAATTCAGCTCCTCTCTCTCGTTTTTTCCCAGGAGTTGAGATTAATTTTGCATTCCTTCCCTTCCTCAAACCAAAAATCAGGTCGCTGCTGTGTATGGAAGGATTCCTTCACCTTCACAATCCTTTAGTCTAGTAGACCGTTGGGGCACCACTGAAGATTTTACAACCAGCTTCCTCCACTCCTCACGGTTTTCAGCTTTCCTTAGCAAGTCGTTCCACTCAAGGCCAGTCCACTCTCTGATGTTGTTTTGCCATCGTTTTCTCTGTCTGCTCTTTGTCTCCTTCCTTGTTCTGTTCCTTTGTGTATGACGGTCATTGTCCAGTCAGATGAAGGCTACTATAAGTGGTTTATCATCATTTTGGTCGATTCAGTTTCAACAGCTTGATATACTGGTTCAGTCAACAGTTTCATTAAGGTTTCGACAGCTTTTCTGTTGTGGTCTCTGTTTTGTGATTCTATTCTGTCTGACCTCCTTTGTGTTCCCTGTTCATGTCTCTCTCCTATTGTTTTTGCCATGTTTATTTTGTTTTAGTTGTGGTTTTTGTGCGTGAAACTTATTCATCAATGACAATGGTCCATTCTCTCTCGCTGTCTCTATCTGTCTCTCTCTCTCTTGGTCTTGTCTCCTTCCCTATCTCTGTCTCTTCTTTCCCTTCTCTCTCTCCCTCACTTCTCTCTCTTCACCTCCCTATCCTCTCTCTCTTTCTATCTCTTTCTTTCCCTCCATCTTTCTCTCTCTCGCTCTGTTTATCATTCTCTCTCTCTGTCTCTCTCGATCTATCTTTCTTTTTCCCCTCTCTCTGTCTCTCTTGGTTTGTCTCTCTCTCTGCTCTACTCCCCCGCTCTCTTTCTCCCTCTATCTCCCTCTCTCTGGCCCTCTTCATCTTTCTCCCTGCCTCTATCTCTCTCTCTCCCTCTTTCTCTCCCTCTCTCTCTTTGTCTCCTCCCCCCTGCCCCATCTTTCATTCTATGTGTTGTTTGTATTCAGAGAGAAGCATTGGCGGTTATGTTCAGAACAGACCCTCTTTCCAGCAAAAGGGCAGACAAAGAGGGCGGGGCTCCAGGATGTGATAAATGAAGCAGGCTGACCCCAAGATTAATGACTGCACGCCACAAACACACTGACAGCACTGTTGTTTTCTTTCCTTAGCTCTTTGTTCCTACACCTCTGAATATGACAAGAGGAAATATAATAGCTGTTAACTCTCTATCTATCTATCTATCTATCTATCTATCTATCTATCTATCTATCTATCTATCTATCTTTGTCTCTGTCTCTGTTAATCAGTCTGTTTGTCTGTCTATCTATCTGTCTTAGTCTCTCTCTCTGTCTCTGTTTGTCTGTGTTGTCTGTTTGTATCTGTCTGTCTCTCTCTCTCCCTATCCATCCCTCCCTCTCTCTTACCCTCTCTGTCTCTGTCTCTGTATCTGTTTCTCTCTATTTCTTCAATCTATGTCTCCCCTCCCCTCTCCCTTCCCATCTCTTTTTTGCTTTTGCTCTTTCTCTCACTCATTTTCTCTCTGTTCCTTTCTCACAAATTTTCTCGATCCGTCTCTCTCCCTCTCCCTCTGTCTGTCTCTCTCTCTATCTGTCTTCCTCTTTCACCCCCCCCCCCCCCCCCCTCTGTTTTATTTTGTATTCAGAGAGAAGCATTGGCGGTTATGTTCAGAACATACCCCCTCTTCAGCAAAAGGGCAGACAAAGAGGGCGGGGCTCCAGGATGTGATAAATGAAGCAGGCTGACCCCAAGATTAATGACTGCACGGCACAAACACACTGACAGCACTGTTGTTTTCTTTGCTTAGCTCTTTGTTCCTATACCTCTGAATACAACAAGAGGAAATATAATAGCTGTTAACTCTCTCTCTATCTGTCTATCTGTATATCTATCTATCTATCTATCTATCTACCTATCTATCTATCTATCTATCTTCGTCTCTGTCTCTGTTTGTCTGTGGGTCCATCTATGTATCTGTCTTTGTCTTCTCTGTCTCTGTTTGTCTGTGTGTCTGTTGTCTGTCTGTATCTGTCTGTCTCTCTTTCTCTCCCTCTCCCTCCCTCCCTCCCTCCCTCTCTCTTCCCCATCTCTGTCTCTGTCTCTGTATCTGTTTATTCTCTTAGTCTCTTCTTCATTCCCCCTCTCCCTTCCCATCTCTCTTTTGCTTTTACTCTTTCTCTCACTCATTTTTCTCTCTCTTCCTCTCTCACAAATTTTCTTTCTCCCTCTCTCTCCTTCTCTCCCCCTGCCCCTCTCTCTCTCCCTCTCTCTGTGTCTGTCTGTCTGTCTCTCTCTTTTACCCCCTCCCTCAGTTTTATTTTGTATTCAGAGAGAAGCATTGGCGGTTATGTTCAGAACAGACACCTCTCCAGCAAAAGGGCAGACAAAGAGGGCGGGACTCCAGGACATGATAAATGAAGCAGGCTGACCCCAAGATTAATGACTGCACGGCACAAACACACTGACACCACTGTTGTTTTCTTTGCTTAGCTCTGTGTTCCTATACCTCTGAATGTGACAAAAGGAAATATAATAGCTGTTATCTCTCTCTCTCTTGCTCTCTCTTTCTCTCTCTCTCTGTCTATCTATTTATCTATCTATCTTTCTTTGTCTCTCTGTCTCTATTTGTCTATCAGCCTGTCTCTCTGTCTACTTATCTATCCTCATCTCTCTCGCTGTGTTTGTTTGTCTGTCTGTCTGTCTGTATCTGTCTGTCTCTCTCTCCCTCTCAATCCCTCCTTCCCTTCCTCTGTCTCTTCCCCCTCTCTGTCTCTGTTTCTCTCTATCTTTCTTAGTCTACCTGGGGATGGGATAGCCTAGTGGTTAGAACATTGAGCTTGCAATCTGACGACCCAGGTTTCATTCCTGTTCAATGGTAATATTTTCCCCTGGAATTAACATCAGTGCATACTCAACTCTCCCCAAAAGTCCTTCGGAGGAGACTATAAGCCAAGCTCCTGTGTGTGAACGCATGCAGAACATCTTGCGCACATGTTAAATCCTGTTCCACTTTTCAGAAGAGCAGGTCATTATGTGCCAGTGGGAACAGATGACAGAACTTACAAAGCCACATACACATGGGGACTGGATGTAAAAAAGCACATAAGTGTTTATTCGATTATCCTTGATATAAAAGAATAAAATATTTAAAAGCTAAAAAAATTATCTTCCCCCTCTCTCTCTCCCCGTATCCATCTCCCTCTCTCTCTCCCCCCCTTCCCTCTCTCTCTCTCCCTCTCTCTGTGTCTTTCCCCCCCCCCCTCATTCGTTATAATTATGTGTTGTTTGTATTCAGAGAGAAGCATTGGCGGTTATGTTCAGAACAGACCCTCTTTCCAGCAAAAGGGCAGACAAAGAGGGCGGGGCTCCAGGACGTGATAAATGAAGCAGGCTGACCCCAAGATTAATGACTGCACGCCACAAACACACTGACACCACTGTTGTTTTCCTTGCTTAGCTCTTTGTTCCTACACCTCTGAATGCCACAAGAGGAAATATAATAGCTGTTAACTTTCTTCTCTCTCTCCTCTCTCTCTCTCTCTCTCTCTCTCTCTCTCTCATCTCTCTCTCTCTTCTCTCTCTCTCTCTACCTATCTATCTTCGTCTCTCTATCTCTGTCTGTTTGTCTGTCTGTCTGTTTGTCTGTCTGTATCTGTGTGTCTGTCTGTCTCTCTTTCTCTCCCTCTCCCTCCCTCCCTCCCTCTCTCTTCCCATCTCTGTCTCTGTCTCTGTATCTGTTTATCTCTCTCAGTCTCCCTCTTCATCCCCCCCCCTCCCTTCCCATCTCTCTTTTGCTTTTACTCTTTCTCTCACTCTTTTTCTCTCTCTCCCTCTCTCACAAATTTTCTTTCCCCCTCTCTCTCCTTCTTTCTCCCTGCCCCTCTCTCTCTCCCTCTCGCTCTCCCTCTCTCTGTGTCTGTCTGTCTCTCTCTCTCTCTTTCACCCACCTCCCTCTGTTTTGTTTTGTATTCAGAGAGAAGCATTGGCTGTTATGTTCAGAACAGACCCTCTTTCCAGCAAAAGGGCAGACAAAGAGGGCGGGGCTCCAGGACGTGATAAATGAAGCAGGCTGACCCCAAGATTAATGACTGCACAGCACAAACACTTTGACAGCTCTGTTGTTTTCTTTGCTTAGCTCTGTGTTCCTATACCTCTGAATGGGACACCAGAAAATATAATAGCTGGTAACTTTGTGTCTCTGTATCTTTTTTTTTTTTTTTTTTTTTAATCTTTTTTATAGCAAACATTTTACATATATAATACAACATACGCACACAAAGGAACATTAAAGCCATGAGACATTCAACAATCAGCAACCATGGATAGATGTACACAAACTCTTCAATGTAAACATAGCAATGAAAAATACTCTAATGAGTTTGCAATATTTCTCACAAGTTTGTCAGATTTTCTTATACATACGTCTGATCCGTTTCGAGTACAATTGGTTCAAATGCACTCCAAGCATTGAGAAAGTCTGTCAATTTGACCACTTATTCTTGCATTAAATTTTTATTGCATATCTAGCTTTTAGTGGTTTTGAAATACAAAAAAAATTTGGGATTTTGTAGTCATTTTACACTTAAATATATATAGTTTACCAAACATTAAAATAAATCCAATATTTTCATTTGTTTCTAGATACTGATCAACTCCAAAAATGACAAGTTCTCGTGACATCTTAAGAGAGTGATATTTATATGACATTTTTCATTCAACAAGTGTTCAACAGCATTCCAAAAAAGAACGTACAAAGTCACAGTTCCATAAAAAATGTTCAATAGAGTCTCGTTCCTTCTGACAAAGTGAACATTGTGCAGTATCTGTTACACCCATAGCTTTGAAGAATCACATTAGTAGCAATTATTCTATTTTACGATTCAAATTTGTAGCCATTTAAATTGTACATCTCTGGTTCTGTGTATTTTGCTGAAATTTTGTCCATGGTATACTGCATTTATTTTTTCTGACCATTTGGAACAACATTTTGGTTTATTGTTATCGGATGTTAGGATTTCATAGTACTTTTTTGCTCCTTTATGTACACTCAATATACACTTTATTGCACAAAACATACCGCCATGTTGAGTAGTTTTATCATCTCTGTGAATTCCCGTTTTTTAACATATTGTTTTATGGCAGATATCCATCCATTGTAGGTGATAAAGTCAATACAAAAGCTTGTATCATTTAAAAATTCTTGGTATTTGACAAATTCTCCATTTTCTTTAATAAAGTGTTTTATAGAATATACCCCTTTCTTTATCATTTTATCTTGTTTAACTGTAGCGTTTCCTACTTTAATATTTTCATTATAGAAGATTGGCTCCTCAAGAAGCTCGTACTGGTTACGAGGTATGACTTGAGTACAAAAAATTCTATATGCTCTAAATACATGAGCCCAAAACGAGTTAATACTTGTATATTTTAAGGTATATGTTGGCCCATAGCATTCTAGGTTTTCAAGAAATGGGTAGGTTTCTATAGCAATATTTTTCCACTTGTGATCTGTTATTTTACTTTTTCTTATCCATAAAATTTTTAAAGCAAAAATGTATTTTCTAATATCTGGAATGTTAAGTCCACCTTGTTTAATCGTTTTTAACTGCATTTTTCCTTTTTAATTCTATCGTTTTTTCCGTTCCAAACAAACTGAAAGCATAACTTTTGGAGCTTCTGTATAAACTGGTCAGGTGGATCTGGTAGCAGAATCCAGAGATGGATTAACTTTGACAGAATAAGAGATTTTAGTACAGCAACTCTTCCAATTGGAGTGATGGTTCGTTTTGCCCAGATTCTAAACATCACTTTTACTTCCGCTAACTTATCTTTATAGTTGATATTTTCAGTCATCTAAATTATCAGTAAACCAAATCCCTAGTATTTTAAATTTAGATGGGTTCCATATCATTTTTAAATGAGGACAGAATATCTTCCTAGATCTTCTTTTATTTCCCAGCCACACAACTTGTGTTTTATCACAATTCATGAATAAACCTGACACTCTACTAAATCTGTCAAGAATGAAATATTGATTGTTCAAAAAAAACCCCTTTATCCCAATATTAAACAGTTGGGTGTCATCAGCAAACTGTAGAATCCTATGTTCTCTACCATTTATCTTAATTCCCTTAAATTTTATTTTATCTTCTCTTATCATTGTACCTAAAATTTCTGCACAGAGGATAAAAAAAATAGGGTGAAACTGGATCTCCCTGTCTGCAGCCTCTTTCAATTTTAAACCATTGCCCACTCTGTCCATTCACAACCACTGTTGATTTTATATCCTTATAGAATGTTTCAATCCAACGACAAATACTATTGCCAAAGCCATATGCTTTCAAAACTTTCATCATAAAACACCAATTTAAGGAATCAAAGGCTTTTTCAAAATCAATACAGAGTAGCAAGCCTGTGCAACTTTTAACATTTAGATAGTTAATCATACATTATCGCCCATATATCTGTTACTGATAAACCCAGTTTGGTCTTCATTGATAAGGATTGGCAGTATCTGTTTTATTCTGTTGGCAATAGAAGAAGATCCTATTTTGTATACAACATTAAGTAGAGAGATAGGTCGCCAGTTCTTTATATATTCTTTTGATTTATCACCTTTGGGAATACAAGTGATAACACCTTCTTTTTGTGTTGCTGACAGTTCACCATGCTTGTATGCTTCATTTAAGATCTGACAACAAAGGGTCCTAAGCGTGCCAAAACAATTTAAAGAATTCGACAGTAAACCCATCAGTGCCTGGACTTTTACCATTTTTCATGTTTTTCAATGCCTGAGTTGCTTCATCAAGAGTGATATTTCCTTCCATTAAATTATTTTGCTCATGGGATAATCTAGGAAGTTTTTTGACAAGATCGCTTATTTCACAGTCTTCTACATTTCTTTTCTTATACAATGTTTCATAGAATGCTTTCACTTCCCTTGCTATGTCTGTGGGGTCTTCTATTACCTCCCCGTCACTAATTATCAACTTTGTCATTTGCTTGCTAACATAGTTCCGTTTTTCAAAATTGCAAAGTACTTTGAAATTTTTTCCCCTTCAGCAATCCATCTTCCCTTGGATCTTAATAAACTCCTTCCATTCTTTTGTCTCTGATTGCTCTTAATTCCTGGCTCTTTTCCTGAATCTGCTGAATGTTTTCGTCTGTTTTCTTTTCAATTTTTTCTAATGTCTCTATATCTCTGATAAGTTTTATGTTCGGCTGCTAAAGTCTTTTTCTTCTTCATTGAGGCTTATGCAATAGTTTTACCCCGTATTTTCATTAGCAAGAAATCCAAAAACACCCTGTCTGAAATCTTTAATTCAATATCAGCCTTTTCAATTTCATCTATATTTTCCTTATCATAAGAATTCGCTGCATATTCTAATAACACATTGGTGATCTCTTTATTAATCTCCTCCACGTACTGTATATCTTTAAGTAAGGATGAATTAAACTTCCAAAATGTATGATGCTTTTCATTTTTACCAAACTTTAATGTTAAGGTAAACCATTGAGTGATCTGAGCGATAGCCCGGAACAATATCAGCGTCTTTAAATACCAGTATAGGTGATCTGACACCAAAAAGAAATCAAGCCGGCCTTGCTTCAGGGGCGTTGGTTTACGCCATGTGTAACGCTACTTTCCAGATTGTTCTCTCTCCAAACGTCTGCTAAACCAAATTCTTCTACTAGGCCCTCAATTTCCTTTCTCGCTCGTGGATTATTGTCATGAATATAGTTATGACAATCAATATCAGGATCTAATGCCACAATTCCAATCACCCACTGCAATGATGTTATTGTTATTGTTTTTTTTATCTTTCCTTTAAAGTTACATAAAATTGCAGGGTCATCTCTGTTTGGACCATACACATTCACCAAAAGAAAGTCTTTCTCAAAAGCAGTAAAAGAAATCAATATGAAATTACCATTTGCATCTTTGTCTACATTTGTTACCTTAAATTCAAAATCATTTGCAAACAAAACAGCAACCCCTCTACAATTCGACCGAAACGAGGCAAAAAAAACATTTGTAACCCCATTCTGAATGTACATACCTTTCCAGCTTATGATCAAAATGTGTATCTTGCAGGCAATATAGAGAGTACTTCTTTTGTCTTAGATAATGAAAAACATCTCTACGTTTACGTGTATCCCCTAGTCTTGACAGTTAAGTGATGCAATTCGTAAGGTGTCCATTACTGACATAATTATATTATCTATGCTTTACAAAGTACATGGTTGAAAACATTTGCACAACAATTCGATCATGGGCAAAAAACTCACAAATGTATATAATTCTATCCAAAGTTGTTCGTGAAAAAAACGTCCCACAGCATGGCTTTTTCACAGAAATATGTAAGACAAACAAGGACAGTGAAACCAACATTGTCCACACTTTCACACCCAAACACACACACAACAAACACAGAAAAATAGGAAATAGCAGAATTAATCTGACAGTCGTTCGCAACACGGGATGCAGAGGAGCAACTCTTTTTTTTTTTTCTTATAGCAGACACCAAAAGAAAAGCGGGAAAAGAGCGTTGTGGGCGCGCGGGGGGGGGAGGGCGGGCACAGGGAGGGGGGGAAGGCGGGCACAGAGAATGGGAGACCCCATCCTAAATTCTACCACAATGGATGCAGAACATACACACACACCCACTCCCACACAAAACCGGGAGCAATCCAGAACACTCACTCCACCTCTCTCATGCCACCTGGGAATCACCCTGAGGCAGAAAGCACCCACGAGATGAGAGACCCGTGCAAGCCCCACAGACATCCACACTCCCTCCCCCGGGGTGTCTCCCAGACAGCAGGAGACCTCAGGCATTCCCACCCAGATTCCCATGGCCGACACACACACGCCATACACACACAAAAACCTGTGCAAGTGTATGCCAACAAGAAAGGCAGCACCACCACACTCATCACGCAATTCACCAAGTCTATGCCATGCACCACAGTTCTGCAGTGTGCCATCAACATCACAGTAAAAACTCATCAGCCAATTGTCCAGCAAAAAACAGTGGTAGAGGTGGGGACCAAGAGCACAAGGCACCAGCAAGCCTGCATTCTATAAAAAACCAAAAAGAAACCAGCACTAACCTTCAATCAAACTAACCATTTAAAAAATATAATTTCCTTGTTGAACTGATACACACACACCTGAACAGTGCAGCTAGCATGGGGTGTGGTGTGGGGGGAGGGGGGGATGACAAATCCACCAGTGCAGATGCATGCAGACACTTGAGCCACACGCAAAAAAAAGTATTTTGTTTTCCTTTTTCTTTCCCTTTCCTTCTATGATGCCTTTAGCCCCCGACCACAAAGGCCACATCAAGCTGTCAGTCCATTCATTGAAAACATTCCCATCAACACCCATTTCAATTCAAACTTAAATCGACCATGGTCGTCACAAACATCATGTATCATCAATATGCAAAGATTCACTAAATAATAACACTTTTCATTTAAGTTACAACCCAACTAAGGCGCTGCTTGAAGTCTGTCTGTCATTCTTAAAAAACAACAGCAAAAAGCAGGCCACATTTCAAAACGCCAAAGACCATACCACACACACACACAAAAACAACAACAACCAGCCGACCTGTGTCCATCCCAGTGTCCAAGGCCCCAAAAAGGACAATGACAAATCAATAAAGGAAATGTTACTGTACAGTTCCTTCGGATGACATTATTCCCTCTGAACTGTCCACCCCCCCCCCTCCAACAAAAAACAAAGACAAAAAACAAAACAAAACACAAAAAACCCACACACACACACACAAAAAGGTGAGGGTGGAGAGGGGGCGGAGGAGACTGTAGGTACAATTGTCATCAAAGGAAAGACAGTTCCCAAAGGAGCTGGAAGACAGTACACCACCACACGCACACCAAGCCCAGGGGGAACGTGAGCAGATGTCACCAAATGAATGTGCCCCATGCACGCATTTCACACACCACTTACACACGCGGGAGGGGGGGGGGGAGCACGAAGTAAACAAACGTGCGATGGAAAAACAAACAAAAACACACTAATAATAATTTTTTTTAAAACCTCCACCATCGCTCTTTTAGAAAGTATGATTCAGTCTTCAAAATATACTGTGCACGCTCCACACACGCATACATATACACCTACATGCACGCGTCCACACAGGCACACCAGCACACACACACACACACACACACACACACACATCAGTAAGGGGGGAGGCACACAATCTCGCCTTCAATTTTGAAACAAGCATAGCACCAAAAGCAGGCACGTTGAATGAAGTGCTCAGAAGGCAGGAGACCAGCTGACTCCACACTGACCAGAACCATGGACTTCACCACTGCCCTGCCCTGAGGCTGTCAAGGCCCTTTCACTGGCCTACACTGCTCCCTCCTGCCACCGCCGGCAGCAGACTGGGCAAGCCACTCTGGCCAAGTCCATTTCTTTCAGAGTCACAGACTGCCCAGACTAGAAAACAACTGGCCCGCCTCTCACCAGACAAACAAACAAATCAGTCACCACATGATTTGCAGACAAAAAAACGTGGGAAAAAAGAGGGAGTGGGCAGGACAGAACGCCCTGGTCACTCCCAGCTTCATCCAACAGACATCAAACCCATTCAAAGACCCATGCCACCATACAGCCAGACAGACCCAAAAAACATGCATCCCAGACAATTCTCCACACTGCAAAAACATGATTCGAAACCACAGCACTCCACAAGAGCCAGCAGTCTTACTCATTCTTTCCTAACCAAATGAACTACAATGTGAAGGAGGGGGAGGGCGCTGACCCACTCAGAATATATGCAGGCAGGCAAGGAAGAAAACCCCAAAGAGGAAAAAAGAGAAACAAAGAAAACAAACCAAGACCACTAATGAACAATAATATGGATATCCTAACAGTTAAATCAAAGGACCAAATAGACGTATAATTATACGACCTGTACAAGCATACATGTATTGCTAAAGCCACCAACCTCAAGAGACCTCGGAGACCGACCAAGCGGGCCAACTCCCTCCACCAGCCTGATAACAAATCCTCCTCAGAACGATATTTTTAAACTTTTTTTTTTTCCCGGAGGGGGGGGGGGGGGGGGATGTCCCTGCCCCCACCCCTCCCCGTAACCAGAAAGCGAATTCACCACACCACCACACCACTCCCGGGATCTCAATAAAAGGAACAAATGCATCGAAAAAGAATGAATGACTCCGAAGCACAGTCAGTTCTTTCACATTGCTTTGGTTATTTCCGCGTCGATGTCCATTTGAATATCGAGTTTCAGTGTCCTGCCGTTCTTAAGTTTCGCCAAAACCTTGCCGTTGGAGGACCAGGCAGCGAGGACGGCTGAGTGCTGACTTGCTCGTCTCAACAGTTTGTAATTTAGTTGGGTCAAGTCCTCTCCCACCGACACCCCAGTTTGCTTCAGCTTGCGGCGGTCAGCCAGTACTCGATTCCGGACCCTCCGAGAGTGGAACCGAACAATTATCGGCCGCGGTCTTGGCCCTCCTGGTTTCCCCGTGCGGTGCGCGATTTCTATGTCGGCCTTTGTCACTGGTATCCCGATCTTTTGTGTGAACATTTCCGTGCAGCGTCCAATGCAGTCATCCACCGTCTCCTCTCTCCCCTTAACTTCCGGAATGCCGTACACTCGAGCATTAAATTGTCGACCATGCTGTTCTTGGTCATTCAAACTCCTCTTGATGTTTTCTTCTTCTCTCACACACTGGTCTAGTTTCTTTCTCAGATCTCTGTTCTCCTCCCTCAGCGTCTTCACCTCGGCTGCCAGAACGTCTTTCTCACTCCGGAGCTCAAAAACAATACCCTCCAACTGCTCGATCCGCAGATCCAAACGAGAAGTGATTTTATTTATGTCCTCTCTGGTGGCAACGTTGGCGATTTGTTTTTGTATGTCCGCCAGCATTTCTTGAATGTCCGCATTGTCCATACTGTCTTGTCTTTCGTAACTGTTGTCCATGTTGTCTTGTCTCAGCTTCTTCTTGTCCTGTCGATGCTTATCTTTTCTCGATTCTGGGCTAGCGCATGCATCACTGACGGAAGAAGAAGAAGACGATGGCTGTTTACGTTTCTGGGGAGTGTTGCTCGATGGCGCATCCATGACACAGCCCCTACACAGTCTTTGCTATTTTTTAAATGTCACCTCGCTCAGTAGCAGTCAACACCAAACTTTGGTCGCACTTCTCTCTCCACCACTCCCCCCCGTCCCCCCCAGAGCTCGATGATTATTGATAGATGATTATTGATAGAATTATCCCAGTTCCCCGCCGCCCACAGGTTATTACTCCCATAACATTCTTAGTCAATTTCTGCAAACCGTTCTGCCATCCGTGGAGCCTTCATGTTCGGTTACATCCCAGCATTGCTTTTGCTTTTGCACAATACGTCCCAAACACCAGACTATTAGTGTTACCAGGTATCTCCCCCAAAATCAACAGCAAAGAAAAAAATGTATGCACTAGCTATCTGCTGTGCTCAGGCTTGCTATTTTGGTAAGCTGTCTTTCGCTTATCCCTTTCGTGTCTCTGTATCTTTGTCGCTTTCTCTCTCTCTCTTTCTCTCTTTGTATTTCTATCTTTCTCCCTCTCTCTACTCTCTCAGTCTTTCTATCTTCTTCTCCATCTCTCTCTCTCTCTCTCTCTCTCTCTCTCTCTCTCTCTCTCTCTCTCTCTCTCTCTCTCTCTCTCTCTCTCTCTCTCCGTCTCTTGCTCTCTCTCTCTCTCCCTCTCCCTCTCTTTCTCTCTCTCTCCATCTCTCCCTCCCTCTCCCTGTCTCTTCATCTCTCTCTCCCTGTCTCTCTCTCCATCTCTCTCCCTCCCTCACTCCCGCCTCTATCCATTTCTTTCTCTACATCTCTCTCTCTCTCTCACTCTCTCTCTCTCTCTCACTCTCTCTCTCTCTCTCTGCCTTCCATTCTCTCTATTTCACCTTTCTTTCTACCACCACAATTTTTTTTTCTTGTTCCTACACCGAATGAAGTGTCCCTGTTCTGAACACGACACCTTTCCCCAAGAGAATAACAAGAGACAAGGACAGACCCAGCACGTGATAAATGAAGCCTGGTCACTTCGAGGCTAATGGCCCAAAAGAAAATGTCGGTGTTGTTGTTGTTTGTTGTTCTTGTTGTTGTTGGGTGTTCCCCAGCTTAACAGTCTGGTGGTCACCCAGTTTACTATGCACTCTATCTCCCTCATCACACGTGGGAACCACTGTGAGACCTTCAGCACGCACACTGGATAAGAACGGGGGACGGGGTAGCCTGGTGGTTAGAGCGATGTCTTCGTGATCTGCTGACCCGGGTTCGAATCTCGTTCAAGAGGATTTCTCCTCTGGATTTAACAGCAGTGCTGACTCCACTCTCTCCAAATGTCCTTCTGATGAGACTATAAACCGAGGTCCCGTGTTCGATCGCGCGCAGATCATCTTGTGCACAGGTTAAAAAACCGTTCCACTTTTCGTAAGAGTAGGCCATTGTGTGCCGGTGGGAACGGATGACAAAATGTACTAAACTGAAAACATACGGGGACTGGATGGAAAAAGCACGTAAGTGCTTATTCCATTATCCTGGAAATAAAAAGAATAAAAGAAAAGAGAGAAAAGAAAAGAAAGAAGTTTGCGTGTGTGGCTGTTTTAAGTACCTCGGCACACAGGCAACATTATATCAGCTTTTTTCCTGCTCCCCTGGCTAGAGCTCCGTGGTTTACTTAAGGTGAGATTTTGCGTATGCGACCGTTTTTGCTTGCCCACTATGAAGGTAGATAGACGCATTCCGACTTCGGGGATGTATGCCGGATATGCTCGTGTTTTCGTAACCCACCGAACGCTGACATGACTGATAGGATCTTTAACGTGCATATTTTGTCTTCTGCTTGTGTATACAAATAAAAGGATAGAAGTCATTGGCAGGTCTGCACTTGAAGTTGACCTGGGAGATGTTAAACATCTCCAGCCTCAATTGTTCAGACGCTACCTAAATTAGGAGAAGAAGAAGAAGAAGAAGAAGAAGAAGAAGAAGAAAGAAGAAAGAAGAAGAAAGAAGAAGAAGAAGAAGAAGAAGAACAACAACAACAAAACAACAACAACAAAAACAACAACAGCAACAACAACAACAACAGAAACAATAATATACATTAAAAAGAATGATGATGACTATTATTAATTGACTGACGCTCTTCACAATCTTCATAATGATTCTATAACAAAATCAAACGATAAACCAGGACAGCAATATAGAGAAAACACAGTTTGTTGTTGTTGTTGTTGTTGTTGTTGTTTTGGGGATGTAATAGTCTTAGGCAGAAAACATCTAAACCACAATGAGTGCCAGAACAGCCTGATACACGTGCGTAGCCTCTGGCATCCTCAAGGCGCCAGTCTTCTACTCAATAGACACTGTATCACTGTCAGAATCGTCCGGCAGCTAGTGTGTCGAGGGACTTGTAAAACGAATTACAGATGGATTCCTATCAGCCCTTGCAATTCAGCTTTTGTCATGGAAATTTCCTTCGGGACAGCTTGTGAAAATACTACTGTCAGAAGTCATTAGGTTCATTTGGGGGGCTGTGTTTTAAGGTGAAGAAATTGGACGTGTCAAAAAATGGAATGAGAAGTGAATAAGTGCACGTTAAAGGTTACTTGGTATTCTCTCCCTCTTTCTCTCTCTATTTGTCTGTCTGTCTGTCTGTCTCTCTCTCTGTTCTCTCTCTCTCTGTCTGTCTCTCTCTCTTTCTCTCTCTCTCTTCCTATCTCTTCCTCCCTCCCTTGCTCCCTCCTTTTTCTCTCTATATATCTCTCTTTCTTTCTCTCACCTTATAATTCAGCTTCCTAGCGTTTCGTTTCCACAGAGAAAAGCCCATGTTCGGACCACACAACATCTTTTCCCCAAGAGAACAAAGGCTAAAAGAAGAGATGCAGCAGCACGTGACAAATGGAGAGAGTTGACTCTGAGCGTAATGGCCCTAAATGGATTATATAAACACGCCTTCTTACTTTGTCTTGCATTTTGTGTTACTCATTTTTTGGACATGCGGGAAATGGAAGAGGAAAAGAAAAGGACAAAAAATAAGATACAAATATTACAGAAGTGGTAATTAAGGAGAAGATAATTTTTGACTGCTACAAGTACATTGAAATATGAAAGAATTGTGAAGACGAAGACGAATTGCAAATAAGAAAAGTGCAAAAACGAAGAAGAGTGCATAGAAGAAGAACAATGCAAAAAAGAAGGAGAAGAAGAATGCAAAGAAGAAGAATGCAAAGATAAGAAGAATGCAAAGAATAATGCAAAGAAGAATGCAAAGAAGAATGCAAAGAAGAATGCAAAGAAGAAGAAAGAAGAAGAAGAGAAAGAAGAAAAGAAGAAGAAGAAGAAGAAGAAGAAGAGAAGAAGAAGAAGAAGAAGAAGAAGAATGAAGAAACACAACAGCTACAACAACCACAAATTAATAACCAACACCATAAGACAGCTACAACTAAAAACTATAACCAACAGCAACAAATGCAAGGACATCACACCAACACAAAAATCAAACCTCTAGTACCGCAATCATGCTTCTACCACTGCCACCACCTTCATCACCATCACCATCATCATTACCACCACCACACCCACACCACCACCACCACACCACACCACCACACCACACCACCACACACATCACCAGATTTATGCAAATGTTCTAGCCATAGGTCATTTTCTGGACATGCTAACTTTACCCAAGAGAGAGTTCCCTCTGAGAGCTAGAATTGAAGGGACAAAATACCTCTGACGAACTGGGCGTTCAAAATGACAACTGGCCTTTGAAAAGAATCATTATCAGCAGCAGCAGCAACAGCAGCAACAGCAGCAGCAGCAGCAACAGCATCAGCAGTAGCAGCAGCAGCAGCAGCAGCAGCAGCAGCAGCAGCAGTCGCAGCATCCTCATCGTCGTCGTCGACAACACCAACATCATCATCATCATCATCATCATCATCATCATCATCATCATCATCATCTTCATCATCAGGCCATTAACCAAGAATATCGTCCGAGAGCGGGCTGATTACCATTATTAATTAGTATTTATTCTTTTATATCAAGTATACTGCAATAAGCACTCCTGTGGGGTTTTTTTACATCCTGTCTCTGTGCGTACCCGGTTTTATATACGATGACGTCAGTTCCCACCGACACACAACGGCCTACTCATCCGAAAAGCGGAACGAGTTTTAACGTGTGCGCAAGATGTTCTTCATGCCTTCGCACACAAACTCACGACCACTATTTATGGTATCATCCGAAAGACTTTAGAGGGCAGTGGAGTCAACGCTGATGTTAACTACAGAGGGAAAATCCCCTTAAGCGGGATCCGAACCCAGGAGAGAGAGAGAGAGAGAGAGAGAGAGAGAGAGAGAGAGAGAGAGAGAGAGAGAGAGAGAGAGAGACAGACAGACAGACAGACAGACAGACAGACAGACAGACAGACAGGAAGACAGAGCAGGCAGGCAGGCAGATAGGCAGACAGGCAGACAGACAGACAGACAGACGGACATATATACAGACAGGTAGGCTCCCAGACAGACAGACAGACAGAGACTGGGTTAACAGGTTCTCTCTTCTTTTTTTTTAATCCCAGGCTGGTCTGTCTTCGGCCTTTCACAGCTAAAACAGCCATGTCAAGAAAGTCGTATCTCTCATGTTGTTCATCAAGTAAATAAAAAAAATTCAAGTATGTCTTACTGTGACTAGAAATTCTACAGTCACACGATGTATATGTGTTGAGGGAGGGGGAGGCAGGAAAGAGGCACACTAATTATGCAAAGAAGTAAGAGTAATCTATACAAGCTAGTAAATAATCTACAAATTGTTAAACAACGTGGAAAGGAGAAATGGTAGACTGATAGCTTGATAGTGTGTCCTCCCTCTCTCTCTCTCTCTCTCTCTCTCTCTCTCTCTTCTCTTCTCTCTCTCTCCTCTCTCTCTTCTCTCCTCTCTCTCTCTATCTCTCTCTCTCTCTCTCTCTCTCTCTCTCTCTCTCTCTCTCTTTCTCTCTCTCCTCTCTTCTCTCTCTCCTCTCCTCTCCTCTCCTCTCCTCATGCCCTTTCTCTTGTCCAATTCAATAGTTTTTATCGTCGATGTTGTTTTTATTGCAGTTAGAGATGAGATTATTAGTACTATTATAAGCGATGCTGTTTTAGTTTGATATTGTTTTAGTTTGATAGTCCAGTTGATTATGGGCTTTTGAATTTTGTATCGTAAAGGGGTTTTACCTGTTTGAATAAATGTTTTTTATCATTATTTTTCTATTTGATTGAATGTGTTTTTCCCATTGCCCCTTGATACTCCTTCCCCACCCCCATCCTTTCCAATGCTCTTCTGTTATCATCCTTATGTTGTTGTCTCATGGTGATGAGGATTATTTGTTATATTGTTGTCTCATGGTGATGGGTGATTGTTGTTATTATTATATCTCTATTATAATAATCATTACCATTGTCTTATTTGACTTCTCTTGCTTGTTTGATAAATGTTGTGTGAATATATTGTTTTTAAAAAGCGCTATTTGAAGAGTATGAGCGCATAAAAACACACGTTTGCTGGGTGGAGGAGGAGAGGAGGGGGGTCATTGAAGGCAATATTGTCAGTAATGACGCAACGAATGCCTAGGATTTCATAATGTTTTGTTCCTGTACCTTTTTATTATCTAAAGTATAAACGTGAAAGAATGGATGAAACAGTAGGTGAAGTAATTTGTTTGTCCTGACGTTTTATGATTTTCCTTTCTTTTTAATTCTTAAAACATTCTTTATTTAAGTTTGCGTGTGGACGTGAGCGCGCACGCGCGCAGGTGTGTCTGTGTATGTGTGTGCGTGTATATGTATATGTGGTAATTTGTATTTTTTAATGTATTATATTATCCATTTTCCTCTTTTTACTGGTTTCATTTAATGGTAAAGAATGCAATAATGTAGTATTTCAGTATAATAATTAAGAAATGTGTTCTTAGATAGGTGGTTTAATGAAAAAAAGCAAATACACTGCTTATTCAATGTACCATCTGGAAATAAAATTTTGACTTGACTTGACATCTAGCTCTTAATGTGTTTGCGCTTGCGTCGTCTTCCCTCAATTGCCCCATGTAGAATACTCTTGGTAATTTATTTATTTATTTATTCATTCTTTCATTCGAGGAGAGAGAGAGAGAGAGAGATGAGAGAGAGAGACGAGAGAGAGAGAGAGACGAGACAGAAGACAGACAGACAGACAAACACACAGACAGACATACAGACAGATAGACAGACAGGGGGAGACAGACAGAGAGAGAGAGCTGTGACGCGTAGCTTGACCAAACCCCGCCAGCTTCCTCCGTTTTACAACAGCCAGAAGGAGTTCCTGTGGCCCCAGTTTTCATGGTATCCTTTCACCACACTGACTCGTTGCTTTTCTCGGTTGTTTCTGGTTTCTCCAGGAGATGTGTAGAAGACGACTGTTTGAATGAAACAAACTAGCACATATACAGATGGTAGATCATTGGTCTAGCGGTAATGCGCTGGTATATAAAGAAAGGAAAACTCCTATCAGAGTTCAGGCCTTTCTCACAGTATTTTGCACCATTTATGTATCTAGGACATCATCATCATCCAAGGGGATTTTAACGCCAAAGTAGGTCCTGACTCTTACAACCAATGGGCCGGAACAGTTGGTCAGTTTGGAACTGGGGAGACCAACGACAGGGGACTACGTCTGCTGGAGTTTGCCTGCACCCACAGACTTACCATTGCCAATACCCTCTATCCCCACAAGCAGTCAAGGAGGACAACCTGGCATGCGCCAAACGGCAAGATCCATAACCAAATAGATTTTATCTTAACACCACGGCGCTTCAAATCCAGCATCAACAGAGCCAGAACAAGAACCTACCCTGGAGCTGACATAGGCAGCGACCACGACCTTGGCTGCTGGTATCACAATGAAGCTGAAGAAAAACAAACAGCCTGCAAACCCACGTATCAAATTTGACGTGGACAAACTGAAAGATCCAGATGTCAAGGAGATTTCCAAGCTAAGCTTGGCGACGTTTTGCGGCATTAACCCTCCTGACAATGACATCAATGACCTCACCAACAACTTCAATGAGGCAGTCCGAGAAACACAGAGGAGGTACTCGGTTGTCAGAGGAATAAACACCAGCCATGGACTACCAATGACATCTTGGACCTCTGCGATACAAGAAGAGCACTGAAACCAACCAGGTCTTCCAACCCTAAAGAATACCGGAGGCCAACAATCTCGTGAAGAAGTCAATGTTAAAGGCCAGAGAGAAGTGGATCAGTGATCAATGTGATGAGATCGAAAAAAACATGAAAGTGGGCAACAGTAAAAAGGCATACGACACACCTGAAAAAAACTCACAAAACCACTTCAAACCAAATCATCAGTCATTGAAGACAGCTCCGGAAACCTCCTCACAGAAAGCTCAGCTGCATTGAACAGGTGGTCTGAATATTGTCAAGAACTGTACAACTACCCATACACCTGACAAGGCATAATAAAGAGAAAAGCAGAAACATCAAGAGCACCCTCGCCATTACCTATACTGGGGGAAGAAGGGGAAGAAGCCATCCGCAGCTTACCAGTAGGAAAATCCCCAGGAGCAGACAATATACCGCAGAGCTGCTCAAGCATGGTGGCGAAACAGTCATCACATATTTTTACAGCTATCTGTCAGAAGATTTGGGAGACAAAACAGGGGCCCAACAGAATGGACACAATCACTCATCATACACCTGCCCGAAAAGGGGGAATTACGCCAATGCCAAAACTATAGAACAATCAGCATCATCAGCCACGCCAGAAAGATCATGCTCAAAGTTATTTTAAATCGACTCAAGAAGGGGGCAGAAGAACACCTTGCAGAGGAACAAGCTGGGTTCAGGGCAGGCAGGAGCACAATCGAACAGATTTTTAAACTGCCACATCTGATGGAAAAACATCTTCAACATCAGAGAGACCTGTTCCACAACTTCATCGACTTCAAGAAGGCTTTGACAGAGTAGCACGAAGGCCTGTGGCAGGTTCTCAATGTTTGGCATTGAAGAAGGACTAGTGCAAACCATTAAAGCACATACAACACCGCAAGCAGTGCAGTCCTTCTGAACAATCAGGTCGGAGACTACTTCAAAACCACAGTTGGGGTCCGACAAGGATGCCTGTTATCTCCAGTCCTGTTCAATCTGTTCTTGGAAAACATTATGAGAGAGACCCTACATGACTTCCACTCTACCATCTCCATTGGCGGCAGACCCTCAACAACTTACGGTTTGCCGATGACCATTGACTCATGGGCGGAAGTAACACGAGCTGCAAGATCTTACGAACAGACTTGAGAACGAGCTGGAGCATATGGGATGGAGGTGATGCTCGGAGAAAAGTAAAGTACTTGTGAACAGCACGAGCAATGCCCACGCTAAAATTTACATGAACGGCCAACAACTGGAGGAGGTAGACGCTTTTGAATACCTCGGCGCTACACTCACAAAGGACGGCGATCGACGACAGAAATCAAAGTCAGAATAGCATGGCAAACATCTTCCATGACAAAACTCACCACCATAAGGAAAAGTAAAGAGATCAGTTTCCCAATCAAACATAAAGCTTTTACAAAGCCCTAATTCAGTCGTTTCCTGCTGTACGGAAGTGAAACCTGGACATTGACTGCATGAAACAGCAAAGCGAATCCATTTCATTGAAACAAAATCCATGAAAAACTACTGGGCATATCCTGGAGAGAACGAAAGACCAATGAATTTGTCAAGAGTCAAATAACACGGCTGGCAGGTCTACAGGAAACCCTTCTCACCATCGTCAAGAAGAAAAAAGCTTGACATGGTTCGGCAACGTCACCGCACAACACTCTGCCAAAACGGTACTGCAGGGAACACTCGAAGGTGGCAGAAGGAGGGGAAGACAGAACAAGTCATGGATGGACAACATCAGAGAATGGACCAGGATGAATGACTCGGCACTACTGCGCAGAGCCGAGGACCGAGATGGATGGAGGAGGCTTACCACGGCATCGTCTTTCATGTCTCCCCCACGACCGCCAAGGTCACGGGTCTGATGATGATGATGATTTATGTATGTATTTATCTATTCATTCTTTCTATCATTTTCTTACTTATTTATTGTTCTATTTCAAGGATAACTGAATAAGCACTAATGTGCTTTATTTTTCATCCAGAGCCCGTGTGTATGCCTTTTTGTACATGTTTTTCATTCTTTCCCACCGGCACACAATGACCTACTCTTCCAAACAGCGGAATGGGTTTTAGCGTTAATGATTAGCGGTGTGGTAAAAAAAATGTGGTTCTATGTGCAAAATGAATTTATGGCGCGCAGAAAACACGCAAGAGACGCGCTCCTGGTAAAAATTATAAAGAAAATAAAAGACCAAACATGATAAAGAATGAAACACCCAAATCGTTTGGGGAAAAATTCGATATGATGATTACAGACAGGAAACGTAAATGAAAACATGGCATTGCACTAGAGTTTCCCGAATATTATTCAAAACCGCCTGGTGAGATTAAAAAAAAACCCACCTCAATATGAAATACATAACAAAGTGACAGAATAGATGGATAACGCAAATGGAAGAATGATGTTTTAGATAAACACTAAGAAAGAGCAACAACTATCTAGCTAACAAAAACACAGGGAATAACATAATACTCCTATAATTAAACTTGAAATGTTAACTTGTCAACAATGCTAAAACTATAACAAACAAACAGAATCCAGAAAAAAAAAACTTTTTTTCAAACAGTCGATTAAACCTATGAACAGACAAAACATGATTCAATGTGTTTCTGTCACGAAACGATACTATTAGAAGCCTTAAAATATATGCATCACACACACACACACACACACACACCACACACACACACACACACACACACACACACACACACACACATACACACTCATATACACACACACACACCGAATGAAATAGTACATCTTTGGAAAACTGACAGTTTAACAGACTAGAGGTCTGACTGGCTGACTTAATCTCTACACCAGCCAGCCAGTCAACACGCCAACCAGCCAACCACTTAACCAGCCAACCAGCCAACCAACCACTCAGCCAACCAACCACTCCGCCAGCCAACCACTCAGCCAACCAACCACTCATCCAACCAACCAACCAATCACTTAACCAACCAACCAACCAACCAAACAACCCTTTAAACAAAAAACCCAACAACGTACCAACTAAACCAGTCTGCCAGCGTACCAACCAACAACCTAACCAACCAATCAACCTACCCACTAACCTACAAATTACCAGCTCGACTAACCAATCAACCACCCAAACAACCAGCCATTAACCGTTCTACTGATTAAAGAAACGAGGGAAAAAACGTTAAAAAGGCTTTGGTTCCTCGGTTTTATCACTGGTGCTGACAATCACCCGTCTTACCTGCTTTTGCGAAAAACAATATATCTGTCCATGTGTATTGCTTTTTTCTTTTTCCTGTACTTCAAGTCTTTCTTGAGATTTAGTCATTTCTGCAGCACGCACATCTTCCCCAAGTGAAGAAAGTAAAGACAAAGAAGATAGAAATGACAGAAAAGGCAGACGATTGGTAAGGTAAAGGAGTCCCATAACCGATAAGGTCGTAGGGGAGCGAGGCGTCAGAGACCTCACTTCTCTAGGGCCAGCATATTGAGGGCGGCGCCCATCTCCTCTCCCTCGCTGCTTTACCTTCCCTGACCCTAAAGAGGGCAGGTACCCATTTACAGCTGGGTGAACTGGGGGAACTGTACTGAAGCCAAGGCGCGCAAACGGTCACCCATCCAACTGGTAACCACGTTCGATGCTGCTTAACTTGGCTGGGGGAAAGCGAGTGCTCCGACCACTGAGCTATCCCGTCCTCCGAAACGATTGGTAGTGACAGTATAAACACGTTCAATCCTGTTCCGCTTTTCGGAAGAGTAGGTGTGCCGGTGGGAACATATGACAGAATTTACAAATCCGCATACACACGGGGAATGGATGTAAAAGAGAACATAAGTGCTTATCTCATTATCCTCGATATAAAAGAATAAAATAAATAAATAAATGAATAATGTAAAGAGCTGTGTCTTCTTTTGTAGGGAAATGTCTGGTTGCATTTTTAACCCTCCAACATGAGAACAGACAGAACTGTTTTCTGTCCTATATTTTGTTCTGTAAATCTTGTTTGTTGTCTTCTGGTTTTATTCCTTGTTTTGTTGTATGGCTTCCTTTAGTTCTGCTTGCTTTTGTTTGTTTGGTGTTTTTTGTGTGGTTTGTTTGGGTTTCTTACCTTTTGTTTCTGTTTACTGTTTTCTTTGCATTATTTTTCTATCTTTCGCTCTTTCGTTTTCTTTTTTTTTCGCCTTTCTAAATGGATTTCTTACTTTCTGTTTTTCTTTACTTCGTTGTTTCCTATCCTTCCTTTTGTGGATTTTCTTTCTTTCTGTCTGTCTTTTTCTCTGTCTGTCTCTTTCCTTTTTTTCTTTCTGTCTGTCTGTCTGTCTCTGTCTTTCCTTCTTTCATTATGTCTTTCTTTATTGTTAATTTTTATTTATTCATTTTTCCTGTCGAGTTTTTCTTATGTTTTTCATATATTTATTCATCAATCATTCATAACTATTTCCTCTCTCTCTCCGTGTCTTTGTCAGTTCTTTCTTTTATTATTCCTTCCTTTTTTTTTACTTGCTGTTTTCTTCTTTTTTTCTGAGCTCTACATATTTCACAGATTACTTTGTGATTGTAATCGCCGTGATTGCTGCTGGCACTGCTTTTGTTATCGCTGCTCTCCCTATTGTTAGGGGATTGGATAGCCTGCCTAGTGGTTAGAGACTTGAGCTTGCGGTCAAAGGCCTGGGGTTCAAGCCACTTCTGAAGCACCCGTTTGACTGCATTTTCCCCTGAAAGACCTTCAAGTGAGATTATAAACATAAATCCAGTGTGCAGAGGCATGCAGAACATCTTGTTTCAATGTTAAGATTTGTTCCGCCTTTCCGAAGCACAGACCATTGTGTGCCAGGTGGAAAGGATGACGAAATTTAAACACCCGCATGCACACTGGTGTGGTTTGTAGACATTCTCCCCCGAAATCGGAATACAGCTACCTTAATGGTGGGTGAATGGACATACAATCGAAATCTGGGAGCTCTAGGTGACGACCAGATAAAAGTCTTTATTTTTGTTTGATTTGTTCTTGTTTGTCAATCCAGCAATTATGCACTCTTAATGACAAACTTATCTACAAACCACAACAAACATCACTTGACCGTGATAAAAGGTAAAGGTAAAGGAGTAACATAACCTATAAGGTCGTATGGGAGCGAGGCGTCAGAGACCTCACTTCTCTAGGGCCAGCATATTGAGGGCGGCGCCCATCTCCTCTCCCTCGCTGCTTTACCTTCCCTGACCCTAAAGAGGGCTGGTACCTATTTACAGCTGGGGGAACTGACCGTGATAGCTATGACAATAACAAATCAGTGGTGAGCATGAAGATGCCGTGTTTGATAAGTCAACCACTACTGTCACCATCTTGATGATAGTAGTGATGGCAAGAAGATCGGTGTTGATTATGTTAATGATCATGATAATACAGACTATGATGATGATAACAATACAAAAAACAGAAATGGTGTGATTTTAATGTTGATGGCAATGGTAATGACGATGAAGGTAGAGTGTAAGCAAAGTTTGAAATTAACGACTTTATTAAATGATGATGAAAACGACAAAAGTAACAGCGACAAAAAAATAAATTATAAATAAATTATGACGATGAATCAAATGACGTGGGGGGTGATAAAAAAAAAAACTACATCGACGCCTACAATGATTATGATGGTAAATAAGACGCCCCACTAATAAAATGAAAGGATTCTAGTAGCATTTTAGATAAATTGTAACAAAAAAATAAACAAAAGATTTTGGTTTGTGAAAAAACAAGACCCCCGAACCCCGATTTTGGCAAAGAAACACACCAGTAGCAACAGTCACGCGAAAACAAAAATCCCGACGTTCCCAGAAAAACCCCTGTACATGGGGTGTACCCCCTGTCATCCTCCGGGGCCATTTCCCCTTTGTCAATGGACTCTTGTCCATTGTCAGAATCCCAGCGGCTGGTGTGCCCAGGGATCTGAAAAGGGAATTTAAAATAAGTTCTGCAGCACGGATGCAGGGTTTTTGTAAAGGGACTTTGGCTTTTTTACTTGAGCTTGTGATAAAACTTTTTGGGGGGAAAAGTTGTTTTTTTCCCTGAGGTTTTATTTTCGTTTTTTTAAAAAAATATTTTTTAAAGGGTTTTTTAAGAATAGCTACAAAAAGAAAAAAAATCAGGATTATAAGTGGGAAAACCCTTTTTTTCGTTAATGATGTATCAAAAAATCATTGCAAAATTTTTCTTTAAATTTTTCACGTTTTATTTTAGGGGAATTTTAAATTTTCAGACCACAAAGCAAGGTGTGTCTCCCCTTCCTCCCGCACCCCCACAACCACCCTGTCCCAAAACAAAATGACAAGCAAACTAAAGTAAAAAAAACCCCAAAAACCAATCATACCCCAAAGTAAAGATAAAAAGGGCCCATTCTTTATCGACGCGTGTGTGTGTGTGTGTGTGTGTGTGTGCGGGGGTTTGGTGGGGCATTTGTGTGTGTGTGCGCGCACACGCACGTTTTTTTTTTGGGGGGTTTTTGGCGTGTGTGAAAACGGGGTGTGTGCAATGTTTGCTTTCCTTTCTTTGGGAAAAGGGCCATACTGATATGCCCCTCCCTACGTGCAAGGTTTTGTGTATAGCTCAAAATTTACGGGACAAAATGGCCTGTCCCACCCACAAAAACCCCACTACATACCCCACAGGACAGCACCCCAAATTTTAATGAAAAAACTTTCCCTGTAATTTAAGATTCTTGCTGTCTTCTGTTTATCCCATAATATTTTTGTGTTAAAAACACCCCCCAAAAACCAAAATGGGCAAAACAAAAAAAGGGCTGTGGTAACAGCTTTTTACGGGGAATTTCCAAAAAAAAAACGCTAAAAAATTTTTAGCCATCCCAAAAGTGATCTTTCCCCTCTGGAATGCAATCAAAAGAAAACCCTTTAGCTGAAAACCTACGGTGTGCCCTTTTGATCGCAGCGTTTTTTTATATCCTGTTTGGGGCACGGGCCCCTTAATATTGCTGTAATGTACGATGTTGTCCTTTTTACGAAGTGTGTTGTCTCAAAGGCTGTCTGTCTTTTTTGGTTTTTTCTGTCCATTTATCTGCCTTTCTTCTCCATCTAAATGTGTGTTTAGTTGTCATCTTTCTGTCGGTTTCCCCCTTTTTCTTTTCCCCCCTTTGTCCCATGTCTGTCTACCTGTCTGCTGGGGTTGTCTGCCTGTTTTCTTTTCTGCCTGTAAATCTTTCTCTCTCGGCCCTTTTGTCTCCCTTTTCCCTGTTAGTCTCTGTTCATCTGTGTTTTGTGGGTTCTTTGTGTGCCCTTCCTGTCCTCTTTCTTTTAAACTCCCCCGTTTTTCCCTTCTGGAGTGGGAATTAAACTGAAACGCAGAAAAAAAGGAAAAGTGGGCCACAATAAAAGATTTAAATTGTTCTACAGCACGTGTGCCTCCTTGAACATAACATACACACCCCACACACACATACCAACACCACATCGCACACAAAGCGCGCGCACACACACAAACACACACACCCCCATCTATCCGCCAAAGGCTACAAAATCACTCCACATTTTTGAAGATACCGGACCCACAGCAATTCGTAAAAACCACTACTAAAAAATATTCTTAGACTTTCCCACTGGCCTGCCCCAAAATCAGGCATCACAAGTAGTTTTTTAGGGATCGACTATAACTCTCTTATAGGAGCCTTGCTTGCACGGGCCTTATGTTGTGCATCCCTGAGGGGCTATTAGCCTTTGGAGAACCTTAAACGCTGCTGCCCTTTAAAGCCCACTTGCCGAGGGGACTGGGGATGTACTCTGGGCCAGGCATCTCCCTATAATCAAATTTCTCCCCAAATTTTTCCGAAAAGCAGCTGTCTTCTGCTTTTTTGGAGGTCATCTTCAAACACGAGGGGACAAGCAAAATTATGTACCTAGTTGGGTTTTCTTAATGCACAACTTCTCGAACTTTTTTGAAAATTTGTAGTTCCCATTTTTTCCCGTTTTTAAAAAAAAATTGAAAAGCCCGTTTAAGCAATGAGGTAGGGTTGAATTTGCGTTCCCCAACGCGCAAAAACTGTTTTAAAAAGGTGCGAAAAGTAAAAATTGGGCTATTTATCAAAAAATTAGGTAGTATCATTATGTGCATATACTGATTTTGTGTTTATGTGTGTGAGAAAGTATATGTGTTCATCTTTGCGGGGGGGGGGTTTGGGTGAGAAAAAAGGGAAAATGAAAGATAGAGAGAAAGGGGGGAGGGGTCGAGATAAAAATTTGGGGAAAAGGGGGAAAAAAAAAGAACAACAACAAAACCCAAAGAAACGAAAACCCAACATTAATAGCATCGTGTAAAATGTAAAAAAAAACCGGCGACGTCACCCAAAGGACAAGAACAAAAAACAAAAACCCTCCCCACCACCCCCACCCCCACCCCCACCACCAAAAACAACAAAAAACATGCCCCCCTTCAAGTTGCCAAAAAAAACCCGTTTCCTGAACACGCTAATTTTCCCCCGAGAGTCCCTAGAAAAAGGGGTTTGCAAAAGGGAAAAAAAGGCCCTTCTGTAATGAACTGGGGCCACCCAGAGAGAAACTCAAAAACAAACCCCCCAAAACAAACAAAAAAAACCCACAAAAAAACAAAAAAACACAACAAAAAAACCCAAAACCAACAAACAAAACCCACATACGCAGTGGACAGAGACAAATAAAAAAAAGACAGAAAAAAAGGGAACCAGAAAACATATTTACAGAAATGGACAAAAAGCCCAAAAAAAGCAACAAGGAAACCAAACGAAAGAAAGCTTTAAAAAATTTTAAAGCAATCACAGAAAGATCAATTAAAAAAGACAACGAGTAAAAAAAAACAAACACGCACAGATTTCTGAAATGAATGAATTCCAGTTTTTAAGAAAACGTTTTTGAAAAAAGAACGATAAAACAGTAAAGTAAACAAATAAGAAACACAAAATAGAATAATTTCGGGTTCGGAAAAGAAATTTATTACATGTATACCCCAATAAATTTTTTGGGTTTTTTGGGAACCCCAAAAAAGATAAAAATCAATGCAAAAAGTTTGGGAAAAAAACAAGTGAAGGGGGTAACCCCTTTCAATTTTTTCAATATTTTTTTAAATGATTTTCAAAGGGTTTGATTTAAAAGAAAAAAGGGTTAAAAAAAAAAAAGGGTAAAAATAAAAATTAAACGATCTGCTGAAAAAAAATTAGCAATTTTCAAAGGGAATAGAAATAAATGAATGATAGTAATATTAAACAAGGAAGAGAAAACATAATCAATTTTCCCCACAAATTTAAAAAATTTTTTTTTTTAGCCAATCAAATAACTGACCGGGAGGCCAAATGACCCCAAATTGTTGGTTAGGCATAAATGGTCCTTTTGCAGATTTTATTTTAACCAAAAAAAAAACAGCGAGCAGCTCACTAAACAGATGACCTTTAATGGCTAGCTGATTTTTTTTTTTGGGGTAAATTACCGCAAATACTGGGTTGCCAATTAACTGGCTGGGTGGCTGGTGGCTGATAAAAAGATGGTTACATAGGAAATTTTGAAAACGAAAAATAATGCCCCAAATTATCTTTCCCTAAAAAATCAAAAAACAATGCTTTGCTGATTTAAAGAAACAATCAATTTAAACAAAAACCCACCAAGGCCCCCCAAGCAACTAACCAAAACAATTTGAGCACTCTGACATGCCCAAAAGGGGACAGCGTGCAAGCATGTTAGCATGTAAGCAAGTAAGCGGAAACAAATAAACAGCCCAAAAACCAATTTAAAAATTTAGTTAGGGCCCGCCTTTTCCAAAACCCAAACGCAGAAAGAGGGAAAAAAAGGGCAAAACAACTTGGGTTTATTCCTATTTGGAAACCCTTACACACACAACCCACACACACACACACAACCACACACACACAAAAAACCCCCAACACAAACACACACACACAAACAGTCCCACACCCCCCCCACAAACGGCGGGAATTTCACACACACATACAAAAAACACGACGCACACACGCATCAAACACACTACACACCACAAAACACAACCACACAAATATCCCTTTGTAAAGGTGTTAGGACACAATTCCTTTCCCCTTTTATGTTAAAAAAATCGTACCCTTTTTCACAACTCCTTTTTGTAAGTACCATTTTCGAAATTTTACATTTTCTCCTAAAAGTCCCTTTTGGGGGGAGACTATAAAACCCAGGGCTCGTGTGCAAACGCACGCAGAACATCTTGCGCACACGTTTAAAAAACCCTTCCGCTTTTCGGAAGCGTAGGGCCCTTGTGTGCTGGTGGGGAAAAGGATGACACAATTTACAAAAATGCATACACACGGGGGGCGTATTAAAAAAAAAGCACATAGGTGCTTATTCCATTATCCTCGAAATAAAGAATAAAAAAAAAATGAAAAAATGTATATGGTAAATATTGGGAAAAAAAAAAAAACGCAGAAATACCCAAAAAGCGGGGAAACATTTAAATGACAAGAAAACAGGAAGAGGGAAAGTTCTTATTTTCCCCTGAAATAACAACTGGGTGTCTAGTTGAAGAAAAACAAACAATGGATTTTTTCTATCTTTTTTATTTTGTTGCCCTTTCCCTTTTGACTTACTTTGTTTTTTGTTGTTGTGTTTTTGTTTATTTGCGTTGGGTTTTTAGGTTTTTTTCTCGTGTTTTTTTGTCCCTTTCCCTGATCTCCTTTTTTTTTGTTTGTTTCCCTTTATGTTTTTTCCCCTTTTTTTTTTTTCACGGCTTCCCTGGGATGGTTTTTTTTGGGAAAAGCTCAATAAATTTTTAAAGTTATTGGGTTTTGGGTTTAAATTTTTTATTCGTGGTTTTTTGCTTCTGCTGTTGCGTTTTTCTTTTTTTCTATTTTGTATCATTGCTGTTTTTGCATCTTTATTGCCCCTGTTTTTCTGTCTATTTTGGGGGAAAAAAATTTAAAACATCAAAAAACAGTTTACACCAAAATACAAAAAGAAGAAAAAAATTGTAAAAAAAACATTTTGTAATTACAAAACAATTTAAATTAAAGAAAAGCGTGGGTTTTGGGCCTATAAAGAAAAACACAGTGACAATGACATTGATATGACAACAAACTATGACAACAAGAAAGAAGAGATAGTGCCAGTCCGGGGAAGTTTTGACCAAAAAAATCTTAAATTTTTATTTATAGCCCAAAAAGAAGACCCAAAACAAACCCAAATTGGGAATAAAAAGGGGGTAAAAAAATGTCCCAAAAATAAAATAAAATTGTTGCCCCCCAAAAACGGCCCACAAGAAATTGAAATAAAGAATTTTTTCACAAAGACAACCCAAGATGAAGATTTATGATGATGATAAAAATGATGCTACTGTTTCTGTGCTGGGATGGGGATGATGTTTGTGGGGGCGGTGGTGGTTTATTATGAAGGTGGTTTTGGGTGGTTTTTTATTATTATGATTATGTTATACGACGACGACGATGACAACGACGAAAAGGGTGATGATGACCTCATGGGGAAAAACCCAAAGACAAAATAAAATAATAAAAAAATTAATTAGCAACGGGGCTAACAAAATAATGAAAAAACACTGAAGGAAAAGGGCACATTTGCAGGAAAAGTGAGAGGGAAAAGGGCTACACAGTGCTGGGGGAAGAGGGCCCGAAGGAAGAGGGAAAAAAAATGAAATGACCCCCAGGGTTTTGGGTATCCTGTTTCCCGTGTGGGAACCCGCCCCTCCTCACGGGCCCGGTTCCTGGTCAGTGGGGCTCTATGTCATTGGGCAAATCGTCCCGCGGCTGGGTGTCCCCGGGGTTTGTAAAGGAATTACAATGGGGTTCCCGTCCCGCACTTGATGCTGGTTTTTTTCAAAGGGCTTTGGCGGTTTTTTAGGATTTTCAATGCAAAAATTTCCAAAAAATTTTTTTAGGTTTTGAAGGTTTTTATGTAGATGTGTCGAAAAAAAAACGAAAAAAAAGCAGGGGATGGATGTGGTTTGGATTGAGTAGAGAATATAAAAAGCCCAAGGATCCCAAAAATGCCAAACCTCTCTCTCTCCCTCTCCTCCCCCTCCCTCCTCTTTTCTCTTCCCCTCTCTCCCCTTCTCTCCCCTTTCTCTTGTCCCCTCTTTCACAAAACCAGGCATATTGGGCTTTTTTTGGTATGCGAGGAACGGTTTAGGTGAGCTGGAAAATGTTTTTTCTGTGCTTTGTTCTGATTCTTGGTCTAGTTCAACCCCTTGTTCGTCATTTATTTTTGGGAAAAACATATTCAAGAGTGTTCTAGGTACATGCCAAAGGGCATTTGCCCCGTTTTTGTTTTTTTCCAAAACTTTGAAAGTTTTAGGGCATTTTTTTTACATCTTCCCATTTGTGCCCCTCAAAGTTATTGGGCCTATGGCCGATTTTTGTTAAACTCTTCTAGAGTTCTTTCTTTTCAATTTACTCTCTTTTTTTGGGGGTATTTGAGGGGGGTTTTGGGGTGTGAGGGATTTTGGTTTTTTTCTGGTTGTGTATGGGTATTTGGGGTTATTTATTTTCATATAATGGGGCCCCAAGGGCTTTTGGGCGGGTGTAAAAAAAGCACTTTGGGTGCTAATTTATTATCCTCAAATTTAGATTTGTCTTGTCAAATTTTCTCTCTCCTTTTCTCTCTATCTCTCTTTCTCTGTCTTTCCTGTCTTTTCCTCTCTTTCCAACCCACAATCCACACCCCCCCCTCCCCCCTCCTCCCTTTAAATTTAATTTCTTCTCCCACATTCACATAACCAAAAAAGTTCTTCATAAAACCCAAACAGCCGTAAAAATTTCTGAAAAGTAACCACTCCCCTGTAACTTGGGGTTTTTATTTAATGACATAACCCAATCCCCCCAAGTACTATGCCAAATGACTTGCGACCCCCTAAGCCCTGCAATAAAGTTATAATACATAGATGGGGGCCCTGGAGCAAATGGGAAAACGGAAAAGCAAATCACATTTGGGAAAAACCCATATTGAAGATTGAAGGAGCTCATTTTGCTTAACGTCTCAGCCTTCCCTGCCCCTGTGTAACCGGGAACCAGTCGGATTTTCCCAATGGCTTTTTGACTGCGCTCATAGTTGGCATAGATTGCTCTGTGTTTCAAGCAATGCCCCTTCACGTTTTTATGCCCCCGGATTTTCCGAGCTTGTTCTGTTGACTCAGTCGAAAGCTTTTTCTTGATCAACGAATACTGTATGCAGGTCTGGTTGATTGGATGGCCTTTCACAAGCTGCGGAGTGCGAAATGGCATCTGGCACCTCTTCCTTTTCAAAACCCAAATGGGCATTGTCAGTGGTGTTTGCTTTGGCTCTTTTGCGCTTTCCAGAATCTTGCATAAATTTTCCCCCACTGGTGAGAATGAAATGCTCTGTAGGTGTGCAGTCTTCTTGCTGCCCTTCTTCTTCCAAATTGGGCAACCCCCCCTATTCATTTTGCCAGTCATTGGTATTTTCCCCTTCCCCGCTTTCTGGAGTGATGGTGAGCCACTTTCTGGGTTTCTCCGCATGCAAGGATGGTTCAGTTGTTTGCCTCCCCCCTGCGCTTTCCCTTGGGCTGGGATAAATTGCTTTTTTTGTTTCAGCTTCAAGGATTTGGGGCTCTAATGTCTTTATGGTGGTGAAAACTGGAGCTGAAAGCTGACTCCCGATGGGATCTTAAAAAAGGGCTTCCCCTCGTTTCGAATTTCCTCTTCTTTGTGCAGTGCTCTCCATTTGCATCATTCACTATGTTTTTGGATGGGAAAGACTCACTCTTATTCCGTCTTAACACTTTTGAAAAAATTTTCCCTTGGGGGGTTACAAAAATTTATTAAAAATTTCTCCCCTTTAAATCGCCCAAGATTTTTTTTGGAGGGTTTCACAAAGTTTCTTGTCTTCTTCGTTTTGTATTGACGTAGTCCTCTTTTGTCTTGGTCTTTACCCAAGCTTTTTATAGCTGCTTTTTTTTTTTGATGGGTTCCTTTACCTCTTGGTTCCCCAACTAATGATGTTTTTTAATAATAAAAATAATGTATGCAATTTATTTAAATGGAATCTTGTAAAGTAAACTAACAAAACGCTTGCATTCAATCATTACACGCATGCAAACCCCCCACAAAAATCAAGATAAACAAAAATCAAATTTAGACAACAACACACTTGGTGGGGGGGGGGGGGGGGGGGGGGTGGAGGGAAGGAGCTATTGAAAAGTAAGGCAGATGACGGGGGAAAATTTTTAATTAGAGTATAA
>CM054157.1:26536489-26543989 GCA_028751875.1 Rapana venosa | reverse complement strand
CTTGAACATAACATCCACACAGATACAAACACACACAGACGTACACGCAGATGCGCGCGCGCGCACACACACACACACACACACACACACACACACACTCACACACACACACACACACGCACACACACACACACACACACACACACACACACACACACACACACACACCTCATCCTATCCACCACAAGGCTACACAATCACTCCACACCATTGAAGATTCCGGAGCACAGCAATCTCGTAACACCCTACTGCAAAATATTCTCAGACATTCCACACTGGCACTGATCCAAAATCAGGCATCACAAGTAGTCTTTAGGGATCGACTATAACTCTCTCACTACCAGGCTTGACTTGCACAGTCCGTATGTGCTGCAGCCCTGGGGGCTAGATGGCCTTTGGAGAACTTCTCCAACGCTGTCTGTCCTTATGCCCACTTGGCCGAGAGAGTGGGGATGTACTGTGGGCCAGGCATCTCCAATGTAATCAAATTTCTGCCTAATTTTCGTGTTTCGAAACAGCTGCTTCCTCTGCTGTTTTGGAGGTCATCTTCGAACACGACGGACAAGCATAATTATGTACACTAGTTAGGATCATAATGCACAAGCTTTCTCGAACATTTTGCAAATGTAGTTACCACTTTTTCGCTTTTAAAAGAAATCTGATAGTCTACGCTAAAGCAATGAGGTATGTTGAATTTGCAGTTACCCACGCGCACAAACTGTGTATAAGTGTGCAGACAAGTATAACATAGGCTATGTTATCTAAAATAGGTATGTATCATTATGTGCATATACTGATGTGTGTTTATGTGTGTGAGTATGTATATGTGTTCATCTTTGCGTGTGTGAGAGAGAGAAGGAATATGTAGATAGAGAGAAAGAGGGGATGGGTCGAGATATAAATAGGGAAAAGAAGAAGAAAAAGAACAACAACAACAACAAAGACAACGATAACAACATTAATAGCATCGTGTAGAATGATAACAAAACCGGCGACGACAGCAAGGACAAGAACAAAAACAACAACATCGCCACCACCACCACCACCACCACCAACAACAACAACAACATGCCACCCTTCAAGTTGCCATAAAAAACCTCGTTTCCTGAACACGCTAACTTTTCCCCAGAGAGCTCCCTAGAGAAGCTGGTGCGAAAAGAAAACACGGCTTCTGTAATGAACTGGGCCATCAGAGAGACAGCTCACAAAACAAACAAACACAACAAACAAACAAACAAACAAACAAACACATACGCAGGTCGACAGAGCACAAATAAACAAAGACAGAAACAAGGAAGCCAGAAAACATATTTACAGACATGGACAAAAAGTCCGAAAAGCAACAAGGAAACCAAACGAAAGAAAGCTTTACAAATTGAAAGCAATCACAGAAAGCATCAATTACTAAGACAACGAGTAAACAAACAAACACGCACAGGCATTTCTGAAATGAATGAATGCCAGTTAATGAAACGTTTTTTGAAAAATGAACAGATAAAACAGTAAAGTAAACAAATAAGAAACACAAAAATAGACATATATCGATTACGGAAAAGCAATTGATTACATGTATACACAATAAATTTATGTTTCTTAGAACTCCAAAAAAGATAATAATCAATGCAAAAAAGTAGTGGAAGAAAACAAGTGTAGATAACCCCTTACAATTTCTCAATCATTTTTAAATGATTTTCAAGGATTTGATTTAAAAGAAAAAAGGATAAGAAAAAAAAAGATAAAGATAATAATTATCGATCTGCTGAAAAGATATTAGCAATTATCAAAGGCAATAGAAATATAATGAATGATACGTAATGATTAAACAAGGAAGAGAAACATAATCATTTACTCACTAATATAATTTGATTAGCTAATCAACTAACTGACCGGCAGGCCAAATGACCAACTTGTTGGTTAGCCCCATACCTGTCATTGGCAGATTTATTATTAACAAAAACAAGACGGGCTGAGCAGCTCACTAATAAAAGACTGACTGACTGGCTAGCTGATTTCCTCTTTCGGGTAAATTACCACCAAATACTGACTAACTGATTAACTGCCTGGCTGGCTAGCTGGCTGGCTGATAAACAGACTGGTTATCATAGGTAAATTATGAAAACAAAAGATAATGCTCAGTACCCATATCCTATTGATAAAAGACACTGCTCGCTGATTGAATGAAGGAATCAATAATAAAATAAAAAAGACACCACCAAGCCACCAAGCAACTAACCAAGCAATCGAGCACTCTGGCATACACAAAATGCCACAGCGTGCAAGCATGTAGGCAAGCAAGCAAGCAAGTAAGTAGCCTATCAACCAATTTAACAACCAGTCAGCCAACCTCCAACCAATCGCAGAAAGAGAAATACAATCAAAGCAACTTGCTTAATTGCTATTAGAAAAACTGATTAGACACACACACACACACTTACACACACACACAAACGCGCGGCACAACACACCACACAAACGCGCGGCACTACATACACACATACAAAAGGACGCACGCACGCACACACACAAGCACGCACGCACGCATGCACACACACACACATACACACATCCATACACATCTCTAGTATGGCGTTACAAACACAAGATTCCCATTCACTTTCACGGCTAAACCTTCTGTACCTTTCTCACAACTGTGTAAGTAGCCATATTTTGAAATGAACATGTGTTCTCCCAAAAGTCCTTCGGATGAGACTATAAACCGAGGTCTCGTGTGCGAACGCACGCAGAACATCTTGCGCACACGGTAAAACCCGTGCCGCTTTTCGGAAGAATAGGCCAATGTGTGCCTGTGGGAACGGATGACACAATTTACAAAACTGCATACACACGGGGACTGGTTGATAAAAGGCACATGAGTGATGATTCCATCATTCGTGAAATGAAAGAATAAAATAAAATAAAATAAGAAATAAAAAGTATATTGGTAAATACTGGAAAAAAAAGATGTAAACACAGAAATAACGAAATGCTGGATTCATTGACACTGACAAGGAAGAAAGAGGAGAGTGAGTTTTCCTATTACTTCTGAAATATCAAAGAGAAGAGACACAACAATAGATTTTCTATCTTTTCTTTTCTTGTTGTCCTTCCTTGTGGCTTATTTTGCTGTTGTTGTTATCGTTGTTGTTGTTGTTTATTTGCGTGGTTATTAGGTTTATTCTCGTGTTTCTTGTCCATTTCCGTGATCTCTCTATTCTTTCTTTGTTCTTCATGTTTTCCCTTCTTTCTTTTTTCACGGCTCTATGGTATGGGTTTTCTGGAATAGTTCAATATTGTCAAAGTTATCGTTGTGATTAGATTTGTCATCGTGTTTTATACTTCTGCTGTTGCTGTTTTTCATTTTGCTATATTGTATTCATTCTTGTTGTTGTATCTGTATTGCCGCTGTTTGCTATATATTTTGGGGAAAATTGATACAGCAAAAAACAGTATTGACACCAAAAACGCAAAAAAGAGAAAAAATATTGTAATAATAGCATGTGTGATTACAACACAATGATCACGATGATAGCGTGGCTGTGTCCTATGAAGAAAATCACAGTGACAATGACATTGATGATGACAGCAACTGTGACAACATCAAAGAAGAGGATCATGGAGGTCGTAGCAGTATGCAACCTCTCCCCTCCCATCCAATAATTTCTGTTTATAGCAACGATGATGATAGACACAATAAATTAGCAATGAAAAAAGGTGATAAACATAATGTCCAGAAACTTAACCAAAAAATGTATGCCTAAGAACGGCGACAACCACATTGAAAGGATGATGACACTAAAAACAACAGCAACGATGATGATGATGATGATGATGATGATGATGATGATGATGATGATGATGATGATGATGGTGATGATGATAATGATGATGATGATAGTGGCAGTGGTGATGATGATGATGGTGGTGGTGATGCTGCTGCTGCTCCTGCGGCTGATGATGATGATGATAACGACGACAACAACGACGACGATGATGATGATGACCGTGATGATGAAAACAATGATAAGGCTAATATTGGAAATGACATTAGCAACTGAAATAACAAAATCATAAAAGAAACGCTGACATTAGAGGCCACATCTTGAAGGGAAGAGTTGAGAGGTATAGACTACACAGTGTTGGGCAAGAGTCCAGAAGGAAGAGAACTGAGCTGAAGTGACCGCCAGGGTATGGGTATCCTGATACATGCGTGTACACCCTGCCATCCTCACGGGGCCAGTCTCCTGGTCAGTGGACTCTATGTCATTGTCAGAATCGTCCAGCGGCTGGTGTGTCCAGGGATTTGTAAAGGAATTACAATAGAGTTCTGTCAGCACTTGATGCATGGTTTTTGTCAAGGACTTTGGCGTTTTACAGGAGCTTGTGATACAACTGTCAGAAGTCATTAGGTGCTGAAGGTTCTATGTAGATGTGTCGAAAGAAAGCAAATAAAAAAACAAGCAGGCGATGGATGTGGGTATGATTGAGTGAGTAAATGTAAATGCAAGGATACAAACATGCATCACTCTCTCTCTCTCCCTCCTTTTCACTCTCTCCCTCTCCCTCTCTCACTCCTCTCTCTCTCCTCTCTCCTCTCTCTCTCTCTCCTCTCTCTCTCTCTCTCTCTCTCCCCTCTCCTTCTCTCTCTCTCTCTCCTCTGACTGTGGCTTTGTCCGTCTGTCTGTTTGACTCTATATCTCTGTCTGTATCTGCGTCTTGGTGTGCATGCGTCCGTACACGTGCTCACACAAATTGCCCACAACCTACTTTTTGTCCTGTCTATCCCCTACATTCACTCAGAATCCACGCGGCATGAAACAAGCTATATCAAATTCTGTACAGTCCATTAGTTCACGTTATAATAATAAAACAGAAAACAGCGCATAACCGTTGTCACCTCCTTTGCAAAGATGGCCAAGCCAAGATTGAAAGTTAGCCTGTGTATTTTCAGATGCTTTCTAGAAGGTTCCTGTTCATCCCATATGTTTGTGTTACAAGGAAAAAACAAAAAAAGCAAAACAAAACAGCGCTGTGGTAAAAGCATTTATGAGAATGGCCCCAAAACGCTAGAAAGTTAGCCATACCATGTGATCTTTACCTCTGGAATGCAATACAAAGCAAACCTCAGCTGAAAACCAATCGTGTGTCCTGATCTGCAGCGCTGTGTTATATCACTGCCTGGCACAGGGCCCTATACTGTTGCTGTAATGATGCGATTTTGTCCTATGTACGAAGTGTGTCTATCTCTATGCTGTCTGTGTGTCTGTTTGTTTATCTTTCCATTTATCTCTCCGTCTCTCCATCTGTATGTATGTCTTTTTGGTCTATCTTTCTGTCGGTTTCTCTCTTTCTTTTTCCCTCCCTCCTTGTTGCTTTGTCTGTCTACCTGCCTGTCTTTCTGTGTCCTGTCTGCCTGTTTCTCTCTCTGTCTCTCTCTCTCTCTTTTCTCTCTCTCTCTGTCTGCCTCTCTGTCCCTGTCTCTGTCTATCTGTCGTTCTGTCTGTCTGCTTGCCTATCCGTCTGTCTGTCTCTCTGTCTGTCTCTCTGTTCTACATATCTCTCTCTCTGTGAGTGTGTGATCTAATACTGCAGCAAAGAAAGAAGGAAGCGGGGCCCACAATACAAGACTTAAGTGATCTACAGCACGTGTGTCTGCTTGAACATAACATCCACACACATACAAACACACACAGACGTACACGCAGATGCGCGCGCGCGCACAACACACACACACACACACACTCAAAACACCACACAAAAACCCCACACCCTCATCCTATCCACCACAAGGCTACACAATCACTCCACACCATTGAAGATTCCGGAGCACAGCAATCTCGTAACACACTACTGCAAAATATTCTCAGACATTCCACACTGGCACTGATCCAAATCAGGCATCACAAGTAGTCTTTAGGGATCGACTAAACTCTCTCACTACCAGGCTTGATTTTGCACAGTCCGTATGTGCTGCAGCCCGGGGGCTAGATGGCCTTTGGAGAACTTCCCCAAACCCGCTGTCTTCTTATGCCCACTTGGCCGGAGAGAGTGGGGATGTACTGTGGGCCGGGCATCTCCAATGTAATCAAATTTCTGCCTAATTTTCGTGTTTTCGAAACAGCTGCTTCCTCTGCTGTTTTGGAGGTCATCTTCGAACACAAACGGACAAGCAAATATGTACACAGTTAGGATCATAATGCACAAGCTTTCTCGAACATTTTTTGCAAATGTAGTTACCACTGTTTCGCTTTTAAAAAAATCTGATAGCCTACGCTAAAGCAATTGGGTATGTTGAATTTGCAGTTACCCAACGCGCACAAACTGTGTATAAAGTGTGCAGACAAGTAAAACCCATAGGCTATGTTTATCTAAAATAGGTATGTCATTATGTGCATATACTGATGTGTGTTTATGTGTGTGATATGTATATGGTTCATTTTTTGCGTGTGTGAGAGAGAGAAGGAATATGTAGAAGAGAGAAAGAGGGGATGGATCGAATATTAAATAGGAAAAAGAAGAGAAAAAGAAGAACAACAACAACAAAGACAACGATAACACATTAATCATCGTGTAGAATGATAACAAAACCGGCGACGACAGCAAGGACAAGAACAAAAACAACAACATCGCCACCACCACCCCCAACCACCACCACCAACAACAAAAACATGCCACCCTTCAATTTGCCATAAAAAACCTCTTTTCCCCCGGAAAAACGCTAACTTTTCCCCAGAGAGCTCCTAGAGAAGCTGGTGCGAAAAGAAAAAAACGGCTTCTGTAATGAACTGGGCCATCAGAGAGACAGCTCACAAAACAACAAACCAACAAACAAACAAACAAACAAACAAACACATACGCAGGGCGACAAGCACAAATAAACAAAAAGACAGAAACAAGGAAGCCAGAAAACATATTTACAGACATGGACAAAAGTCCGAAAAGCAACAAGGAAACCAAACGAAAGAAAGCTTTACAAATTGAAAGCAATCAAGAAAGCATCAATTACAAAAGACAACGAGTAAACAAACAAACACGCACAGGCATTTCTGAAATGAATGAATGCCAGTTAATGAAAACGTTTTTGAAAAATGAACAGATAAAAAAGTAAAGTAAACAAATAAGAAACACAAAATAGACATAAAACGATTACGGAAAAGAAATTTGATTACATGTTATACACAATAAATTAATGTTTCTTAGAACTCCAAAAAAGAAATAATCAATGAAAAAAAAGTAGTGGAAGAAAACAAGTGTAGATAACCCCTTACAATTTCTCAATCATTTTTTAAATGATTTTCAAGGATTTGATTTAAAAGAAAAAAGGATAAGAAAAAAAAAGATAAAGATAATAATTATCGATCTGCTGAAAAGATATTAGCAGTTATCAAAGGCAATAGAAATATAATAAAATGATAGGCGATGATTAAACAAGGAAGAGAAACATAATCATTTACTCACTAATAGAATTTGATTAGCTAATCAACAAACTGACCGGCAGGCCAA
>CM054157.1:26526489-26531489 GCA_028751875.1 Rapana venosa | reverse complement strand
AACTAGTGGTCTAGACAATTTTGAAATAACATGGGTGATAGATATGTTGGTTTATGTACAGGATCATATGCGTATGTGTGTTTTTGACAGCGTACATACACATGCATGCATGGACACACCCCACGCACAGGCTAACGCGCGCACACACACACACACACACACAGCACACGCAAACAAAAAAACGCAAAACACACGCGCGCACGCACACACACACACACACACATCTTACACACACGTTAAAACCCGTTCCTCTTTTCGGAAGAGTAGGCCATTGTGTGCCGTAGAAAAGGATGACAAAATTTACAAAACTGCATGTACACGGGGACTGGATGAAGAAGCACACGAATGCTTATTCCATTATCTTTGAAATAAAAGAATAAACACACACACACACACTTGCACAGACACTTTGCACGCACACACACACACACACACACACACACACACACACATTTGCGGGCACCTTTTTGCCCTTAAGTTCATTTAGTGAAAGCTTCCTCCTTGTAAGTCAGTTGACCTGACCAAGTGCGCCTTGTCTGCAGCCACTCCTGATCTGGTCATTCCCTCGACGGACCACGTACATAGATGCTAAAGTGAATGGTGGAGAAGTAACTCAGAGAGGGAGAGAGAGAGAGAGAGAGAGAAGAGAGAGAGAGAGAGAGAGAGAGAGAGAGAGAGAGAGAGAGAGAGAGAGAGACAGACAGACAGACAGACAGACAGAGACAGAGAAAAGAAAGACAGACAGACAGACCGAGACAGAGAAAAGAAAAAAAGACAGACAGACAGAGACAGAGAAAAGAAAGACAGACGGACCGACAGAGACAGAGAAAAGAAAGACACACAAACAGCCAGACAGAGAACTCGAACTCGAAGGATTTATTCACAAAAAGGCCATTGGCCCATACACGAAGGGGGGTTGCCGAGCTGCTTAGTATTTTAGTGAGAAAAATAAGGTAGCACAAAAAAACAACAACTGTTATTGTATAACCACAACCACCACAATAATAATCAGTTACATAAAAAATATGGCTTAAGAAACCAAGATATCTCTTATTCTAAACGCTTTACACAAATATAAAGCAAGGCTGCGCACAATGTCAGGGTGACTAGATGCCATGAGTAGACAGAATCTAAATAAATTAGGCTGTCTACTATACTTTACCGGAATGTAATTCTGTCTTACATCTTCGAATACTGGACAGCGCAGCACAAAATGAATTTCATCTTCCACTATTTGCTTACATAATGGGCATAGCAGCCTGAGGTCACCATCACCATGCTCTCTATATCTAAATTTATTAACATTTATGTCTTCCAGACAGACAGAGACAGAGACAGACAGACAGACACAGACAGACAGACAGACAGAGTATCGCCGATAAAAAGAACACTGATGATTACAGTTTTCGATGTAGATTTAGCATCAACAAAATCAAGCCAATAAGGCAACTGAGAGAATGTTATCAGTGACAAAGAAAACAAAAGAAGACTAAGCTGTCAATGTAAATCTGGCATCAACAAAATTGAACCAATAAGGAAACTGATATAAATAACAAAAATGATGCGTTGCAAAGGTTAACAGGGAAAAAAATACATGAAAGCAGTGAGCTTACTCATCTTTCATGTCGAAATTAATAGCCACACAGATGAACAAAGAGAGAGAGAGGAGGGGGGGGAGAGAGAGAGACAGAGAGAGAGAGACAGAGACAGAGACAGAGACAGAGAAAGAGACAAAGAGAGGCAGAGAGACAGATATAAAGACAGAGAGAGACACAGAGAGACCGAGATACACAGAACACTAAAAGTAATTTATCGCTATTAACAATACAGTCTTTTTGGCAAGGAGCACAGTATGAACACAATTTAAACAATATGCTTTTTGCAACAAGTACATAATAAAAACCAAAAGTGGAAAGGGCATCTCCAATAACTACATTCAACCGAATGCATTAATTGTTATCATGCATTAATTGTCATTACAAGCTTGCACACACACACACACACACACACACACACACACACACACACACACACACACACACACACACACACACACACACACAACACACACACACACACACACACACACACACACACACACACACACACACACACACACACACACCAGTGGCATGTTACCCGCAAATCAGCAACGGTGTAGGACAAATCAACCACCCCACCCTCACATGCAAATAAGGCAATTTAGCCAACGGAGTTCGTATTCCACAAATATGAGAAACAAAATAGTGTTAAATTGAAAAGGTATATCAATTAGCTGCAGTTTTCTTTTTTCTGCTGTCCCAAGTAAGGAAGATATATTTTGCAAGTGATTTTAGAAATTCTTCATCTTCGATCAAGAGAATGCTAACTATATCTCTAATTCTCGAGATTTCTTCATTAAACATGAGGCATTTCTGACGGATGTCATCGTACGAATTACAATCAAATAAAACATGCATTTCATCTTCAGTCAGCGCGCCACAAATGGGGCATGGGGACTGTGCAGATTTGACAGTGGAAAATCATGTTTTGCAGGCATTTAGGCCTAAAATTCTTAATCTGAATCGAGCAAGATTACTCCTATGCCATTTCTGTGTTACAAATGTAACATACTGTTCTGTTTGAAAAACACTTTTAAACGAAGAGTACCAGTTATACTTTTCTGATTTTTCTATGCAGGCATGCCAGTCTTGTTTGTAGGAAGCTACCATTCTGCCTTTATATTCCCACAAAGCTCCTTGCTCAAATCCAACTCTCTGGCACATCCACACAATACCAAATCCATGCGTTGTTAGTAATTGCTTAACAAAAATTGTCCAGTTCTGTTTCTCTGTTTCTAGTTGGGTTAACAGCTTCTCATACGCTTGTTTGCACAATCTTGACATAGGAAGTTCAGTTAATTTTAAACAGTACTTAACGCACTTTACTTGTGATCTTATAAATAGGGGGTAGCGGTCAGTGTCACCATAAACAAATTTTATAAACGAGTGTATTGGTACTGAAAGGAATCGTTTCATTGCGTATGTGTGCACTTTTTCCATTTCATTATTAACAAAAAATCCCCAAATATCTGCTCCATACATAAGCACAGGCTCGATTTGAGAATCAAAAAGCTTCCAGAAAATTGAAAAATCAGTGCAGTTTAGTTTCCTTAAAGACCTTAGAATTCCTATACACAGAGAGACAGTGAGAAGCACAGAGAGAGACAGAGACAGAGACAGAGAAATAGACAAAGAGAGACAGAGACAGAGAGAGACATATATTTATTTATTTTTATTATTTGTTTATTCTTGTTTATCGAGGATAATGGAATAAGCTTTTATATGCTTTTTCACATCCAATCCCCGTGTGTATGTGGTTTTGTAAATTTTGTCATCTGTTCCCACCGGCACACAATGGCCTACTCTTACGAAAAGCGGAACAGGATTTAACGTGAGCGCAAGAGATTCTGCGTGCGTTCGCACACGGGGTCTCGGCTTATAGTCTCATCCGAAAGACTTTTGGGGAGAGTGGAGTCTGCACTGATGTTAAATCCAGGGGAAAATATCCCCTTGAAGGGGAATCGAACCAGTGTCTTCAGTTTGCGAGCGCACTGTTCTAACCACTAGGCTATCCCGTTCCCCTAGATAGAGAAACAGAGAGAGACAGAGAGAGACAGTGAGAGACACAGAGAAACACAGCGAGAGAGAGAGAGAGAGAGAGAGAGAGAGAGAGAGAGAGAGAGAGAGAGAGAGAGAGAGAGAGAGAGAGAGAAAGAAAGAGAGAGAGTGAGAGAGAGGGGCGAGAGGGAGGAGGAGAGAGATCTCATATCATCAAAGAAAAGTTAAGATTCATTCATTCAGGCCATTAGTAAATTCATACAAAGAAGCGATGAAAACTACAACACATTCATTACAAGCGAGCACAATCAAAATTATTAATAACATCACATTCACAAAATAAACCAACAAACAAGTCAACGTTATAAACATGCAAAAGAACTATTTTTTAAAAAAGATAAGAAAGCTATTGTATTCCGTTGAAAAAAATTCGTGTAGGAGGGTATATATAGATAGTTAGATAGACAGTCAGACAGACAGACAGAGAGACAGACAGACAGACAACCAGCCAGATAGATAGATAGATATTTAGATAGAGATATATATGGATTTATGGATAGATAGATAGGTAGACAGACAGACAGACAGACAGACAGACAGATAGATAGATATATAGATAGATGTCTAGATAGACAAATAGACGGACAGATAGACAGATAGATAGGGAGAGAGATAGAGAGATAGATAGATAGACAGACAGACAAATAGATAGATGGATAGATAGGTAGATAGACAGGCAGACAGACACACAGACAGTCATACAGACAGACAGACAGATAGATAGATAGAGAGAGAGAGATAGAGAGTGAGATAGATGGACAGGCAGACATAGATATAGATAAATGGATAGATGGATAGATAGATAGATAGGTAGGTAGGTAGATAACTAGGTAGATAGATAGATAGATAGATGGATACATAGATAGGTAGACAGATAGAGAGAGAGATATGTAGATAGATAGATATATGTGTAGATAAATAGATAGGTAGGTATATAGATAGATACATAGATAAAGCGAGAGAGGGAAAGAAATAGAGATAGACAGAAAGCAAGACACTGACAGAGAAAGACAGAGATAAATAGACAGATAGTCAGATAGACAGATAGATAGATAGATAGTTAGATATATAGATAGATAGATAGATAGATAGATGTATGTATGTATAGATAGATCGATAGACAGATAGATAGATAGATAGATAGATTGATAGACAGATGGACAGATAGATAGATAGATAGACATTTAGAGAGAGAGAGAGAGAGAGAGAGAGAGAGAGAGAGAGAGAGAGAGAGAGAGAGAGAGAAAAAAAGAGAGAGAGAGAATGAAAAAGAGAGACAGAGAGACACAGAGAGAGAAAGAAATGGACAGAAAAAGACAGAGAAAGACAGACAGATAGCTA
>CM054157.1:26511489-26513989 GCA_028751875.1 Rapana venosa | reverse complement strand
GGGTGTCTACTCTTCGCTCTTCTTCATCACATATTTGCTTTGAGCTTGTAAGAAAACGGTGCTGGACAAGACTGGACACAGGACAGCAGACATGCAGTGTGAGACATGACGCTAACAGCCAGTGAAGACGTGGAAGTAAGTAATGCTACGGACTTGGCGTCTCAGCAGGTTTCTTTAAGTTGTGTCTGTTCGCTGTCAAGCGTGCACATCACCATGCAGGCACGTATGCACGTGTACAGCACGTAGGTGCTTACGCATATATGCGCATTTATGCACTCATGCACAAGCGCACGCTCGCAAGCGCACGCACATACACGCATCCATGCACACACACTTACACATAATTATAAGCGCGCACGCTCTGGCGTGACGTGTTAGCCAAGGTATTCTCACACGTGCACACGCAGACACACACATACACATGCATGTGTGTCCGTACGTGCACGCATAAACATACACACACGTGCATGCTACACTCACGCACACACAAACACATAAATGAACACATACGCGCACGCGTTTGCAAGCATATGTACGCATACATACACACATAAACACACTCACAGGCTACATGCACGCACGCACACACATGCACATGCACGCACGCACGCACCCACACATCCATATACACATGTTTAAACACTGTAGCACATTAAGACGATCTAAAATTCAAATTCATATCACATTATTACAGAATAAACATTCAGTTTGAAATGCGTTCGCATGCATCATGCAATAGTTTGAGAAAAGCGATATGCGTTGCTAAGCATTGCAATCACATCAAACAGCAGACAGACTGCAGTGTTTAGCATGCTTCCTTCCAGCAATGTCATAACAATCAATAATTATTCGCATCTATTGTGTTCCAAATCTTCTTTGGTGAGATGCCAATAGTAGTACATGGATTAAAACACATCAGCAACAACAACACCAACAGTAACAACAGCATTGATAATAACGATAACAACAATAAATGATGGTGACGATGGCCATCATAACAATAATGATAACACTTTCTCTAGCACCGTAGGCTCTAGAATAGTTCATCACTTTGTAAGTCCGACAACACTGATGCTCAATTGTAGTAATAAACCTAAGAATGTTTAAGCTATTATATTCACTCCAACATTAATTTTTCTCTTCCCCACTTTCCACTCCGTCTATTTGACAGGCGTGTTCTCTGTTCGTACCTCCTCCCCCTATACATTCCTCTCTCCCACTGCTTTCCCGTTCCACTTTTAGGAAGAGTAGGCCACTGTGTGCCGGAAGGAACCGATGAAAACATTTATCCAAACCGCATGCACACAGGGATTGGACGTACAAAATCCCACACGTGTGCTTATCATCATTCTCAAAATAGAAGATAACAGTTGACCTGAACTGAATTGAATTGAAATGCTTTGTCCTCTCGTGGTGATGACGAAAGCTCTCCAAAGTTATGTTGAGGGCAGACGGGGGAAAAATAAAGACAGACCACCAGCATCCTATAATGCCCACACTACTAAGACTAGTGGTCTGGGAGGAGGGCTATAGGAGATCGTAGAACTCAGCAGAGACACAGATGGCGAACTCTGGTGGCATTGTGTGGCATCCTACCGATGACAGCGGTGATGGAGACAGTTGAGTAGAGCTGTTCTCTCTACCGTCTACTTTCTTATCTCAGATTACGCTTGACTTCTCCCTTAACTCCTTGAGGAGTTGTTGGGGCTATGAACTGATTTGCTCAGGCAGTGTGTCGTGGGAAAGCTTAACCCGACGAAGCCCATCTCTCTCTCTCCAAAGAGCGGTGTGAATGTTGGGTATGTTGGTGTCATCCAACGCACCAGCCATAGCTGGCCTACTCTTCTGCCACATGTGGATGGGGTTATAACGTGGGTGTCAGTTGCTCTGGATTCCACTTTACAGCTTGATCTTTAGGGATCGACTATGACTCTCTTATTAGGAGGCTTGACTTGTACAGTCTTTATGTGCTGCAGCCCTGGGGGCTAGTTGGCCTTTGGAGAACATCTCCAACGCTGACTGTATTCATGCCACTCTTGGCCGAGAGAGTGGGGATGTGCTGTGGGCATGGCATCTCTACTGTAATTAAATGTCTGCCCAATTTCCGAAACAGCAACTGCCTTCTCTGCTGTTTTGGGGGTCATCGTCGAACATGACGGACAAACTTCATTATAAAGAATGCTTTGCATGCGTTCTCGCGAATAAATTTTGTTTATAGTCTCGTGGGAAAGATGTTTAGGGGAGTGGGGGTCAGTGCCAATGATAAACTGTGTGGGAAAATCCCCTAAGACGGACTCTTCAGTGAAGACTTAAACCCACGCCTCCAGGTACGGCTAGATTACGAGTAGAACGCTCCTCTTCACGATCACCTATCCCAGTCTTGTAGACCGTGAGGGCAACCACTGAAGGGTTTGCAACCAGCTTCCTCTATTCCCGGCGGTCCTCAGCTTTCCGTAGCAAATCGTTCCACTCAAGGCCAGTCGACTCCTATGATGTTGTC
>CM054157.1:26471489-26506489 GCA_028751875.1 Rapana venosa | reverse complement strand
CATTTCTTAACATATTAGTTACTACATTCCAAAATGACTTCAAATAAAAATGTCACGAAAACACACACACACACACACACACACACACACACACACACACACACACACACACACACACACATACACACACAAACACACACGTGCGCGTACACACACACACACATACACACACACACACGCGCGCGCGCGCACGCACACACACCTACACACACACACACACACACACACACACACTCACACACATACACCCCTGTCTCATAAATTCCATCTAATAATCAATATGACAGTATTGGTACACAGTGGATGAAAAAAGAACAGAAAAGATGAACGAAAAACTATATGTTTATATCAAACTACAGTACGTTCCTTCCACTGACAGCCGTGGGGAGGTTTATAGAGACACTGTAACTCACAAGTAAAGGTTTAGCAGTATTAGAGAGTATAGCGGATTATCAATACATGTGTGTGTTTGATTTAATCCTCCCGTGAAACCGTTTGTTCTATCATGACCAGTTTTGTTGTGTATACCAAAATAATTGAATGAGTTGTCTTTCGCCCCTTTTAGAGTAGGGAGGAAGGGAAAACATCAGTTAATAATAGGCAGAAGCAACACTACAACAAATAAGAAATCAACACAGGTTTTAAAAGGAATGTATTACACAACTGTAGAAATTCTTGTATTTTGACAACTGGAGAAACTTTTTTTTTACGTCAACAGAAATCGCGACTGCATACGTTACCATGCGAATTGACATGGCAAGTATAGGCATTGAACTACCCCTTACACACACACACACACACACACACAACACGTGCCTCTATCTCTCTCTCTCGATATATATATATATATGTATATATATATATATATATATATATATATATATATATATATATAATATATATATATATATACATATATATATATATATATATAACCCTTTAAGTCACGGCAGATTTGCAAGAAATTCGGGCTGCTCTCTCCGGGGAAAGCGCAACGCTACAAGAACAGCGCCACCCATTTTTTTTTCTTTTTATGTCTGCAATAGGTTTTTTTCCCTATCAGAGTGGCTCTTTTCTTGAGAATTTTTCCAGGGACAACTCTCTTGTCACCGTGGATTCGTTTACGTGTGCTAAATAAGTTTGTGTAACACACGAGACCTCGGTTTATCGTCTCATCCGAAAGACTAGCGTCCAGACCACCTCTCATGGTCTAGAGGATGGGGAAAAACTTTCGGCTCTACACGGGGATTCAAACCACCGCGCACTTCCGACCCGGCCTTTTCGCTTTCTCGACAGGCGCGTTACTTCTAGACCACCGATCCATATATATATATATATATATATATATATATATATATATATATATATATATATATATATATATATATATATAATGTACATATGTATGTATGATTGTATGTATGTATGTATAGTACACACAGCATTTTCCTTCAGCTCACCACAAAGATAGGCACGTCGTGCATGTCCCGGGACTCTAGTATCTGTTCTCGAATGTTCTTGATGTACTGGAAGCTGTCTTCGCTAGTGATGTCGTACACCAGGATGTAAGCCGTAGCGTTCCGTAAGCCGTAGCCACGGAAATCCGTCCACTCGTACAGAGAGCTGACCGGAAAGTACGGAATGTACGGACAGTCTATGATCCGGACCTCGTAGAGGTGCTCGTTGATGATGACGGCTGGACAGAACACCTGAAAACAGAAAACATGAAAAAAATCTGAAATAAAAATGACATTTTCATTGTACTTCCAGATTTTTCCAATACGTATTTATGTAAGTGGCAACAACAGCAAGAGCTACAATAGCAGTAGAAACGGTTGTAGTGACAGGGGTTTTCATAGCAGTATCAGAAGCAGCAGCAGTAGGAACACAGCCCGGTAGTAGTAGAAGTAGTAGTTAGTAGTAGTAGTAGTAGTAGTAGTAGTAGTAGTAGTAGTAGTAGTAGTAGTAGTAGTAGTAGCAGTAGTCGTAGTAGTAGTGGGAAGGAAGGTGGCAGGATGGTTAAGACGTTCGCCTGCCAACAAGTAAAGTGTGAGGTTCTGGGTTCTATTCCCAGCCTCGCCCTTTCTTCCCAGTTTGACAAAAAAATCAAACTGAATGTCAATGTCCTTCAGATGAGACTATAAACCGAGGCCCCCATGTGCGAACGCATGCAGAACATCTTGCGCACACGTTAAATCCTGTTCCGCTTTTCGAAAGAGTAGGCCATTGTGTGCCGGTGGGACCAGATGACAGAATTTACAAAGCCGCATGCACACGGGGACTGGATGTGAAAAGGCACATGAGTGCTTGTTCCATTGTCCTCGAAAAAAAAGAGCGCTTTGATTTGTTATTTTTACAAGATTCAGCGCTATATAGATTCCATACTACATTATTATTATTATATTATTTTTATTATTATTATTATTATTATTATTATTATTATTATATTACTAGTAGTAGTAGAAGTAGTAGTAGTAGCAGCAGCAGTAAAGTAGTAGTAAGCAGTAGTAGTAGTAGTAGTAGTAGTAGTAGTAGTAGTGATAAGTAGTGATAAGTAATGATAAGTAGCAGCAGCAGCAGCAGTAGCAGCAGCAGTAGTAGTAGTAGTAGTAGTGGTGGTGGTGGTAGTAGTAGTAGTAGCAGCAGTAGCAGCAGCAGCAGCAGCAGTAGTAGTAGTAGTAGTAGTAGTAGTGGTGGTGGTGGTGGTGGTGGTGGTGGTGGTGGTGGTGGTGGTGTAGGTAGTAGTAGTAGTAGTAGTAGTAGTAGCAGCAGCAGCAGCAGCAGCAGCAGCAGCAGCAGCAGCAGCAGTAGCAGCAGCAGTAGCAGCAGCGGCAGTAGTAGAAGTAGAAGTAGTAGTAGTAGCAGTAGTAGTAATTAATGACTCGAAATTGAACACCACCTACGATACGTCTCTCACTCAGTCTGGCTCAGCAGCTAAGGCTAAGCGAATAGTTATTGCCATACGGGGACATAATGGGCGATGGCATTATTCTACTAAACCAAAACCGGCACCGCACCACTGACCACCAGTGAACTGAGTCAGCAATAGTGCAGGACCCTTGTGGCTGGTGTCACAGAGGAGCGAGCAACCGTTACAGTCAGTATCTAAGCAAAGTTTGTGTGAGATTTTAGATAGCAGCTACTGTAGCTAAAGAATCTAGAAACACTAAATGGCATATTTATCAGGTTTAACAATAGTAAAGTTGAAATGATGTACATGCTTTGAATGAAGAAACAACCACTCAATCTTACACACTGTAGTGTGTTGAGCACCATACGTAGTAACAGCAGATTTGTCTGCGTGAGATTGCGCTGTCCACGGAGAGAACTTCACAACAAACATCGGCTTAGTTCAGAACTTTTTTCAAGTTCATGGAAACGACAGCTTAAGCTTTCTCTTTACCTATAATACGTACGCAAATTTGGCATACATAATTAAATCTGAAACAGAAATACTTGTCGATGAGCGCAGATGTAACACAATGATAATCAATACCCTGCGTGTCCCTGTTATCCAGTGTTGGAGGGTGCAAGGTTCGGGAAGGGGATGTTAGGATTCAGGCACTCCACACTCAAAGGAATATGACGAGGCCACGCAGGGGTGTTACGGTAACATAATGTATTGTTTTCATGTACCAAAAACGCACACAGCTCAAGCAGAAGAAACACTGCTGTTTTTTCTAAGTCATCTTGTAGAACTTCATCAGTCAGCCCCTCTAGTTTAAAGAATAAATCACCACCACTGACTTCGTCACCAGACAGCACACAAGAGAATGACTTTGAACACGCCACACCTCCTGTTCTATTACAGTTCAGTGGGAGGGCTCTGATTCCCACTGACCAATGGACCTACTTGGAGGCAGAGACTAACCAATCCTAAATATGCCTTGGAGTCAGCTGACAAACAAAAACATTTAGAAACTTAAATCATCCAACAATCTAGCTACACCACGAGCGGGAAAAAAGGAGGATGAAGGAGGGGGTAGGATGAAGAGGGGGGGGATGAACTTCATGAAGCCTTTCGAATGTAGGGGTATGGTCTGGGTGGTTACACCATCTTTAACCACGTTGAAGTGTTTTCGCCAAACTGCCCAACTCCAACCACAAAGCCACCATCAGACAATTTGGCGACTACGATAGAGCTTAACTTGTTCCAGGTGACCAGCATATTCCTTGGAGCCTGATGACCAACACCTACTTAGCGATGTTTGACATCATCTCAGAGCAGCCTCCAACAAGAGACAGTGGAAATGCCCAAGAGACCCTGCCCCACCTCTTGGTGACAAGGTACAAACAACTCGGGGTGCAGTGCTATACCTTACACCTCACCCCACACAGCTGGCCACTTGAGGCCAGTGTCACAAGGGGATGGGAAAGGAGCAGACACTTGGACTCTTTTCTTCACAAAGACCCATGCCCCAACCCTAACTGGATAGATGTATAGGCATTAATAAGAGTTGCCCAGACAGCCCACTGATACTCTCCTCACTTACAAGGAAACCTTAATCCTCTTTATGTCAACAAAAACATGAAGTTTAACCAAGCCAAACACGTGCATCTACAAGAGAAAGAGGGAGAAAGGGGGATTTCAATTCAAAAGTTATAGTGTGCAAAGTGCATATTATAACACCTGTGATAAACAATATGCGAGCCACATGCCCACAAACGCTTCTAAAGCCAGTGACAGTGTGATTGAGAGCTATGGGTGACAAACGACCTGAGCTTCTTGGGTACCACTAGAGCATAGCTTTGCTGAACGTTGCACAGACCTAAACAAGCGAGGCAATGGTTAATTTTAAAAATACTTAGTAGCTGTTGATTTGGCTTCAAAAGTCACTCCCACCCTTTCCACAACACACTTTTCTTCCCTGTCTGTTTTGTTTTCCTTTTATTCACTTAACCACTGTCCCTATCATCTAATATCACTTGAAATTAGAAATATGTTAAAGTAAAACTCTCACACACACACACACACATACACACACTGAAAACCATCCTCACCAACCCAGAGGACATGGCACATTCTCAAACGCTCATGAGTCACCACGGAGTGAGACCTACATTTATGTATGTCCAGCGTGACTCACCAGTCCTCTTCCCCCAAGACAAACTGCATGCAATCTACCCCTGCAGCTCTTTCTGCTATCTATGACCATAACGTCCAGAGCAATGGCTGAGGAATGGCCCACTTCCCATGGCTAACTCTTGAAAGAAAACGTTGCTTTCTGTTGTACCAGAGTGGAGATAGTTGATCTGCCACGACTCTGTACAACTTCTCGGCTTCGGCAGCACAGTCAGAACAATGAGGATGTGGCCTCCAAAAAGAGGCAGCATAAATTCTACATTTTACCGCGAAGGAAAAGGCTATGCAACGGACGGTTTTCAACCACCACCCAACGAAACAGCGCGCCACACCGCTCAAATCGTATGGGAGATAAACTAGTTACCGCCCCGTCACTCCGTTATTCCAGAGCTTTAGTTAAGGGTCGCTATTGCGGACAGATGATATGTTCGATTTATTGAGGAGGACAACGGTCACGAACGTTCAGCTCTATAAATCTGATTTCCTAAATGACATTATGTTAAACAACCATCATATTTTTAATACCACTTTTAGTCACCGCAGATTTCTCTGCGTAAAATTCGTGATGCTCTCTCCAGGGAGAACGCGTCACCACAAGAGCAGCGCCACCGTGTGTTTTTTGTTTCCTTTTCAGCGCCATCACTTTCTTACCTGTCTGCAACTGTACTTGTTTCCTTATGAGAATAGCTTTTTTCTATAGAATGTTGCCAGGGACAACTCTATTGTTGCCGTGGGTTCCCTTACGTGCGTTAAATATTTACGTTTGAGCGTATTGTTGATAGTACGGTTGACCACATAAGACAAATCAGGGCTGTTGATCCCAACAACACACAAAGCATAGATTGAAACCATGCATATATATATATATATATATATATATATATATAATACATTGTGTGTGTGTGTTGTGTGGTGTGTGTGTGTGTGTGTGTGTGTGTGTGTGTGTGTGTGTGTGTGTGTGTGTGTGTGTGTAAAGACATGAGTAAAAACCAACATTTTTGTTTTACCTTATCGAACACACTGACGTCTCGAATCGTTATGACAATTCCTGCAAATATTGCTTGATAAACTTAGTACTGACCTGGTGAATATATTTGAAATGCAATGAAAGAATGAAACGTTTGTGGTATTAACAATCTATAAGTTGCAATCATGTTGTGTGTGTGTTTGTTTTTTGTCAGTTGTGAATCCGTTTACTTGTTCAGCTGTTTACTATTGCCATTCTTATTGTCACGATTAGGTTTTGTTGGCCTGTGATTGCTTATCAAGCATTAGTATTAAGTTAGAAAAGCAATGTTATACACACACGCACACACAAACACACACACACACACACAAACACACACACATACCAAGTAAGCAAATGTGGACGTGGGCGTGTGCAAAGCTGGCTAGCTATTATTTCAAAACATGGCACACACACACACACAACACACACACACACACACACACACACACACACACACACACACACACACACAACATACAAACAACACACACACACACACACACACACACCCTCACACAACACACAGAAAAACAACACACACGCACAAAGTGAAAACCCGCCATCGGTTGTCAGAGATAAAATTCATGATAAATGGTCAATGCAGTAGCTACCCCCTGTTTCTGTTTCCCGTGACAAATTGCACACACACACACACACACACACACACACACACACACACACACACACACACACACACACACACACACCGCACCAGCTGCCTCTAACTCCCTGCCTGACACCTGGGATAAAATGGTCCAGGAGAAATCCTTGTTGATGATTAGTTGCCAAGGCTTCGTGACTACCAGTGAACTGCATGCTATGATATGGCATTGTAGGACTTGATGACAGATTGCAGTGGAAAACAGGCACATGTGAATCAATCGCCAGTTGTCGTGACTTCAAAAGTGATGTATATGATTGCGCGTGCGCGCAAGCACTTACACAAACATGCACGCACGCTCGCACGCAAGCACGCACGCGCACGCACGCACGCACGTACGTGCACACACACAATCTTCTAAAATCACCTGTAAGGGGACAGACGTCAAAACAAACATACACATACACACAAGCGCGCGTGCGCACTCACGCACGCACGCACGCACGCACGCACGCATGCACACACATTGCTCCTGTGTCCAAACACACACACACACCACACACATACTCACACGCGCGCGCGCGCGCAAAAGAAAAAAAGTGTCACCAAACCAGAAGAACACGCAACAACGCTACGATCAGCAGCCATTGGATAACATTCTCCATTAATATCCAAGAGGATTCACCATTTTTTAACGGTTTCCCAAGATAAACTACCTACAGCCAATGTCTCTGCTTTGCTGCAGGATTTTGTCAGGTGGCCTTGACACGAAGTTTCATATCTGTACCTATCTCTGTAGAAACTACCGTTCTTTCATTGCAAAGCTGCAGATAGGTCCTTTTTTTTACTGCTCAAGATGAAGAGAAGACACCTACTACAATGAGAACAAGAAACACGGTTGTCAGTGGACGCAAAACTTTGTGCTGTATCACTCTATTATTTTGTCAATTTAGTGTCATTGTCGGGGCTGAACAGCACATTATGTCGGATTAAATATCTAAGTATGCTATGAAAAAACAAACCAAAATCTAGGAACCATCAACAACATAACATGACTCGTCTGTTGTTTTTTTAAATATTCTTACACAATATCTCAAAACTTTTATTCTTTTGCAACATTTCTTCTTCCTCACTCAGACACTGCAGATTGTCAGATTAGCGAAAATGCCTTGTGCTGCCGTTAAGCCGTGACTTTCCGTTACCGCCTGACTTAGGCCTCTAGACAAATCTGTATTCTTGATTGAGAAAAGTATAAACGACTGGAAAAAGAAGCAAAACTCACAGAAGATGTGACAGCAAGAAGGAAAGAAGAGAACAAAGGAGAGAAGAAAAGGAACGGGAGTTCAGAAACAAAGGAATTAGAAAAGCGGGGTTCTATTCATGAAGTTCCGAATCCACGGGGCATGAAATTTCAACCGGGTTCTCTTGTCGATGAAAAAAATTCAACCGCGAAAATAATCTTTCTTTGATTGAAAAAAGATTCAACCGTCAGTTAAATTCTTTCTATGTATTCGTAGTTTTGGCTATAATTCATCTGCATGAACCGCAGTATCTATTTGCAATACACACACGCATGCACACAACACACACACACACACACACACACAACCACATTTGCCAAACACACCAACACCAACAACACACAAATTCTCCTGTGATTATGATTACAGCTCTCATCTATTCCAATGATGAAATAAAATAAATCAATTCGAGCAACATGACATTGATTTGTTCTTTACAAGATCGCCTTTATAATTCCATCATAAACTAAAAGCATTATTAATTATCCGAGCAATATCTATATCATTGCATTTTCCTACAAGATTCAGTGCTAAAAACCATACATATTAATTCTTATGTCAATACGTCCACACCAAAATCCCACACCGCCAAAAAACCAAACTGCTCAACTGGTCCACTGCTCAAACAGCGTCCACAACCCAAATCGTCCACAACCCAAATCGTCCACTACCCAAACTGTCCACTGCTCAAACTGTCCTCTACCCAGACTGTCCACTACCCAAATCGTCCACAACCCAAATCGTCCACTACCCAAACTGTCCACTGCTCAAACTGCCCTCTACCCAGACTGTCCACTACCCAAAACGTCCACTACCCAAAACGTCAACTACCCAAACTGCCCGCTACCCAAACTGCCGATTGTCCATGACTATTTTAAGAGAAACTACATTCTGCTGCATTACAAAACCCAAACCATACTTCCTGGAAGAATGATGTGTATGAAACTAGCATTTGTCCATGACAAAAAGATAAACTACATGTCTGCTCCAGTAAAAAACCAAATCCATAACTTTTCCTGGAAGTAATGAATTGTAGTGATGAAATAAGTATATAATATGTGGCATTAGTATGACAAATAATCGAAAAAGAAAAGTTGAGCCCCAACAAATCACTATAAAAAACCAAGCATAATTAATGTCATGATAAAATCTTCTATCTGAGCATCATGCCTCTTTCCCAATGCCAATAACAGTCGAGCTGAGTTACACTTATGGTGAACATTATAGCCATTGTTGTAAGCAGACACATGTAAATGTATGCCTCATTTAAAGTCGGAAATAAGAAAAGATGAGCGCCAACCCAAATCAATCTGGCCCTAGAAAAGTGAGGTCAACGCTCGTTAAGTGTTATGGACTCTTTACATATCTCTCTGGTGCTGTATGAATAAAGAACTCGTTCTAAACACCAAATCCAAGTACACCTCATATCCGATTGCAGATGCCGGTGGTCTGTCCTTATAAATAGCATAACCACTTTCTGGAAACTCTGTACTAGGTTTTTTCCTCTTTTCTATTCCTTTTTGTTTCTGCCAAGTTCCTTTTCTGTCGGTTGCCTTCTTGTCAATTTCTGTGTCTTCTTTGTCCATTCTCTTGCCATTTTTTCCAGACAGATTTAAAAGATAACAGTTCTATCCCATTTAAACTTCAAATATGCTAGGCTGATTTGTCGGGCGTAGCGCAACGCATTTTTTGCTCATATGACATAAAACAGCAGCCGATATCTAAGCGTTCGAGAACGACGACGACGACGAAGACGAAAATAGAAGAAGAAGAAACAACAACAACAAGAACAAGAAGAACAAGAACAAGAGGAGGAAGAAGAAAGAAGAGGTGGAGGAGGGGGGAGGAGGAGCAGGAAGAGAAAAGGAAGAAGGAGAAGAAGAAGAAGAAGAAAGAGAGAAGGAGGAGAAAAAGGAGGAGAAGAGAGAAGAATAAAGAAGAGATTTCAGAACAATAAGCAAGAACAAGGAAGAGAAAAGATACAGACAAAAGGAAGAAGAGAAAAGAGAAACGGAGAGCAGGAGGAGAACATAAATACAAGCGTGAATTCCAACCATTTGCAACACAAGTGTACAAACTGTAAAAACAAACAACACACAAAAGACATATGCATAATCACCAAACCAACCTGACCCGGGGACTCCGTGTCCTTAATACTCACCACATGACAAATGCCAACATCCCGGCCACCACCCGGGGACTCCTGTGGCAATGATAGCTGGCAGCTGCAATACACAGTGCCAAAGGTCCTGGGCCACCACTGAGCTTCACTATTGTGGGATATGAGATACAACTACAGACGACGATAGTGCATGCAGACCAATCAGCAGCTGGTGTGACTGACTGCAAAGCTGTATCACATACACACATGCACGCACGCACGCACACGCATTACACACGTACGCACGCACGCGTGCGCACAACACACACACACACACACATATATATTACAGTAAACGTCTTACAGGACAAGAATAGGACTAGTTGTGGGATGTGTGTATGTGCGTGCGTGTGTGTATTTGTGTCTATATCTATAATTATGTATATATATATATATATATATATATATATATACACACATATATATTTAATGTAGAGAGAGACAGACACAGAGACAGAGAAAAAGAGAGACAGAGAGAAAAACAGAGAGAGAGAGAGAGAGAGAGAGAGAGAGAGAGAGAGAGAGAGAGAGAGAGAGAGAGAGAGAGACACAACACACACACACACACACACACAGATGGGGTGTGTATATAGGTGGTTTGGTGTGACTGCGGTTGTGCTTAAATCATCATATAATGAATGGACATTAAACAAAACAACACAAAACAACACAACACACCCACAAGCAAACACCCCCGCCCCTCCCCACACACTCTCTCGTCTAATATCACTGAGTGTGAACAGACGTTAAATTGAAGACAACAACAACAACAACGCACACACAGAGAAAATCATCAATAATACCAGTCCCCATCCTCATTCCTAGACCACTCATCAGAAGGAACCATTGACTGATGATGTCGAATGATTAGCATCCAGCATGACTCACCAGTTCCCTCTATTTCCCCAGACAAGACAAACACAGACACACACAACACCACACACACACACACCACAGAACAACACAACACACACACACACACCACACAACACACAAACACACACACATACAAACACACATACACACACACAAACACACACACACACGGATAATGTTCCTGCATCGTGTGGTCAGTGTGTAAAACAGTCATGTTCACAACGGTGGCTGGAATGTTACCCACTGTCCACACATTCCTCTACATGTGCTGCATTCTGAGTTGGCCATGTGCTGCAGAGAGGGGCCTGTATTGGCTGGAAAGAGGTATGACGTGCGCGATTTTGTAGCAAAGTGTGTGTTGCTTATGGGCACAAATCGACATACTTGTAACATAATGTCAGATTAATTGCGTTCATGATGCGTCTCTCAAACAAGTGGTTATAAGCTGGCTGTCACAGCTCGTAAAATAAGTTGTAAAAACAACATTCGCAAAACTTAAAAGTAACCATAAATCTATGACAACAACCCCCCCCCCCCTCCTCCTCTCTCTCTCTCTCTCTCTCTCTCCTTCGGATAAGACTGTAAACCGAGGTCCGGTGTGCGAACGCACGCAGAACATCTTGCGCACACGTTAAAACCCGTTCCGCTTATCGGAAGAGTAGGGCATTGTGAGCCAGTGGGAACGCGGAGACTGGATGAAAAAAGGCACATGAGTGCTTATTCCATTATCCTCGAAATAAAAGAATAGCAACAACAAGAACAACAAATCTCTGTCTGTCTGTCTGTCTGTATATATATCCATATTTGCCTCACCCCCTTCCATTCGCTCCATCATGAAATCCAACTACAGCTGAGATAGACAGAACCAGTTGTTAATATTCAATGATGAACCGATTATATATATATATTTATATATATATATATATATATATATATATATATATATATATATATATATATATGTATATGTATATGCATGTATGTATGTATGTATGTGTGTGTTTTGTAGTATTTTTCAGGATTTTGTTATATATTTTACAGATAAAAGCATTCTTTTAAAACTTTCTTCCAGGAAAAAATTCCGGGCACCATATTTATGAGTAAAATAAAAGCATCTCTGTGATCTGTTAACAGTAAACAACATTCTATCAACACACAATTCTAATAAATATACCTAAAGGATACAACAATCCCAAATGACTACACAACCCAACCTCTCCCTTCAAAAAATCGAAACAAACAAATAAACCATTGTTTTCTTTTTTTACCGGATTTTTCCCCGCATTGAAACAAACACTGAAACTTTCCTATCACAAAATGACCCCCCCCCCCCTCCATTCTCTCCATCATGAAATCTAACCACAGCTAACACAGACAGAACCAGTTGTTAATATTCAATGATGAACCGATGATAAACGCCTGCCATGATCCCAAGCTGTTTCTGTGTCCCGTGATAAACAACAAGCGATCAATATGGCCACAAGCTCCTGCTGACAACGTCTGTGCAATGTGGATTACAGCTGCGATGACAAACTGCCCAAGGTCCTTAGCTGGCGAGCTACACTGGTGCAGGATGTAGGGTGCACAACTGCTGGAAGGAGACAGCTCATGGCAAGCAATCAGCAGTTACCGTGATTGGAAACATTATACACTCGAGTTTCCATCACACGCGCGCGTGCGCACACACACAAGCACGCACACACGCACACACACACAAGAAACATTGGGGACAGGACACGTAAGTACTTATGTCGCTTTGTTCTTCTCTTGTTCCTTCAGGCTGTCATACACACAAGAAGTTTTCTTCAGTGCTCCCCCCAAAAAAGTTACAGTCTAGATTCTAAAGCTTACAAACTTGCACCTGGAGTCCCAACTCATTCATGGATTTGAGAACATACAGAGAAGCAGGTGTACTACCTCTTGATGAACTTAGAAAAGCCTCTGCTGCCAAACTTATATCAAAAAGTGTCGTTTATGAGACTTTCTCCCATCGCGAAGTCCAACATAGATCTGATAAGGATTTCTGTAAAAGGGCCGGAAAGACCAAATCCTTAAAATATCTTGATTCACTTGCTTCCAACATTTTTAGTCTTTTTAAAAAAGACACAACAAACATTGCTGTTAAACCATCATTTGCGCTAATTCCGAGATAGGAGTTAAACAAACCTATATTTGACAAATACAATCTAAATATCTCCGAAAAATAACAACAAACGATTCACCTCATACTATCAAAGAGCTTGGTGTACCATCACATAGATAATCACTAAAAAAATTATTTACATCTTCATATGGATGGTTCTGTGCTTGAAGACGGTAGAGCAGGAGCTGCTTTTGTAATCCCTGCATTAAAATGTGTGAGACAATACCATTTAGGCAGTTATTTATCTATTGTTACAACTGAACTTGTAGCCATATGTATGGCTATCATATTTCCACTCTGCCCATGAATGCCCGTCACATCTTAATTTGTGTAGATTCTAAATCGGTGTTACATGCGCTTAGATCTACTGAAGCCATGCTTGTAGGGACCAAAAACAAACTCTCTTCCATTACAACAGCTTCAATAGAATTCGGCAATGCATCAGTCCCTCTATCCACTGCTGTAAAGTATCTAGGGGTCATTATTGACAACACACTCTCTATGCAAAAATTCATCACCCAGACCTGCCAGTCGTGCTTCTATCAATTACGGCGTATTAGTGCAATTCGAAAGTACCTGTCCACAGATGCAACATCAAAACTCGTGGCATCTCTCATTCTTTCACGTCTGGACTATTGCAATTCTCTTTTGGCTGGTCTGCCAGCATCATCTATCCACTCCCTTCAACGTATTCAAAACTCTGCAGCTCGACTAGTCCTCAGAAAGAAAAAATCTGAGCACATTACCCCTCTCTTGCGATCTCTCCACTGGCTGCCTGTGCCACAAAGAATAAACTATAAGATCAGTACCCTCTGTTACAAATGTCTCCACAAAACAGCACCCTCTTACCTCTGTGAATGTCTCCACCTGTACACCCCTTCTCGTTCCCTTCGCTCTGCTGCAGATTCCTTGTGCTTACAAATACCTAGATTCAACCAGTCCACTGTTGGCCGTCGCTCTTTCTCTGTTTCTGGTCCATCGATTTGGAATGGCCTCCCTATCTCTCTTCGCCAAAGACCTTCTTGTGACACTTTTAAATCTGGCCTCAAGACATATTTGTTTCAAACCTAAGAATTTCCTCTCCTGTTTCATTTCATAGCTATCCCTGCTTTTCAACAGCCAAAGATTCCATCACCTTGCCAAAGTGTATAACCTGTGCATTTGGACTTGTTAGAACTATTACTTGCTATTGGTTGCATGACTGTGTAAGAATGAGTTGAGTGCAAGCGCTTTGATTTGTCTGTGCAAGATACAGCGCTATATAAGTTCCATTTATTATTATTATTATTATTACTGGCCAATAATAGCAGCCCGGTTAGTATCTACCTTTGACTGACATTAAGCTGCTATGTGGAGATTCCTTCGGAATTGTTATATTTGTTATGTTAAACTAGCTACATTATGCAAGTTATATTGTTCCATATATGTTGCGCTAGTTTTTGCCCTCTGGGTTTTCACAAAAAAGTTCGTTATAATAATTATATCTTCAACATATTTATTTAAACACACACACCACACACACACACACACACACACACACACACACACACACACACACACTTCCCTCTCTCTCTCTCTCTCTCTCTCTCTCTCTCTCTCTCTCTCTCTCTCTCTCTCTCTCTCTCTCTCTCTCTCTCCTCTCTCGTTCTTTCTCTGTCTTTTCCTCTGTTGTAGACACTCTGTGGCACATGTTCATTCATACACATTCATTCCTCTCTCTGTCTTTTTTTCTTATGCTCATGATCCTTTTCCCTATCGTCTGATATCTCTTTAAGTGGAAAGACGTTAACGCCAAGAACCAACACACACACACACACACACACACACACACACACACACACACACACACACACACACACACACAAAGTCGTGCTTGCACAGACACGTTCACGCACGCAAGCACGCACACACACATCATATGCATGCACACACGTGCACGCGTACTCATCCATGTAAATAGCCTCTCTCTCTGCCTCTGTCTGTCTATCTGTCTGTCTGTCTGTCTGTCTCTGTCTCTCTCTCTCCTCTCTCTCTCTCCCTCCCTCCCTCACACACACACACACAAACACACACACGCGCGCGCGGGGCATTCACATAATTTGCCACTCACACATCGTAAAGTATTATTGCCAATCCACATAGGCTCGCGCCAAAACTCTCATCAGCAGGCATTGAACGATGTCTTTGATTAATGTCCTGCAACTTGTTCCTCCACCCCCCCCCCCCCCCCGTCTTTCTCTCTCACCCTCTCTCTCTCTCTCTCTCTCTCTCTCTCTCTCTCTCTCTCTCTCTCTCTCTCTCTCTCTCTCTCTCTCTCTCTCTCTGTTTTCCAAGATAAAGCCCCATGCAATCGATATCGCTGCAACATTTGACCACAGTCTGTGACAATAAATGCCCATGGCTATTGCTGACAAACTGCCCATTGTCCATGATTACCTCCAGAGAAACTGCATTCTTTGTTACAACCGCGATGCAGTTCAGATTATCATTGCTGCAAAGATGATGTGTGTGTGGCGTTGGTAATGGAGATCGTGGTTGTTTATGGTCATGAATGGGCACGCTGTGCAATATGAATGCGATATCAAGATTCTGTTTTAACTACGTAGCACATATTTTAGAAAATGTAACAATAATAACTATTATTCTACAACCAATAATAATTTATGAAACATAAAACAAAACAACACAATGATGAAATACTGAATAAAAGACAATTAAGGCTCGCTGCATATATTGAGTTTGCACGTTATCAAGTGTGTATCAGTTTTGATAATTATATAAAGACGTAAATATAAAAAGTGGGAATAGGGCCTATCGATTCGAAAGCTATTTAAACAAATATTTTATCTCAGATTTATTCTACCTATGTGTCTCTGCTGTTACCTGGTTTTTTTTAAACCGGAGGAAAGCCCAAGAACGCAGATCTAGTCAAAAACGCTTACATTATCCCATGAACGACAATTACAATACCAAGTAGTATGAAACCGACAAAACGTATGTGGTTTTTTTAAGAAACGTGTTTATGCCTGAAAAGAGAATTTGAAGTTTTCTACCACCTTTACCTCCCTTTACTCTCCATCCTACACATACAAAAAACACGAAAGCATCGCCAATCGTGAGGGAAAATTCCCTGTTAACTATGGACTGGATTTATTTCATGGTATCGTTGTAGCAAAACGAATGTTTGCAATGCTAAATAGTTTCGTTATATGCAAAACGAATGTTTGCAATGCTAAATAGTTTTGTTATATGCCTGTAGAACTACAGATCAACTTAAGATAGACTAGATTGTATATTTGTGTGAAAGGTAAAGAAAGAAAGCTATATAACGTGTTTGCATTGAATCACTCACAAAACAATGTTCTGAGGATTGAATGATACACTTATAACAAGTATAAGTTTGGATAAGCATCTTAAAAATATTAAAAGGATGATATATAACAGTGCCTTTAAACTGGAGTGATCATAAATGTTTTGCAAGAAATACTGTTTACACAAGATGACAGTTGCTAATGGCCATTCACGTACTATTTTGTTGACAAGGCGAGAAAAGGTTTGCTCATTCTTTTTCTCTGAAACTGCCTAACGTTTTAAGAGGGGTAGCATGATAATTTGTAGTAAGGTCCAGAGGAAGTTGTTTCGTTTAAGTATGGAATTGCACAAATATGACAGTACCATACAATGCGTTGCAAGGTCAGGCAGAAGTTTCTTTTGAATATGACACTGTGCAGATGTGACAATAACTACTATTCTGCTAATATCCCTGATTTTGAGCTAACCCATTTTGAAATATCCTTAATCACATTATGAAGTAGACCGTTGTGTTTTGCACCTACCATATGAATTTTTTTTTTAAAAGAACAGCTGTAATCCTTGTACGAAAATAATGGCAGATATGACAGTTTTGCATGAGAAATAATTGCATTTAGACACATGCTTCTGCCTTTTGTGACGAAAACAACGACTCGGTTAAAGATCAGTATTAGCATGCGCAAATATCATGACCACCAAATTCTAACAACCCTATTTATTCAGTTGCATGTATGCATACAATAATTTGTTTACTTTATGCTAACTTTTTCGCGTACGCGTAATGCTGTTGAACTATAACTTCAAACGTTTTCAGTGTTCTTTGGATTTGTTTCTCTTTTCTTACGATTGTTCTTTGTATTCAGGTATGTGTTATGTATCGAAAACAATACACACACATAATATATAGACAACTGAATTTATAACTTTCTAACTATACATAATTATATATATATATCTGTATATAACACTCTCTCTCTCTTTCTCTCTCTCTCTCTCTGCCTCTCTGTATGTGTGTGTATGTATGTATGTATGTATGGATGGATGGATGTGTGTATGTATGTATGCGTATATGTATATATATATATATATATATATTATATATATATATATATATCACAATTTCAATAGAAAATACCCCCCTTCCGTTCTGCCCAGCAAAGAATTATTAGTTTTCCCAGTTTGCGATGTATGATAAATGCCCAGCCTGATAACTACTGGCCTGTGTTTCCCCATGATAAATGACACCAGCCAGAGCGGCCACAACGTCTGCTGTTACACACGTAACAATAGAACCCGCAGCTGGGAGTGATGAATGTGACACTCCACCATGAAATGAGTCACCCTGCACCTGACCCACTTTTCCGCTGGAAACCATATTTACGCAGTTCAGTTTGCTAATTTTGAGAGTTTGAGTGATATATAAAAAAACTATACGCTTTCTTTTACCTCCTAATGAAGTATCAAAGCGTAGTTTTGTTTCCCTTTGCTTTATTACCGTGTTTTAAAACACACAGTCTCTCTTCCTGATCTCCTATTAAGACGCCAAACTTTGTCACTCGCTTTCCCCCAGCCAAGTTAAGCAGCGTCGAGCTTGGTTACCACTTGGATAGGTGACCGTTTGCGCGCCTTGGCTTCAGTACAGTTCCCCCAGTTCACCCAGATGTAAATGGGTACCTGCCCTCTTTAGGGTCAGGGAAGGTAAAGCAGCGAGGGAGAGGAGATGGGCGCCGCCCTCAATATGCTGGCCCTAGAGAAGTGAGGTCTCTGACGCCTCGCTCCCCTACGACCTTATAGGTTATGGGACTCCTTTACCTATCCTTTACCTACTTCTTGGAGTCTAGCATTTTAATTTGAAATAGCTTTTGGTAGAATTATCTAATTTCATTTCGGTTTTTTAAATAGTTTTCAGTAGCTTTCTGTTATTTCTGATTAATAACACGTTAACAGCTTGACATATGGTGTTATGCGGACTATTCTGTGATGGAGGGTCACAACTTCTCCAAGGTTTCAGCTACCACTATGCCGTTTTACTACAGAACGCATGTGGAACCGCATCATAGAGATTAAGAACAGAAACCTAAAGCAATCAGCAGCTTTTTTAAATTACATATGTCTTTGAGAGAGACAGACAGACAGGCAGACAATCAGACAGACAGACAAAGACAGAGAGGGAGACGGAGAGAGAGAGAGAGAGAGAGAGAGAGAGAGAGAGAGAGAGAGAGAGAGAGAGAGAGAGAGAGAGAGAGAGAGAGAGAGAGAGATTTTCTCTCATTGTGGGCTTTATCGTTAAGTAGATAGTGTTTGTTTTGCTTTGAGTTTCTTTGCATGTTAATAATAAAAAATAATATTAATAATAATAATAATATATGGAATTTATATAGCGCTGAATCTTGTTAAAAAACGAACAAGTTCACTCGGTTATGATAATCTGAGCTTAACCCCTCGTTCTGCCGTGTCCAGTGATAAACTATATGACAGGGCATAGGATGCAGTTTCATCTCAATGGTTTTCTTCTGTGAAGTTTAAACTAGCACTGACTTTATTCCACTGAAAGATATATATATTTTTTTTACAATGAATTGAATTGAATTCCCTTGTCACTCGCAGCAGATTTTCTCTGCGTGAAATTTTGAGCTGCTGTCCCCGGGAAAAGCGCATCACCACAAGACCAGCGCCACCCATATTGTGTGCATGTATGTGTGAGTATGTGCACACTTGCATGCGTGCGTGTGTGTGTGCGCGCGCGTGTGTGTGCTTGCGTGCGTGAATGCGTATGTGTATGTGTGTGTGTGTGTGTGTGTGTGTGTGTCCGCGTGTGCGCTAAGGAACAAGGCCCAGATGAAAAGAAGCGGCTCTGAGCTTTGTTTATAGATGCCTTGTCTTGAGAAAAAAAACAACAACCCCAAAACAGAGCCACAAAATGGAAACACAGCACAATGTATAACCTAGGGCTGCAATCTCTCCTGAGCGCTCTTAACCACCCTTGCAGATTAATGAAGACCCTTCTTCGTTAGTTCCAGTCTGTCTGTCTGTCTCTGTCTCTGTCTCTCTCCCTCCTCCCTCCCTCCTACCTCCCTCTCCACCCCCATCCTCTCTCTCTCTGTCTCTGTCTCTCTCCCTCCCTCTCTCCTACCTCCCTTTCCCACCCCCATCCTCTCTGTCTCTATCTCTGTACTCTCTCTCTCTCTCTCTCTCTCTCTCTCTCTCTCTCTCTCTCTCTCTCTCTCTCTCTCTCTCTCTCTCTCTCTACTCTCTCTCTCTCTCTCCCCAGTATGCACATATTCACATCATGTCATGAGCATTCTACATGAGGCGCATCTCTATTTTTCCCTGCTGTATAAACATCGATAGTTTGTCCTATGGTATTGATGTGCTGGACATTGCTGGCACTGTGATGTACTACTTGTAGCGTAGTGGTAGCAACAGCAGTGGCAGTAGCAGAAGAAGGAGAAGCAGCAGCAGCAGCAGGAGTAGTAGTAGTAGTAGTAGTAGTAGTAGTAGTAGTAGTAGCAGTAGCAGTAGCAGTAGTAGTGCTAGTAGTAGTAGTAGTAGTAGCAGTAGTAGTAGCTGTAGTTAAAACAACAAAGTGACAGCGTCAAGGAAACAACTTACCATGAACAACAACAGAAACATATAAAAGAACAACAACAACAGCAACAACACCAGCAGAAGTGAAAACATCAACAGCAACAACATCAACAACATCCGACTAAAGAGAAACTAATAGCACCAATAACATCATAAAAACGTACCAGTTCACAAAACAACTGACCTCACCTACACTACTACAATAATTAGTTTACACAAAAACCTCTCCTCCTCCTCTCCCCCACTCTTCCTACACAAATGTCCTTAACTTTAATTCATTTCTTTTTTCTTCCAGCAAATTAAAACCAGAATGCCACACTTCTGGGGCAATCCTGTAACCTCTTCGTCAGACTGGGTTCAGTCTCGTTCGACAAAGGTTTAAAGGAAAACAAAACTAGAAAGAAACGAAGAGAGAAAGCAATCAATCGGTTCCTTGTTTAGAATGAAGAATCAATGGTACCAGACAGTTTAATTCCCCTGTCGTCCTGATCCCTCCCCGTAAGGGCTACTCTTCCAAGAGATTAGATATCAATTGCTGTTTCTTAGAGACAGACAGAGAGAGAGGTGGGGGAGGGAGAGACAGACAGACAGAGAGAGAGAGAGAGAGAGAAAGGGGTAGTATGGATAAATAGGTAGGTACGTAGATAGACAGTTTATATATATATATATATATATATATATATATATATATATATTCATATATATATATAATTCATATATATATATATATATATATATATATATATGTATATATATACATACATACATACATACATACATACAGACAGACAGACAGACAGACAGACAGACAGACAGAGAGATACAAGCACACACACATCTCTCTCAGGTGTTCCAATCATATTCAGGAGAGTGATCGTTTAGCTTATTTAGGCAGTTTAGTTTATTAAGTAAAATTCCTGTATATTTGTCAATGAACATGGGTAGACATCTTAAACATATTATGACAAAGTAGACATCTTAAACATATTATGACAAAATTTAGATTTGGAGTGTCTGAATTGTTTGTGCACAATCTTAGCTATAGACAACACTGTGATACAGATCTTTTTCCATTATGTAAGGGATCTGTCGATAACGAAGTTCATTTTGTATGATGTTGTCCTATTTAAATGATCTAAGAACTCAGTTGATACCGCAAAAATATATGAGCTGTCCTTCCATGTTTAGACTTTGAATACTTATGTCATCTACTAACGAACGCATTAATAAGCGACTAGCAATTTATTTGTATAAAGCTTTTAACATTAGAAGTACTGTCTGTACTTGAGGTATTGTTCTTCTGTTCATAAATGTTTCCTATGCAACATGTTTTGAATGTTTATTAATACACACAACCCCTTCATGAGGGGCCAAGGCCTATAATGAATAAAACTTTCGCATTCGCATTCGCATTCTCTCTCTGTTTCTTAATTAAAAAAAAAGTTTTTAATCCCTTTGGAAAGTACTATTGAATGTGAAGGATCAATGAAACACGGATATATATATATAAATATATATATGTAAATATATATATATATATATCGAGAGACAGAGAGGGACAGAGAGACAGACAGACAGCACCCCCCTTCACCCTCACCTATCCGCTAGTCTTACAGACCGCTGGGGCACGACTGAAGAGGAGGGACAGAGTTTGAAATCAAAGGGAAAAAATGCCTCTCCATTAGCGAATCCAAAGCATCTGAATGGCAGCAATTAGAGTTGTGTATGACGTCTTCTAATTCATAGTCATAAAATGCTTTGCAATAGGGTGTCCACTTATCTCATAACTGTGGATAATTATCATTATTATTGGTTGTATTGGTGTCGATTTGAAAAATGCCATCCGTCCACGTTCACACAGGAACAGCTAAAATGTGTTGAACGTGTTAAGGAATCATGGAAAGAAATAACACACTACTGGTATGTGTTTGTGTGTGTGTGTGGTAGATCTGGTAGATCCAAAATGCGTTATACATGTCCTCAAGCTTTCTTTGAACAGCATAACTCAACCGATGAACATCAAGAGTACTTTGGTTCGTCCAGACATGTTTGAGTCCAATTGTGTAAAGAATATTTTTTTAACGTCTGTGTGTCTGTGTGTTTGTCTGTGTGCCTGTATGTCTGTCTCTCTATCTTTCTCTCTCTCTCTCTCTCTCTCTCTCTCCTCTCTCTCTCTCTCTCTCTCTCTCTCTCTCTCTCTCTCTCTCTCCCTCCTTCCTTCCCTCTCCCTCTCTTCCTGTTCTGAATCTGTTTCCTTTTATTTATTTCCATCTGCTTCTTTCTCTCTATGTCTCTCTGTCTCTGTCTCTGTCTCCATCCTTATCTGTGTGTATGTGTGTTTGCCTGCCTGTCTGTCTGTCTATGTCAGTCTGTCTGTCTCTCCCTCTCTCTCTCTCTCTCTCTCTCTCTCTCTCTCTATGCGAAGAGACTTCCTTTGCACGTGCTACTCAAAGCTACAATATCTACTGATAGACATAATTTATCACGATTTATTTTTCATGCAACCAACAGAAGAAGTAAGATAACTGTATAGAAATGGATCCTTATATTGATGAAAACTACATTCAAAACATTTGTCGATTATGACGAACGTGAATTGATTTGTGATGAATATTCAAGAAATGGGTGATGTAATTTTTTTATTATTGCTGATATATCATTTCATATTTATATACATTGATAGTAATGTGTTTATAACACTCATGTCATATGTCCACTCCACACACCCGTCATTCCTTTGTATTGTGGCCTAAGGCCGATGTACAGTAAAAGTCTGAAGTCTGAAATCTGAAGTCTCTCTCTCTCCTCTCTCTCTCTCTCTCTCTCTCTCTCTCTCTCTCTCTCCCTCCCTCCCTCCTTCTCCGTCTCCCCGTTTGAGTCTGTGTGTGTGTGTGTGTCTCTCTCTCTCTCTCTCTCTCTCTCTCTCTCTCTCTCTCTCTCTTTCACACACACACACACTCTTCCATCATTGTATCACGGACTGATTGGATAAGGGCCCAAGACACACGCCTGCCTAAAGCGCCCTACTGAATAGATGATTTCATTGCATGCAATCACATTTGCATTTTTCTTTCAAATGATTTTTTCACGCTCTTTCTGTGTTTTTGTTTTGGTTTTTGCTTTATCTTTATTTTATTTTATTTCATTATGAATCGCTTGATTTTATCTCCAGATGATTTATCTGAAAGCTATATTTCAATTATTCAGGTTTTTGTGGCTGTTCACGGATTTTTTAAAGGAAAGGAAAATGTCTTCCTGTCACTTTCTTGATTTGTTTTGTCATGTTTTGTCTTGGGATTTTTCTGCAGTTTCTTTTTAAAAAAACCTTTTTTGCCCATTTATTTTTTCTGTCTTTGTCTGGGTTTTTTCAGTTTGTGTGGGTTCTGCCTTTTGTATGCCTCTTAGTTTGTCAATCTGTAAAACTAACTTCTATCTCCCCATCGTCACCACCATCATCATCGTCGTCGTCGTCGTCGTCATTATCATCATCATCATCATCATCATCATCATCATCACATTTTCATTTTTATTCTTCTTCTCCTTCTTTTTCCTTCTTCCTCATATCACTCTTTCTTCTCCTTCTCTTCTTCTTCTTCTTCTTCTTCTTCTTCTTCTTCTTCTTCTTCTTCTTCTTCTTCTTCTTCTTCTTCTCTTCTTCTTCTCTTTTTCTTCTTCGCTATTCTTCTTCTCCTTCTATCCTCTTCTTTGCATTTCTTCACCTTCTTCATCATCAAAATTATGATACTCACCTCTTCATCATCGTCATTATAACCGTCATCGTATTTAACGTCAAATTCATCGCTGTTATCATTATCACCGTTTCCTATTTTAAAATCAAGATTACATTTACTCACTGTTCACGCATCACTTTCACCAAGGTCGGCATAACTCAGTAGCAAGCTACAGTGCCGGACTATTAATTTGAAGTTCTGCAGAATCGAGCGGTCTGTTTTAAGGACCTCCCCCAAAAAAACTACCCTTCCCTTCCCTCTTGTTCCTTGCGCGCATAATGCCGCGAAAACACATTAAAGACTCATCCATCTTTGGGAGAAGAAAGGCCAGGCAGCCGTGGCATGTGGTATGGATGACAGGAATCGGGATGCACTTGGAAACCAGATGCAGAGAGGCTCCGCTTGGTTCCTCTTGCCCATTAACAACATCACAATATCTTCAGTGTATGCGGTGCACTGTTGATTCATCAAGGAATGAAGGGGAGAGGAGAAGGTAAGGACACATGCTTCGTACAAGCAAGGTGGCAGTTGTGACATTCTCTAGCTACATGAAGCCAGCCAGTTTGGTGTCTTCTAAACGGCCATCTTTCAGTTTCAACTTTAGTTTCCAGCCTTCCCAAGACGTCAAGTCTTAGAATGCAGACAGACGTGTGGATACACATGTAGAAGATCAACTATACCTGTAATCTATATCAAGTGGTCGGACGGTTATGAAAACACAAACATACCCAGAATGGGCTTGAAGAAGGAGTGCTTTACCAGTTTCAACTTGCCCAAGAAACTGGACTTGAAACAATCAGTTCAGAACTCCAATGACTCCCTGAGTAGTTGGGGGGAGAGAAGAAAAGAAAAGACAAGAGAAGATACAATGCATCTGCAAAGAAGCCAATTTAGCAGACGATCTATCAACTGTTCAATTACATTTAGTTGAAGAGCTCTGGGTGCATGTTTAATCTGCAGAGCACTGACTTGAAGTATAGGATCTTTAACGTGAGAATTTGGATTTCTGCATGTAGGCACACACGAAAAGATAGGGGAGAGAAGAACATTGACAAATATGCACACAACATGACATAGAGGAAACTCAAACGAGCAAACCAAACAGAACAAACAACAATAGCAACAAACTTACACTATTTCAAACCTGCAAGACATGCTTTAAGGACTACACAGGACAGACTCGTGTCGCCTTAGCCTTCTACGCTGTCTCCATCCCTGCGATGGGCTCCCTCTCCACTATCAGGAAATCAGATGATATTTTAGTTTCTCTTCCCCCTAGTTCTCTGAAGGCCAGGAACTGGCTTGATGAGCTACTATGGGCTTCAGTAAAAGGCTTAGCCAGCGGATTATGGCCGGAACAATGGACCTTTTTTAGATCAGTGTTTGATCCCTTCCTTTGACACGTCGTTATTTCATTTCACTGTCATTTGTCATAATGCTCATAGTTTGTATGTAAAAAGAATCCACTTTGTATTCACATGACTTGTAATCCTTTGTTGTTATAGTTTACTTGGGTCGTGAAACTGTGGATAGAATTTAGAAGGGAAATCATCGCGGTCCAAACAGAATCCCACGATGTTCATTGCCAAAACTACTTGTCAATGAACGAACGACATTTAAGCATAAAAACGGAAGAAAAGCTCACATACATTACTAAAAACAACCCCTTCTCAAAAATTTGAGATAACAAAATAAAACACACAAAACAAACCCCCCATCACCACTTCAACATTGTAAACCGAGCCGCATAAAACCCACAACGCAAATATTATAAATACTATGAATGCAGAAAAAAACTATAACAGTAAACAAACTCAAAAACTCCATAAACTCCAATATGTTGCCTTCCATGCCAACCTCCCTCTTTATACCTACACGTGGAAACAAGTTTCAATTTGAAAAAAACAACACGATCGAACATAATAAAACGTATGCCAAACAGCCGTATAATCAAATCATTGGAAAAAAAGGAGTGGTAACAAAGCATAATGTGTCTTAACATATGAAAATGTTGGTCAAGCATCCATCTATACCAAATCATCGAAACAAATAGTCATTACAAAACCTAACGTGATCTAACACTATACAGCGTAGACCAAACAGCCTTGCATTCCAGACCACAGAACATAATCTCTCTCTGAGGGATCATCCCCACTGACAATGCCATTAGCATCAGCACACTGCGGAACTGTTCCTGTCAACACACCAGACCAGACGACAGATAGGTCATTTAGCACGGTGGCTTTTCAGGTGAAAGCGAATATCCCCCTTAGGATTCTACGGGACCATTGCAATGAACAGGGTATCTTTAACGTCTGAACACCTTGTGGCGAGACATTTTGTTTTTGCTTTGTGTTGCTTTGTTTGTTTGATGTTGTGGTGGTTGTTGTTTCTTGTTTTTAATTTTCATTGGTTTACTTGGCTAGTTGTTTTGGTGATTGGTTAGTTTGTAGATTGGTTGGTTTGTTGGATGGTTGGTTGGTTAGTTGGTTGCTCTTTGGAAAGGAGAGCTTTATGCTCATTTTCTGCCTTCCAAGTTGTTGTTTTTTTGTATTCACAATCTTGCGTTGTGTTAATTTTATTGTTTGGCACTTACACTATGTAGTCTTTGTAGGAGATGCTAAGGAGTCTCCGAAAGCATCTCATCTCCACCGCCTGAACTCTTCTCTCCAAATCTGCAGTCAGGGTCCATGATTCACAGGCATACAGAAATATGGATATGACAAGGGAGCGCATTAGTCTGATCTTGGAGATAAGTGAGATATTCTTATCTCTCCAGATGGTGTTTAGTTTTGACAGTGCTGTTGTTGTCTGTGAGGTCCTGCATACTACTTCTGGCTTGTATCCCTGGTCTGATACAATGGCTCACAGGTACTTGAAGCTTTGAACTGTTTCCAGCTTCTGGTCATTAACCCTGATATCAGTGTTAATGCCGTTGGTGTTATTAGTCATCAGTTTGGTCTTCTCTGCACTGATTTCCATGCCGTATGTTTTGGAGGCCTTATTCAGGTGTTCTGTTAGGCTGGCAAGCTCTTTTTCTTATCCTGCTATTCCATCAATGTCATCTGCAAAGCGGAGGTTTGTGATCGTTCTGCCACCAATGCTGACTGATCCTTCATGATGTTCCAGTGCATCAGCCATGATTATCTCAAGGAAGATGTTGAAAAGATTGGGTGAGAGTAGACAGCCCTGCCTTACTCCAACTGTTGTTCGAAACCATTCTCCAATGTTGTTGTTGTAGTACACTGCACTGGTGGCCTCGCTGTACAGCTGTTTGATGACTCTGATCAGGTTTGCATTGATGTTGTACAAATTCATGGTTGCCCACAAAGCTGCATGCCACACCCTGTCAAATGTCTTCTTAAAATCGATAAATACGTGGTAAAGGTCTTGTTGAATTTGAAGGTACCGCTCACACAGTATTCTGAGGTTGAATATCTGTTCTGTTGTGCTGCGCCCTGCCCTGAAACCTGCTTGTTCCTCAGCAATGATGGTCTCTGCTTGTGGCTTCAGTCTATTCAATATTATCTGCAGCATGACCTTGCTTGGGTGGCATATGAGGCTGATTGTGCGGTAATTATGGCATTGTTGTAGATTTCCTTTCTTAGGGAGGGTGATGATGAGTGACTGTGTCCATGGTGTTGGCCATTTTCCTGTCTGCCAGATCTTGTTGCAGATTCTTAGTAGGGCGCTGATCATGGCTTCCCCTCCAGCTTGAACCAACTCAGCTGGAATGTTGTCAGCCCCTGCTGACTTCCCCTTTTTCAGCGATCTGACTGCTGTTTCCACTTCTTCTCGGAGGATAGGGTGACTGTCTGTGTCTTTGCTTTCTGGTACATTAAGGACTTCTGGATCTCCTGCGGTTCTATAGTTATACAGGTCGGAGCAGTATTCTGTCTATCTGTTCAGAATATCCTGGTAGTCAGTGAGACACTTCCCCTTTTTGTCTTGGATTGTTAAACCTTTCCCTGTTTTGTGCTTGTCAGATCTTTCACCAGCTGATATGCTTTCTTGCTATTGTTTTTCTTGATGTTCTCTTCATGTCTTGGGACTATTCACCGATCCATTTCTCTTTTGCCTCCGTCATGGACTTCCTGATTCTTTTGTTGACTGCCCTATATTGTTCTGCTCTTTCTTTTGTTTCATTTTTCTTTTTTTCAACCCTCTACGCTTGTCGCATAGTTGTAGGATGTTAGGTGTGACCCATGTTTTTTTTGACTGTTCGGTGTTTTCCAAGAAGCTCGCTTGCTGTTTCAGTCACTGCTGTATTGAAACTATTCATTAGTGTATCTATGTCTGAGTCTATCACAGTGAGTGCTGCAAACTTTCCACCTATCCTTGCTTGAAAAATTCCTACTACAAAGACCACATAAGCAACGAAAGCGTGCATAACAGAATCCAGCAAACCATTGGACCCTATGAGAACCTTCTAACGATCGAGAAAAAGCGTAAAATGAAATGATATGGGCATGTCACAAGATCCAAAGGACTTGCAAAGACAATTTTACAGGCACTGTCCAAGGAGGAAGAAGAAGAGGCAGACCAAGGAAGAGCTGGGAGGATAACATCAGCGAATGACAGGCCTATAACTCAACAAAACCCTGAGAAAGTCAGAACAGAGAGAGGAATAGAGGGAACTGGTTGTTGAGTCTTTGAGGGTTACCCCCACGGTCGTCAGACTACGGGACAGAATAGATAGATAGATTTACACTATATAGATAATAAATTTTGCGTAGTCTAGTATAGCAGTCATAGAAATGGCAGATTGCTCTCCCATGAAGTTTGGGCTGTTCTGTGTAGGAATTAGCGCAGTTTTTATAAACAGTTATACCCATTTTCCCCTATGTGTTTGTTTGCGTATGGCAGTCATTGTTTCTTCGGGGGTGGTTTTTTTCCATCGAATTCTCTTTTGTCAGTCCTTCCTACTACCATTTCCAGCATTGCTGCTGTTGCTCATGATGTTATTATTATTGCTGCTGCTGCTACCACCACCACCAACCACCACCACCACCACCACCACCACCACCACCACCACCACCACTACTACTACTACTGCTACTACTACTACTACCTCTATCACCAACAGCACAACAACAACAAAACAAAAGCAACAACTATCCAATGCAACAACAACAATTACTAATACCACCACCACCTCCACCACCACCACCACCACCACTACTACTCCTACTCCTTTTCCCACTACTACTATTACTACTTCCTCTATCACCACCAGCACAACAACAGCAAAACAACAACAACAACTACTACTGCAACAACAACAACTACTACCAAAACCACTACCACCACCACCACAACCACCACCACCACCACCACTACTACTACTACTATTACTACTACCTTTATCACCACCAGCACAACATCAACAAAACAACTTATATCGCAACAACAACCATTATCCTCGATATAAAAGAATAAAATAAAATAGATAAAAATAAATAAACAACAACAACCACTACTACTACTACTACTACCAAAGCTAACCACCACCACACAACTCACACACTACCACTACACAACCAACTAACCACCACCACCACACAACCACCACCACACCACCACCACCACTACCACACCACCACCACCACACTACCACCAACCACTACCACACCACCACTACCACAAACCACCACCACACTACCACAACACTACCAACACCACCACTACCACAACCACCCACCACACTACCACCACCACTACCACCACCCCACCACAACCACAACCACACACCACCACCACCCACCACCACCCCCACCACCACAACCACCACGACCATACCACCACCACCACTACACACCCACCACCACTATCACCACCACCACCAAAACCACCACCACCACACTACCACCCCCCCCCCCCCCACCACACACACACACACACACACGCCCATCACCTTACACAAGACTCAGCACCTTACCTGTCTCTGTTCTGTGGGCACGTACTCCTCGGGAAACTGTTGCATGACAAACTGCCGGACAATGGCCGACTTGCCCACCCCAGGAGCGCCCAACACGGCCAGGCGCACACACTGGTACTCCGAGTCGATGGTCAGGTGACTGGTGGCCATGCCTCCCACCAAACGACGCCGATGAGGCTTGCCCTTCTGCTGCTGCTGCTGCTGCTGTTGCTGCTGCTGCTGCTCCTCCAGTTGCTCCTGCTGCTGCTGCTCAGGGTCTTGAGGATTCTCCGAGGGTAGCAGTTCAGAATCTGGGTAAGGCGATTCCAGAGGATCGCCCGGAAGCGGGAGAGGGATGATGTCATCGTCGAGGATCTGTTGAGGGTGGGGGAGGGAGGTGGGGAGGGGCCGGGGGAGGTGGAGCGGGGAGGGGGAGAGGCTGTGGGAGGGGCTGAAGGAGGGGCCGGGGACGGGGCTGCTGGAGGAGGCATGCCTTGGGGAGAAGCTGGCAGAGGCCGTGGCAACGCTGGGTGAGAGGAACAAGAAAAGACAGAAAGAGGTAGAATACAATGCGTTAACGTCGTTTGTGTTGAATCATTTACACACAGCTGGTAAAACCGATTTAAACTGTTTACAAACATGCATATATGTACATGCGTGCACAGAAAATTTAGGTGAAAAAGGATATGTGCCAGTGAGAGGCAGAGACGGAGAGACACGGACATATCGAGAGAAGGACTGAGAAAGAGAGACAGACAGACAGAGAGACAGAGACAGACAGTTAGATAGACAGACGGACACTACGACAGATAGAAGAACACACACACACACACACAACCCCACACAGACAGGCATACAGACACATAGACAAAAAGACAGACAGACAGACACACAGTGACAGAGACAGAGAAAAAAAGACACAAGCAAACCAAGACAAAGCTAAAACAGTTATGCCTCATGCCTTGGCACGCTATTCCCTGACCAGACAAATAAAACGGATCATCATTAGTCCTGGGAAAAATGCCAGAGTTATTGAGGTCCGCAGACCTCGCGAGTACCGTCTTGTCTCTCCTGAACGGCACCTTCAACTTTTAGTCCTCACTTTCTCTCACTTAGTCTGGTTCAACAACAAAAGATTTACCTTTCGTTTTATCTTTGGCATTAACGTTTATTTTTATTTATCTGATGTGTTTTATCATTGTAGGCTGCGTAGAAAACATCCATTGTCTGAGCGTTTTCGCTTCAAGAATTATGAAACGAGAGTTGAATTGACCGAGTCTGTACATGTTCAGTCCAGGGTCTTGTTCTATAATGTAAGGTCCAACACTGGTCTCTGGTAGATTAGTTGCTTTTTGCTTTTTTCAGCTAAAATTCTATAAGGTTTGGGATTTACTGTTTTACTTGTTTTCATCGCTCCTTAGCTCTGTGTGGGTCATTGGGAAACCACATTGATGAGTCTTTCAGTAGTTAATTTCATTTGTGTTCTTACCAAACCCTTAGGTGTTTATCAATGATTTTGTCATTCATGTCTTTAGCATTTAGCGTAATTTAATGGCTTTATCAATAATACGCCAAAAGCTCCATTGTTTATTATTAACATAAACAAAGTTCCAAGGCCTAAACTGAAATGCTGTTATGGTTAACATTGTTGAGACTGTCTTCATCCATGACCAGCTCTGACAGAACAACCAATTCATACTCTGACGTCGGAAAATGGCTGTCTACGAGGCCTAGTTCTTGGAAAAAGGCCATGAACGCAAACTTCACTGCCAGTGTTTCCTTAACAGTGTTATAGTAATTCCGAATGTGATGATTAAAACAAGAAACAGTTCTGGGTGACTTCGACGGCATTAAGATGGGGAACGCCCAACAGCAATAGCAGCAACAGTAGTAACAGCAACGCAATGGCTTATGTCTCAAAATAAGTAAGCATATGTTGGGGACAGGGCAGCTCAGTGGTCAGAGCACTCGCACTCCCCCAAGCTACGGTTTAGCAGCGTTGAGCGTGGTTACTAAGTGGTTGGGTGGCCATTTGCGCGTCATGGCTTTAGTACAGTTCCCCAGTTCATCCAGCCGTAAATGGGTACCTGCCCGCTTTAGGGCCAGGGAAGGTAAAGCAGTGAAGAAGAGGACATGGGCACCGCTCTCAATATGCTGGCCCCCGGAGAAGCTGAGGCCTCTTGATGCCTCGCTCCCAAACGACTGCTTGGGTTATGGGAAAACCTCCAACTTTTTCCAAGTTCTAGTTAATTTTTTTTCAGAACTGTTGCTATAGAGAAAATGGTTGAGACAAATACAGATGAAAAACATTATGCACAGAGAGCACGATAAAAACAGAAAATGGAAAAAAATGGAGCCTAAGATAGTTCGCTTATCGAAAATATAAAAAGAAACAAACAAACAAACAAACTAAGCTGTCTCCCTCTGGCATTTTTTCGTAGCTATGGTAACATCATGTTTTGGACAAAAATCAGATTAGAGACAGACGGCGGAGAAGAGCTGGAAGAGAGGGAATGGGGTTTGAAGGAAACAATTTTATATTTGAAAAATCCCCTCCTGTCCACTGATTTGTTTCCACATCAATACACTTGGATCTCTCTCTCTCTCTCTGTCTCTGTCTCTCTCTCTGTATATCTGTCTGTCTGTCTGCCTGCCTACCTGCCTGCCTGTCTGTGTGTGTGTGTGTGTATGCACGCATGGGTATACGCGCGGATTTATTGTTGACTCACTGTCCATGAAAAGAGAGAATTACGCCTCGGAGGTGTACCTGATTTATCAGGGGAATGCCAAGCATAAACTTTTTCAAAAAGCATTTGAAGAGATAACCTTATTACGTCTCCATTTTATCTCTTCTCCTCTCTCCATTCCTACTCTCTCTCCTTCTCTCTCTTCTCTCTCTCTTCTCCCACTCTCTCTCTCTCTCTCCTCAAGAAACATTTATAATTACGCTGTAATCTCCAGCAATATATTATATTGAAAATTTCACATACAATTTCATTGGATGGTCTAATATAGCATTCTGAATGTTTATTATTATAATTAGTTACTTGGTTATTGTTCATGAATGTTCACATACCTTTTATTCATTTGTGTTCCATTGAAACTTATTTTACGTCAGAGCTTAAAGTCTATCCTTTCATAAGAGCTCTTATTTGTTTTCTGTTTTCATTACGTAATCATCATGTTTTTCTGAACATTTTAATTACAAATCAAAGTCAATGTATTTATCCCCATTTCAATAGGACACATTGGATGACAATAATTGTCAAGCAAAAAGTCTTTTTCATTCACTTTAGTCATTGCTTATTGTTCCTGATTTCATCCTTGTTATACTTTGTGTTCAGTTTGAAACTGTATTTTACGTCAGAGCTTAAAGTCGTATCCGTTCATAGAGAGCTCTTATTTGTTTTTTGTTTTCATTACGTTAATGCAACATGTGATTTTTCTTGTATTTATTTGTATTTACAAAAGAAAGTCGTGTATAACCCCCCTTGTCAATAGGCCACATTGGGCAATGACAATAAATTGGTCAAAGCGTCGAAAAGCCCCCCCCCCCCCCTCTCTCTCTCTCTCTCCCCTCTCTCTCTCCCTCTCTCTCTCTATGTCTCTCTCTTTCTCCGAGTCAGCAACTCTCTCTCTCTCTCTCTCTCTCTCTCTCTCTCTCTCTCTCTCTCTCTCTGTGTTTCCCGCCTCTCTGTTTTCCTGTCTCTCTGGGTACTGTTTTTTCTATCCTTTTGCTTTCTCTACAACTTTATTTTTTTTACTGTATATGTGCTTCTTTTATATATAATAATAACAATAAACACTAAACTGATTATACAGATACATTGTATTGCTTTATCATGCGGTGTTGAACAGGTTTGCTGCAGTAAACTAACTTTTCTGTCTCTTAGCAAATTAATATCCAATCTCTCTGTCTCTGTCTCCGTCTCGATCTGTACCTCTGTCTCTGTATGTATGCATGTATCTGTCAGTCTAACTATCTATCTGTTTATCTGTCTGTCTATCTATCTATCTATCTATCTATCTATCTATCTATCTATCTATCTATCTATCTGTCTGTCTCTGTATGTATGTATTTATCTGTCAGTCTATCTATCTTTCTATCTATCTATTTATCTATCTATCTATCTATCTATCTGTCTGTCTGTCTGTCTGCCTGTCTGTCTGTCTGTCTGTCTGTCTATCTGTCTATGTGTTCATCTGTCTGTCTTTCTCTCTGCCACTGTTTTTGTGTAAGTGGACCTCTCTCTCTTCTCTCTCTCCTCTCTCTCTCTCTCTCTCTCTCTCCTCTCTCTCTCTCTCTCTCTCTCACTCTCTCTCTCTCTCTCTCTCTCTCTCTCTCTCTCTCCAATTCATACCACATCAAAAAGCGATTTTAGAAAATGCTAAAATGATATTGTATGTCGATTTTTTGTGGGGGTGGAAAGTCACATTCACTGAAATAATTCGGTTTTTTGGGACAAATTGATAGACAAAAACTACACTGCCATTTCTCTCTGCCTGTGCATGTCTGCTTGTCTCTATGTCTGCATTTCTGCTTGTATGCTTGTCTGCCTGTCTGTCAATCCCTCTCTCTAACGCTCCCTTTGTCTCTCTCTCTCCCTGTCTCTGTCTCTGTCTGTCTCTGTCTGTCTGTTCCTCTCTCTCTCTCTCTCTCTCTCTCTCTCTCTCTCTCCTCTCTCTCTCTCTCTCTCTCTCTTTCTCTCTCAATTTATTGCACATCGGAAGTTAGACGTAGATTGCAGATTATTTTGCTTAGAGACGGAAAAGCTAGTTTTTGCGGCAAACCTTTTCAACACCGCATGATGATGTCACTATCTCTGGGAAAGCAGTAGAGGATGTCAGTGAATTTGTGTACCTGGGCAGTAAGATCAGCCAGACAGGAGGCACAGACGAAGACATCAAGGCAAGAATAAAGAAAGCACGCCAAGAATTTGCCATCTTGAAACCCGTATGGAGAACAAATGCAATCTCCACAACCACCAAGCTCAGGATCTTCAACTCCAACGTGAAGTCTGTGCTTCTCTACGGGTCAGAAACTTGGCGGGTCATCAACACCAGCTCCTCCAAGATCCAGATCAACGGATGTCTCCGGCAGATCCTTCATCTCAGATGGTTCGACAGAGTGCCAAGTGCCGACCTGTGGATGAGGGCGAACCAACAGCCTATAAAAGTCCAAGTAAGGCGGCGAAAGTGGCGTTGGGTTGGCCACACCCTACGGAAGGAGCCTTGCAACATCACCAGACAAGCGCTCGAGTGGAACCCGCAGGGGAAA
>CM054157.1:26453989-26461489 GCA_028751875.1 Rapana venosa | reverse complement strand
CTCTCTCTCTCTCTCTCTCCTCCTTCTCCCTCTCTCACTCACTCACTCTCTCTCTTTTTTCTCTCTTTCTCTCTCTCTCTCTCTCTCTCTCTCTCCCCTCTCTCTCTCTCTCTCTCTCTCTCTCTCTCTCTATCTCTGTCGATCTGTCTAACTGCCTGTCTGTCTGTCTCTCCGCCTGTCTGCCGGTCGCTCTCTGTGTCTCTCTCTCATTAAACAGAACGCTGCGTTAGCACTGTATAGCTAATGAGCTCAAGGAATGAAAAACCTTGACAACTGCATGAAACTGTTTGAATGCATAAAGTTGTTTTTTTCCTTCCTACTCTCTCTCTCTCTCTCTCTCTCTCTCTCTCTCTCTCTCTCTCTCTCTCTCTCTCTCTCTCTCTCTCTCTCTCTCTCTCTCTCTCCTCTTGCATAGCGTTTCAATGTGCCTTTATCAACGCTGCGCATTTCAGTTTTTATCATCATGAAACAGGAAGGTGTGGATCTGTGACCTAGAGGTATTGCAATCGTCCACAAAACGACAAGTCGCGTGTTCGATCCCCTGGCTGAGCCCAACTGAGGCGAGATAGCCTAGTGGTTAGAAGGCGCTGAGCTAGCGATTTGACGGCCCAGGATCAAGCCATAATCGAGACGCCTGTTTACATGCAATGCAGAAACCTTCAGTGTAGGCCAAGTAATATGAGTGATACTGAAAATTGCGTATTGTAGGTGAATGAAGCTGGAGTGTATGATCTCAGTCTTTTTATAGCTAAGTCACTTGGGGTAGGAGCTGGATAGGAGCTGGCTAGAGTCTTACCTCCCCCACCCCTTCATTGCAAAACGTTTAGAAATGATAACTCCCAAAATGATAACACAGGAATAGAAAAAAATTGCCTCTAAAGGGATTTGCATTTACATGTGTACAGCTATGAACACAAGACGCTAATCACTATGCTACAGCACCTGGTTGAACATACGACCTTTATCAGATGTTTTGAAGCCAGTGTAAATGTACGTGAATGCACGTGTGCGTGTTATGCGTACGATCACGTGCGTATGTATGTGTTTGTGTGTGTACGTGCGCGCGCGCGCGCGCGTTTGTGTGTGTATGTGTGCGTGTGTGTGTGTGTGTGTGTGATGAGGGTGGGGAAAGAGCGTGGAAGATGGCATATGTGTATGTGTTTGTGTGTATGTGTTTATGTGTGTATGTGTGTGTGTGTGCGTGCGTGTGTGCGTGATGCGCGCGTGTGTGTGTGTCTGCATATTTCTGTCTCGCTATCCTTCCACACGTCTGTTTCCCTTTTTCTCTGTCGATTTAAACAGGCTCTAGCATTGCAAAAAAAAGTTGTATGTTAATGATCCTTTCAAGGGAGGTAAAAATGTATTCGCTAGCAGGACTCGTTTGAATTGGCGATTTAATTGCAAGCAGTAGTGTTCTGGCTGTCTGTCTGCCTGTCTGTCTCTCTCTCTCTCTCCGTCTCTGTCTCTCTAATTTTTTTATCTGCATTTGACCATTTCAATCACTCTTTTTCTGTCTCTGTGATGCTGTATACCTATCTTCCTGTCTGTGTCTGTGTCCTCCTCCGTCTGTCCGTCTGTCTGTCTCTCTCTCTCTTCGCTCTCTCTCTCTCTCTCTCTCTCTCTCTCTCTCTCCTCTCTCTCTCTCTCTCTCTCTCTCTCTCTCGCTCTCCTCTCCTCTCTCGCTCCTCTCTCTCTCTCCCTCCCTCTCTCCTCCTCTCTCTCTCTCTCTCACTCTCTCTCTCTCTCTTCTCTCTTCTCCTCTCTCTCTCTCTCTCCTCTCTCTCTCTCTCTCTCTCTCTCTCTCTCTCCCTCCTACTCTTTCTCTCTCTCCCTCCTACTCTTTCTCTGTACAATATACAAGTTACAGCCTTAATTGTTCATTTACATATGGAAAATATGTCTGTCTATTTCTCTCTTCTCTGTCTCTCTCTCTCTCTCTCTCTCTCTCTGTGTCACCGTCTCTCTCCCACTTTCTCTCGTTGTCCTCGTACAGAAAAAGTCATTAAAAAACAGTAGTTACGACTGTATTGAACTTTGTGAACTGATGCACTCCGAGATTGGAAAAGTATGTTTACAGCTAGAACTGGTTTGAATGGAGTGCTTGATAGCAAGTCACAATTTGGTTTTCTCTGCCATTCTGCCTATCTCTGTCTCCTCCCCTCTCCCTATGCTATGGTTTGGTCTATCTGTCTATCTGTATGCATGCCCCTCACACACACACACACACACACTCTCTCTCTCATCAAGTTGAACTCTCTCTCTCTCTCTCTCTCTCTCTCTCTCTCTCTCTCTCTCTCTCTCTCTCTCTCTCTCTCTCTCTCTCTCTCTCTCTCAGAGACACAGCACCAAAAGACGTTACTTCTGATGCACTCAGAGATTAAACAGCATGCATGCTCACTGCTAAAGAAAAAAACCCACCCAAAACGCTTGAATGGAGCGCTAGATTGCAAGTCGCAGTTTTGTTCTCTCTGTTCCTATTTCTTTTTTTTACTTGTCCATCTTCTTGCTCCCCTATATCTCGGACTGCCTGTGTATCTGTCTGAAATTTCCAAGTTCTCTCTCTATCTCTCTCTCTCTCTCTCTCTCTCTCTCTCTCTCTCCTCTCTCTCTCTCTCTCTCTCTCCCCCCTCTCCCAGCAAGTTCTCTCTCTATTTTTTTCTGTCTCTCTCTCTGTCTCTCTCTGTCTCGTTGTCTCTCTCTCTCTCTCTCTCTCTCTCTCTCTCTCTCTCTCTCTCTCTCTCTCTCTCTCTCTCTCTCTCTCTCTCTCTCTCTTTGAATTGCTCATCAAAAGGAGACGACGAACAAGCAACATCACACTCGATTTGTATGTCTATTCACTCGGTCAGAGACAGGAAAGTCTGTCTTCTTCTAGAAATCGTTGAAATGGCCCATCTACTCGCCAGTAACAGTTTTATCTCTTTGTTGATCGTTGTCTCTGTCTGTCTCTGTCTGTATCTCTCTCTGTTTCTCTCTGACTCAGTCTCTGTCTGTCCGTCCGTCTGTCTGTCTCTCACTCTCACTCCCTGTCTCTGTCTGTCTTTCTGTCTGTCTGTCTGTCTCTCTCTCTCTCAGAAGACACAATAAACTGATATCCCGTGTGTGAACACACACACATTATATCTTGCGCACGCATTAAAATATTGTCCACCTTTTGGAAGAGTTAGCCAAAATTAAGAACAAAGTTTCTTAAAACCGCGTTTACACGGGGACTGGATATAGATAAAGCACAGAAGTGCTTATCAAATCATCCTCGAAATAAAAGACTCTCTCTCTCTCTCCCTCTCTCTCGCTCTCGCTCTCTCTCGCTCTTTCTCTCTCCCCAACAGACACGTAAGTTCCCTAGAAAGTATACACGATTTCGTTCAATTCAGGGAATGAGTTTAGCGTGTCAACGCCTGGACACTTTGGTTGGCTAGACACTGGATTGCAAACCTCGATTCTCTGTTCCTAGTTTGTACACTTTTATCTCCCTTGCCTCACTCTGGGTAGTTGAAAAGTGATGTAGCTAAAAGTAGTGATGATTTGAAACCACAGTAACACGTTGAAAGCTAGAGATTGGGGTCTGTGCAAACATGGATTGTATGTCGCCGTTACTTTTGCCCTATTGTTCTTATTTTGCTTGAAAAAAGTTTCTTTTTCTGTGTTTGTCTGTATGTCTGTCTGTTTGTTTCTTCTTCATTTTCATCATGATATTCTTCTTCTTCTTTCTCTCCTCCTCCTCCTTCTTTTTTTGAAGTTATTCTCTTGCAATTCTTCTTCGTTGCAATTAGTCATTATCATCGATATCATTATCATGATCATGATTATCATCTTCTTCTTATCCTCCTCCTTCTTTATTTTCTTTGCAAAATCTTCTTCTTCTTCGCTATTCTTTGTTGCAATTAGTCATCACCATCGCCATCATGATCATGATCAACATCATTCTTCTTCCTCCTCCTCTTCTTGCTCTTCTCCTTCTTCTCTCCTCCTCCTTTCATTCTTCTTCTTCTTCTCTTCTGAATTCTTCTTTTCCTCTCTCCTCCTCATCTTCTTCTTTGCAATCCTTCTTCTTCGCAACTCTCCTTCTTCGCAATTCTCCTTTTTCACAAATATCTCTTCTTCTTCTCTCTTCTTCTCTTCTCTTCTTCTTCTTCTTCTTTTTCTTCGTCTTCGTCTTCTTCTTTGCAATGAATTATTGTTCTTTGCACTTCTCCTTCTCTTTCTCCTCCTCCCTCTTTTTCTGATCTCTGGCTATGTTATGGCGATTCTGGTTTGTGCTTTATTTTTGGGCAAGGATGTTGAAACGTTCAACGAATGAAAAAAAGTGTTAAGTCTTGATGTTTAAATGCTGCATAAAACTGCTCAAATTTTAATCTGAACTTTAACCAGAACTGGGGTGGCATACCTGATATGACATCTATGGTCGGCAGAACTCTCAGACAATTTGACTGGATTGAATTCTTCTGCCTGTGTCTCATTTCTCTCTGTGAATCTGTTGAATGGTCAGTCAACCAGTCAGTCAGTCAGTCAGTCTGTCTGTCAGTCTCTCAGTTTTGTCAGACTGTCCTCTGATCTGTTAGTCAGTCAACAGTCAGTCGCTTCTCTCTCTTCTGTCTCTCTCTCTCTCTCTCTCTCTCTCTCTCTCTCTCTCTCTCTCTCTCTCTCTCTCTCTCTCTCTCTCTCTCTCTCTCTCTTATTCAGTGAGTCAGACGCTCTGTCTCTATGTCTCTGTGTCTGTCTCTCTCTTCCTTCTCTGTGTGTTATTGTGTGTGTCTAGCTATCTCTATCTATATATCCATCGGTCTATCTATCTATCTATCTATTTATCTATCTATCTATCTATCCATCCGTCTATCTATCTATCTATCCATCTATCTATCTATCTCTATATCTATCTATTTATCTATCTATCTATCTTCCTCTCTCTCTCATTGAACTGCGCACTTCGGAATGTTAAACGACTAGATATTGCGCTTTCAAAGAGAGATGACGGCAAGTCAGCGGTCAATACGACCTGGTACGTACACGTACACACTGCACAGAGCAACTTTGCAGTTCATGTCAGACTTTTCTTTTCCACTGGAATCTTTCTGTTATTCTTGCTTTTTTTTTTAATCTGTCCATCGGTTTGTTTTGCAGTCTGAATACTCTGGGCCTCTCTGTCATTATTTTTGTATCTTCATGTGCTTTTTTTTATCCTGTCTTTTTTCTGCTTGTGTCATGCTTTTTTTGTTTGTCTGCCCGTCTCTATCTGTATGCTTTTCTCTGCTTCTGTCTGGTATATCTGATCTGTCTGCCTGTCTGTGTCTGTCTGTCTCTGTCTATCTCTGTCTATCTCTGTCTGTATTTCTGTCTGTTTGTCTGGCTGTCTGACTGGCTGTCCCCCCCCCCCTCTCTCTCTCTCTCTCTCTTCTCTCTCTCTCTCTCTCTCTCTCTCTCTCTCTCTCTCTCTCTCTCTTCTCTCTCTCTCTATCTATCTCTCTCTTTCTCGCTCTCGCTGTGCGCGTATCTCTCTTTCTTTCTCTCTGGTAATTTATCTGTTTTTCATGCAGAGCGTTTAAAAGAACACATTCTTTTTTTGTTCGCTTTTCTAATAGTTTTTTTTTTCTGTATAGCTGTAACTTTGCTTTGTTTGAGCTTCTTACATATAGTACAGTCTACTATTTGTATTCCTAGTACCAGTATCAATTTGTTAAGCAACCCCCTTCGTGTGTGGACCAATAGTCTCATGATGAAGTAATCAGTTTACATGTTCTGCCTTTCTGTGTATCTGTCATCTCTCAGTGTCTGTATCCATCAGTATCTGTCTGTATTTGTCTGTTTGTCTGTCCATCTGTCTGTTTCTCTCTCTGTCCGATTTGTGTGTGAGCGTCTCTCTTTCTCTCTCTCTCTCTCTCTCTCTCTCTCTCTCTCCTCTCTCTCTCTCTCCTCTCTCTCTCTCTCTCTCTCCTCTCTCTCTCTCTCTCTCTCTCTCTCTCTCTCCTCTCTCTCTCTCTCCTCTCTCTCTCTCTCTCTCTCTCGTACAGTGGAAGATGAAGCCCATGCAGTGTTGTGCTGTCCAGTATGCAAAGATGTTAGATAGAATTACGTACCAGTAAAATATAGTAGACAGCCTTATTGTTTTAGATTCTGTTTACTTAGTGCGTTTAGTCACCATGATATTGTGCGCAAACTCGCTTTATATTTTCCTAAAGCCTTTAGAATAAGAGATATCTTGGTTTCTTAAGTCATATTTTTAGTAAATGATTGTTGTTGTGGTCGTTGTTATATCATAACATTATGTTTTTGTGCTTTTCCTTATTTTTCTCACTAAAATACTAAGCAGTTCAGCAACCCCCTTCATGTATGAGCCAATGGCCTTTTTGTGAATAAATCTTTCGAGTTCGAGTTCGAGTTTTCTCTCGCGTAGTCTTTCTCCCTCTTCACTGCACACAAAAAGCCCTAGAAAGGAAGGCTAGGTCTCATTCATGTGGCAGACGCAGTCATGGATGGCATCAGCACGCTGACTGCCCAAACTCGTATTGAATGGAGTACTTGTGATTCCAAGACACCCTTCTCTCTCTCTCTCTCTCCTCTCTCTCTCTCTCTCTCTCTCCTCTCTCTCTCTCTCTCCTCTCTCTCTCTCTCTCTCTCTCTCTCTCTCTCAATTTTGACTTCTAACTTTCTGTGTTGTTATGTCTCTACGTATGCTTCCCCACTTGTCTGCCTGCATTTCTGTCGCTTCTGTCTCTCTGTATCTCCCTATATTTCTGTCTGTCTGTCTGTCTATCTATCTATATATCTATCTATCTATCTATCTATCTATTTATCTATCTATCTATCTGTCTATCTATCTGTCTGTCTGTCTGTCTGGCTGTCTCTCTCCCTCTCTGTCTCCCTATCACCTACATTTAAACACACACACAAACACACTCAACACACACACACACACACACACACACACACACACACACACACACACACACACACACACACACACACCCGCAAAACACGCAACATAGATGGCAGATATCATGAAATGGACTAAGCATGTTAAGAGCAAGAAGTCAGTTCAATGGACGATGTGATTGCAAACCCCATTTTCTTTCCTCATTTGACACTTTTCCTCTCTATTTTTGGTTCACGCTAGGCAGTTCCACAGTGATGTAGCCACAAATGGTATTGATTTGGGAGCGTAATAAAAAAAAAAGGCAAAACAAAGAAAAGAAAAGGCGACGGCTGCAAATGTATTGCATGCAAGCATTGGTTACATGCAACTGTTTATAGTAGTGTTCTTATTTTACTTTACTTCTCTCTCTCTCTCTCTCCTCCTCTCTCTCTCTCTCTCTCTCTCTCTCTCTCTCTCTCTCTCTCTCTCTCTCTCTCTCTCTCTCTTAGTGATTTTTTTCTCCTTATTGTAAGAGTGTATTGATATTGGGCTTATTTCTTTTTCATGGCGTTCAATTTGTACGAGTATATTCGAAAAGAATATTGATGGTGATCCTGTGCTGTCTTGAGAATTATATATTTAGTATTATCCTT
>CM054157.1:26448989-26451489 GCA_028751875.1 Rapana venosa | reverse complement strand
TGACTTTACTTGCTTTCTGCTCTCTCTTTATCTTTGTCTGTCTGTCTGTCTTTCTATCTGTCTGTCTGTCTGTCTCTCTGTCTGTCTCTCTCTATTTATATTATTATATTATCTATATCCGGTTTCCATACTTCTTGTTCCTCTCTCTGTCTCACTATCTCTGTCTCTATCTCAGACTGTCTGTATGTCTATCTGTCTGTCTATTCTGTCTGTCTGTCTGTCTGTCTGTCTGTCTGTCTGTCTGTCTGTCTGTCTGTCTGTCTGTCCTCTCTCTCTCTCTCTCTCTCTCTCTCTCTCTCTCTCTCTCTCTTCCCCTCCATCTTTCTCACACACACATACCCATACACTCTCTCTCTCACACACACAATCTCTCTCTCTCTCTCACTCCTCCTCCCCACCCCCCCCCCCTCCCCCCCATCTCTCTCTCTCTCGAAGCCCTATCACAGACTCCTTGTTTATGGTCAATGTGACACTTCCCCCTTTCCCTATTTGCAATGAGCGGAAGTGTTAGGCACCAACTCATCTGAATCTTAATGTAAACCACTTCACCATGCCGTGGAATCTGTGCCATGCCGATCATTTGGGCTGTAGAAATTATGCATCTTTATTTTTTTTTTAAAATAGGTTTTGTGCCCAATCCCCTTCCCATTGTCCCCTTGTTAATAGGCTTTAACAGCGTATCACAATAAAACATTGTCACATTGTCAAATATTCTCTCTCACTCACTCTCTCTCTTTCTCTCTCTCTTTCTCTCTCTCACTACTCTCTCTCTTTCTCTCTCTCTCTCCCTCCCCTCCCCCCTCTCTCTCTCTCTCTCTCTCTCTCTCTCTTCACATGGCTCTCCATCACATGGCTCTCCATCCTTTGAAATCAAAATTCATGGTGATTGCAACAAGACAAAAGCGCCAAAACTTTAAAATCAAACTAAATGGAATAAAGATTTACGATAAAATACTAGAAGAAGTCAGTTCACATAAACTACTTGGTCTAAATATCGATAATAATTTGTCATGGTCAGATCATGTTTTTAGTGTTTCTAAAAAATATCTAAGAAGCTATTCCAACTTAATCGAATAAAACATTTCCGGATCAACATACTCGAAAACTATTCTTCTATGCTTACATAAAACCTGATCTTGACTATGCATCTACATGCTGGGATTTGGCAAGTAAAAACTGTATACGACAACTTGAGAGAGTATATAAACGGTCTCTCAAGTTAATTCTCCTTAGAACTACTTCCTTAGAAACTAATAGCTACAAAGAGTTAAACATTCTTCCTTTTAGTTTACATTGTCTCTTTAATAAAGTGTATTTATGAATAAGATCTTGAATAAACTAGCTCCTCCTTATCTTTGTCAGAGGTTCCCTGTTAAAACTGTTCATAACAAAAGTAGTGTTGTTACTCCTCGTCCAAGAACCGATCTTTTTATGTCATCTCTTTTTATTCTGGCAGCAAATTATGGAACGAAATCCCAGTCTTTATAAAAGAGAAAAGTAGCATATCATCTTTTAAAAAAGCGGTTCGTACCCCGTTTGGACCGGAAATTTTTCCCCATCCATTAGACCATGAGTGGTGGTCTGGGCGCTAGTCTTTCGGATGAGACGATAAACCGAGGTCCCGTGTGTTACACGTAATTATTTAGCGCACGTAAAAAAACCCACGGCAACAAGAGAGTTTTCCCTGGCAAAATTCTTAGAAAAAAGCCACTCTGATAGGGAAACAAATACAGCTGCAGAAAAAAAAAGGGTGAAAGGGTGGCGCAGCGCTAAGTGGCGACGCGTTCTCCCGCTCTCCCCGGGGAGAGCAGCCCGAATTTCACGGAGAGAAATCTGCCGTGACTTAAAGTGGTATGAAATAAAATCTGAGCGCTTTGATTTGTTGCTTTACAAGATTCAGCGCTATATAAATTCCATACATTATTATTATTATTACCACACGTACTTGTTTAATTTCCTGTAATATACATTGGGTGAGCATGCTTGTTGAACTCTGTGTGGTGTGTGTGTGTGTGTGTGTGTGTGTGTGTGTGTGTGTGTGTGTGTGTGTGTGTGTGGTGTGTGTGTGTGTGTGTGTTTTGTGTGTGTGTGTGTGTGTTGTGTGTGTGTGTGTGTGTGTGTGTCCTGATGCTCTATTGCTTGTTTGTTAGGGTGTGTGTGTTTTGTTTTTTGGGGATTTGTTGCGTGCTTCAACTAATGCTCATTGTTTGATGCCGCGCAAATGTGTGTTATGATACTTTGATGATTATGACGTAAGGCTATTATAAAATGTGAGAGATATAAAATGTGAGGAGATGTGTGTGTGTGTGTTGTGTGTGTGATGTGTGTGTGTGTGTGTTGTCTGTGCATACGTACACGATTTCTGATTTCTTGATTTACCAATAATTGAATGGAAAATTGTGTGATTCATTTCATTGCTTCTTGACACTATTTTGTTTGTTGATTCATTGGTTTATTCATGTTTGTTTCACTTTTTGCCCATGAGGGCCTGGTGTAAAGA
>CM054157.1:26418989-26441489 GCA_028751875.1 Rapana venosa | reverse complement strand
GCAAGTTGGAGATAACAGGAAGAAAAGGGAACAAGGCAGAAAAAGAGAGGGATAGAAAAGAGGGAGTTCCTAGCACAAATTTACACAATGTGGGGATGCTGCTTATACTGACAGGCCCCGAGCATCCTTGCGGGAATAACCATAATAATCACTTCTAGTTACTGTACAAAATCGTCAACGGATCAGGATTATTACTTTTCGCAGGATAGTTTATCTTTTTTTTCTCGCTTCATGATAGGGTTTGGTTCTTAACTTTATGCTCCTTTTATTTCTCTTTTTTTTCTCGTTTTCGAGCGTGTGTAATGGTTACTAGCCTTTGGAGAGTCTCTCTATCTCTGTCTGTCTGCCTGACTGGCTGTGTGCCCGTCTGTCTGTACGTCTGTCTGTTCTTGTCTTTCTGTTTGTCTGTCTCTGTCTCTGTCTGTCTCCCTCTCTCTCTCTCTCTCTCTTGTCCGTCTGTCTGTATAGCTATCTCTCTGTCTCCCTGTATGTCTGTCTATCTATCTGTGTGTGTGTGTGTGTGTTTGTGTGTGTGTGTGTGTGTGTGTTTGTGTGAACAAAGCAAGTACTGAACGGATCAAACTTAATGACGTCCTAAAGTGAATTGCATGCATGAGAGCAGGAACATAATGTTGGGCAGAGCACGAATTGTCGTGCTCAAGAATAGCATTAACATTTATGCGATAGTAAAAGATCGTCATGCTAATGAAAACTTGATGAGCACGAAGACATGATAGAGATGATTATTATTTCCATACTTTGATTAAAGATTGTAATGAGGAAAATAAGCTTCTCAGAAAAGACTCTTGAAAAGATAGCAAACAAAAAGATAAAAAGGGGATACTGACCTCATACGTGTAATGTGTAGATGTAGGTATGTCTACATTTATATGTATTTATGTATGTATGTATTGTATGCATGTATGTAAGTATGTATGCATGTGTATGTGTGTATGTATGTATGCATGTATGTATAGACATGCATAATATATATATATATATATATATATATATATAATATATATAATATCAGAGAGAGAAAGATAATTATGTGCGTATGCGCGTGCGTGTGTCTGTGGGTGTGAGTGTGTGTGTGTGAGTGTACGTGCGCGCGCGTGTGTATGTGTATTTGTGCGAGTTTGTATTTTAGCAGATGTGTCTGCATGTAGACAGATAATTAGATCTTACATACTTGTTTTTATTGCATTTTCCTTTACGTTTTAAATTTATGATTGGCTCTGAATGCCTGTAATGAGAAAAAAATATAAGTATTAAAAATCCAAGCAAAGAAAGAATTATAAAGGAATAAAAACGCAGAGAGAGTGGAAAAAAACAACAATGCCAAAATAACTAGACACGAAAAAGCATGTACAGGCGTGAGCATGTGCTGCATACACCTACGCAGATGAAGTATACACGCATGCAGCCGCCCCCTCCCCTCCCCCGTGTAAATGCTCTCACACACACACGCGCACACGCACGCATACTCACACACAAACCTACACACAGAAACCCATACACACGTGTACACACTCATTATCCACAAAACATACACACACTATCACACACCACCACAACACACACACACACACACACACACACCACACACACCACACACACACACACACATACACGGCCAGAGAACAATCAGAATCCCTGACCCTCTGCTGTAACCATGCCAACATCATGTTTTGGACAAGAAACAGATTGCTGTCAGGCAGCATGCGAGAAAAAATAACACCCTGAAACATAAAGAGAAAGGGAATTCAGAAAAGAAAAAAAAGTATGTCCATCACTTTTTCCACGCCTTTTTTATATCGTTGCTATACCCCCCCCCCTCTCTCTCTCTCTCTCTCTCTCTCTCTCTCTCTCTCTCTCTCTCTCTCTCTCTCTCTCTCTCTCTCTCCTCTCTCTCTCTCTCTCTCTCTCTCTCTCAAGATATTGTGCCGAAGTACTACCAAACTTTACGAGAAGTTCTACTTCATTTTCTTTGCCTTTTCCATTTTTGCCCCTCAAAGTGCATTGTGGCCTAAGGCCGATGTGCATTAAACAATTTCAGAGTTCAGAATTCTCTCTCCTCTTTCACTCTCTCTCTCTCTCTCCTCTCTCTCTCTCTCTCCCTCTCTCTCCGTCTCTCTCTCTCTCTCTCTCTCTCTCTCTCTCTCTCTCTCTCTCTCTCTCTCTCTCTCTCTCTTTTGTTCGCTTGCTCACCTGCGCCCTCAATATCAATGTATGCTGCCGCCTATCAACCTTAAAAATATCACCCTAAACAGTTCATAAATCTGATCTGTGCGACATGATACGCAACAAAATTAATATCCTATTTGAAAATTGTATTTAAATTTACTGCTACTGCTACTGTAAATACTGCTGCTGCTGCTGTTGCTGCTGCTGCTGCTGCTGCTGCTGCTACTAATACTGCTGCTGCTGCTGCTGCTACTGCTACTGCTACTACTACTACTACTACTACTACTACTACTGCTGCTGCTGCTGCTTCTGCTGCTGCTGCTTCTGCTGCTGCTGCTGCTGTTGCTACTACTTCTACTACTCTATTACTACTACTACTACTACTACTACTACTACTACTACTGCTACTGCCACTACTATTAATGTTACTACTACTACTACTACTATTACTACTACTACTACTACTACTGTTGCTGCTGCTGCTGCTGCTGCTGCTGCTGCTGCTGCTGCTGCTGCTACTTCTACTACTACTACTGTTATTATAACTCCAGCAGCAGCAGACGTAGCAGCAACAGTAGCTGCAGTGATAGTAATAATGTAGTGAGACTGGTGGTAATGATGGTGGCGGCAGAAGGATGATTGTAGTTGGTTGGATCCCTTGTGTTTTGTTACTGTCATTATTGTTGCTGTTTCTAAGGTGATGATGGTGGCAGCGGTGGCTGCTGTGTCTGCTACTGAAATGGTTGTTTGCTGTTATGTGTGTATGTGCATAATCATGTGTGTACTTAGAGGCATACTTGACATATACGTACTTTTATCTTCATGGGTATAGGCCTGCAACATGATCTGAAAGCTGTATGCCAGACCTTGTAAATTGTGAGACATCTCAGGCCAGGAGATGGCAAGAGCTCTGACAGTTATGATGAGGCTTTACTGTATAGTTTCTGGCAGCGTGCCTTAGTATGTCACTAATTAACGTAGACATTACTTTCAGATCCACGGACAGGTATATTGATTAACATCCAACAAACAACTGGAGTGGAAACCACCCACAGATTTTTTTTCTGTAGGGCCTTAGAACTTTGGGTAATGAGGCGGCAGTGCCTTGCTTCGAACTGATGTTTAGGTTGTTGCTGTTTTCAAACTCTTCAGTGCATCTTTCCCTTTGTGGTCCAGGCCATAGAGGGCTGGTGGTGTTCAGAGTGTTGATTGCTGGTATTGAACAGTTGGTCTACTGCTGGGAGTCATGTGGTGATGAGTTGATTAAAGTGCTGTCTTCCGAAAACTTTAGCAGATGCCTTTTTTGCCAAATATATACGTTAGTTTTATGACTGGATTGAAAGTTCTTTCCCGTTTCTCGACGAGAGCTCCAAGGTTCACCACTGTTGAGATGTTAGCGTATGTGACAGTTTTGCCCAACATAGAGGTAGCCACATTTCGGTTTCGGGGATGACTGAAATTCCAGAAAAGAATTTGGGCTTGCTGCATTCTATTTGTCACCGTGCCTTGTTTTCTTGTTTTTCCTTGTCTCTTGTTCAACGTTTTTCCTAAGTAATTATTTATTTATTTATTTTTATGCTGCTATCTTTCTTCCAACGTTCTGCCTCTTTTTCTGCCCCTGCGTCTTAATACATGTACCTTCTACAAATATGTCACAAACGATTTAAATTCAAACATGTTTAAACAGCTTTACAGAGCATTTTCTGGAAGTCTGGTCAGTTTGGGGTGTTATCAACCTCTACACTAGATTCACGTCCGATAATGAACATTCTAAATCACATCCAGCAACCAACCAATGCCAACATCACCCTCAGTTACTTTTTTCAGAGTATCAGACTCTGGGTCAGGCGATGGCAGTGTCTTGCTGGGAATCAATTTGTGGGCTGCTGTTGTTTTAAACTCGTCCATTCATCTTCCCCCGGTGTGCCCCCAGGGTTAATGGTCTTCAGAGCCGTTGACTATCAGCAATGAGTAGTTGGACTACCGCTGGGAACCATATTTCGCTGTGTTGGTTTGCCTCTTCTTTTTCATAGCTCAGTTTATATCTTTTTCGTTTTTCCCTCAGAATTCTTGTATAGCACAGCTTGATTAAATTTGCTTCCAGCAAATAATTTGGAGCTGCCCTCTTTTCCCCCTTGTCTTTTATTAACTCTCTCTTTGCCTCTTGTTCGATCCTTTTGTTGGGTGTGCCTTGTTTCTTTCTACTAGTTATTTATTTTGTCTTTCTTCTGTTTGTTAAGCCTCTTTGTCTTTCTCCGTGTCCTCATACTTGGTTTTTTTCCCCTGTAGTATTTTCAGTGAAACAAATTAGAACTTTGAAGAGCACCCCGGTTTTTAATTGATCTCTTCTTTTTTCTTTGCGTTCCCTTACAGGGCGGGGTGCGCAGTTCGCGGTCTTCACTTTGGTGCCTGCAACCTGCAAGAGCTCTGTCTACCCGCTGGCCTCTGCCGACACATTCCGACTTCACAGCCGCTCGGATACATCAAAGAAAATGTCATTAACATTAAACTGTTAGCTTGCGCTAACACCACCTACCGTTAATACTTTTCAGAGCTTCAAAGTTCTGAAATGCTTATGACTCGTTGTCAATTATGATGCAGGCCAATGTATTTAACATGTTTCTACACCTGCTTCCGTTTACGCCTCAGGGAATGGTAATAGTCTTGAAGGTATTTGATGTTAGTGATGAGAAATTGATCCACCGCTGAGAATGGGATTGCTTAGTATTGATCCCAGCGCTTTCTTTCATCTGCTGTTTTATACTTTATCTCCTTTTTTGTTAGCATTAAAACTCTAATCAAAGAGTCTTTCTCTCTTCTGATCACTTAAAATCTATTTGGCCTTCCTGCAGTTTTAACGAATCTTTTCTGGTAGTGTTGAAAGCTATTTTCAGCAATCAAAATCAGACCTGCCTAAAGATAGTTCTGTTTATATGGATCTAACCGTCAGTGTTTGAAAATAAGTATTCTGGGTTTTTTAAAGATATTTTCTGTAGAGGGTCGTGTATCAGTTCGTATGCGGCATTTTTTACATTCTTCAATAATGGTTTGGGGTTATTTTTCTTGCATTTTTAACCTTTTTGGGGGGGAGGGGAGGGAGCGGTACCATAAAAACAACTGCTTGACGAGCTCTGATAGCTACTTTGTCCTGTTCTTCAGATAAGGTAGACTTGAGCCAGGATCAGATTTCTTTTCCTTGCCACAAGTCATCAGACGAGATAACAAAACAATTAGGAGGCTAATTGCCCACATCGGCACACCATTATCACACTGACGGAAGCATTCCAAGTATTGGAGGAGATTGCTCAAGTCATTGTTAGCCTCTTCTGGCTTCTGGTTCAAACAAAAAAGAGAATGGATGTGCGTAGATTTCAGCTCCTCTATACGGGTGGCAACGTTCTTTGTGTGTGCGTGCGTGTGTGTGGTGTGTGTGTGTGTGTGTGTGTGTGTGTGTGTGTGTGTGTGTGTGTGTGTGTGTTGTGCGGTTGTGTTTGCGTGTGCGTCAGTCCGTGCGTGCGTGCGTGCGTCCGTGCGCGCGCGCGCAATAAGTCTACGGAACGTATACATCTTTGAATTTAATAGTTTAAATGAACTTTTCTTGAACTTAAACCTACGTATCAGTCCTTGCATTTTCATAGAATAAAGTTTCACCAGTAACTTGATCTCTCTAAAGTACTTACGCCATTAAATCTGTAAACAAGAGTGTCTCCGGGTATGTTTCTCAGCATGAAACATCCCAACCTGATTCACGTAATCATCGTTTCATTACCTCGTTTTGATTCATTAACCCACGCTAGACATTGCCCGCAATTAAATTCTCTTCAGGGCTTCAGAATTTGGCTAATGAGCCGGAGGATGTCTTGCTGCGAATCGATTCCTCGACTCCTGGTGCTGTACATCTTTGCCAGTAATTGTCTTGTTTGTGCCACAGAAACCCTTCAAAACCTGGTGGTAATCAATGCTGTCGGTTATCTGCAATGACTGGCTGGTCTGTTGCTGGGAATCGGCTCATAGAGTGCGCAAGAAAATGTGTTGAAGTTGTTTATTTTTGTGTTTTTCTTCCTTTTTGGATGAAAGGTTGCGGTAAAATGGCTTAATTTAGTTTGCTTTCTGCCAAAGAGCGAAGATTCTTTTAAGTTGCTTGTGAAAGGAAATGAAACTGCGTGAGCGTTCGGTTTTTCTTCATCCAGCTCTGTCTCTGTCGATGTTTGTGCGTGTCTGTCTCTACTTCTGTCTTTGTCTGTGTGTCTGTGTATCTCTCTGTCTATTCTGTTTGTCTCTATGTCTGTTTCTGTCAGCCTGCCTGCCTGCCTGCCTGCCAGCCTACCTGCCTGCCTACCTGTCTGCCTGCCTGCCTGCCTGTCTGTCTGTCTGTCTAACTTATATGTACGTGTTCGCCCCATTGTTCATTTGCATTCTCTGTATTTCTATCTAGCTATTCGTACTTATATTTCTATATATCAAACCATACCATACCATACCATGCCATGCTATGCCATGCCATGCTGTGCTGTGCCATGCCATGCCATGCCATGCCATACCAAACCGTACTGTACCATACCATGCCATACCATACCATACTGTCTATTACGCCATTTTGGTTTTGTTGTTGTTGTTTTTGCTCTTTTAAAGAGTTAGACTGGACACAACATAATATACGCCTCCTGCTCTTATAATTATCGTAGCCATGAAAACATGTTGAAAAATAAATTGAAGTTGACAATCCCCATCAGAACATTGCAATTTGATTCACATCAGCAGCCGCCTTACAATACTATGACAACAACATGAAGCATCTAAAAGCTATAATTCTTTGGTGGTTTCTGTTAAACAACAAAATAATGTTAGGGCATGGGCAATTTCGGAACAATATGTATAAATACATGACTGTTCTTTTCTGTTCTCTCTGTATGTCTGTCTCTGTTTGTTTGTTTGTCTGTCTCTGCCTCCTTCTCTCTCTGTGTCTCTGTCTCTCTGTCTTTCTCTCGGGTGTGGGTGTGTGTATGTGTGTGTGTGTGCGTGCGTGGGAGAAAGACAGACAGACAGACGGATAGAGGCAACAAGTCCCTAGTGCCCTCATGCCTGAGTGTGCGTGTGCGTGTGCGTGTGCGCGTGCGTTAATGTGTGTGTATATACTGTCTGCGCGCACGGATGTGTGTGTATGTCAGTACGTACTTCTTTTTTTCATTCATCATTCGTTCTTCCCTCCGTCTTCTTTGCAAATTCTACTTTATTTATTATTTATTTCTTTTTTACCCCTGTCCTTTACTTCTCAAACCATTCCATTTCTCAACGTCTCTTGGATTTTCTTCCAGCATAGCTTTGCAAGGCCTTTTGTATCAGTGGTCATTAAATCTCCACATGTCATACTTCTTATTTCTCAGAAACATGCCACACTGGATATTGAAATAAATTCATTTTTAGCTCTGTGTCACTGGCTGCTCTGGCTTTGGATGCCCAAAACTGTAACATTCTTGTCAACTATTTGTTCTTTCCCCTGTCTTCGTTATAAGTGTCTTCCCTAAGGATAAATGTTGATTAAGGGCTGCTTCCTAAAGCTTCAAAATATAAAATCCACTGAACACCACCCAAGTGACCCAAACGCTTGGCGGGGTTCCCTCTGGCTGGTAGCCCGCGGCGGTCTAAGATTAATGTGCTCCATGTGGATTTCTTATTCTTAGAATGCTACATACCGAATCTTGGTATGGCTTGCTTGGACATATTGAAATGTAAAGCAGAACAGAAATATCACAGAAAATGAGGCAGCAAAAACCCAAAGTAAACAACAACAAATCTCTCTCTCTCTCTCTCTCTCTCTCTCTCTTCTCTCTCTCTCTCTCTCTCTCTCTCTCTCTCTCTCTCTCTCTCTCTCTCTCTCTCTCTCTCTCTCTCTCTCTCTCTCTCTCAGCTGGGGATTCAATATTTATCGGAATTTCTTTTGATCTTTATTAGCAACGTTTTTAGCGATCATTAAATCTTCATACATCGTACCGTTCTCCTCCAAGGCGTATCAGATTGTGAACCAAAATCGATAGTTTAATAATAATAATAATAATAAATGGAATTTATATAGCGCATGTTTACTCTGTGGCGTTCGTTCGTTCTGGCATTGAAGGTATTCCACAATATTGTTTGTGTGTCTGGAGGTTTTCTCTCCTCTGTCTACATTGGCAGACATCCCCTATTTTTTTTAAAAAGATCGTGGCCAATCTGTGTTGGTCATTAAATCGGCTTCTAGGTGAGTTTCTTTTAGAAGTCGTTGAGGCACTGGATTTACTGTTCATGAGGTGTATCGTGGGTATGTTCCTTCCCCTCATTCTCCGATTTCTGTGTGCTTCAAAATGTACTTTAAACACTTTGTCTCCCCTCTCCGTCTGATTTTGATAAGATAGTTACAATTTGATATGTTATCACAAGTAGAAATAGTGGTAGTAGTAGTAGTTGCTGCAGCAGCAACAGCACTTGTCTTCATCGTAGTTGTAGCAATATTATTCTCAGTATGACTGTTAGTATTATTACTACTATTATCGTTACTTCTATTATCATTACTCTCACTATTATTGTCATTAGTAGTAGTTGTAGTAGTAGTATCATTATTATTATTATTATTATATTATTATTATTGTTATTATCATTATTATCAATTTCATTTTCATTATCATTATAATGATCATCGTCGTAATTCGTAGTATAGTAGTAGTAGTAGTAGTAGTAGTAGTAGTAGTAGTAGTAGTAGTAGTAGTAGTAGTAGTAGTAGTAAAAGTAGTAGTAGTAGTAGAAGTAGTAGTAGTAGTAGTAGTTGTAGTAGTAGTAGTAGTAGTAGTAGTAGTAGTAGTAGTAGTAGTAGTAGTAGTAGTAGTAGTAGTAGTAGTAGTAGTAGTAGTAGTAGTAGTAGTAGTAGTAGTAGTAGTAGTAGTAGTAGTAGTAGTAGTAGTAGCAGCAGCAGCAGCAGCATGAGGAAGAGCAGCAGCAGCAATTAACATTATTATGTAGCGGCTCTCTACCAAGACACACCACTCTATGTAGTCTAAGATCACTGTTTACACTATCTCATTCAATATCCTGCAATAACCCTATCTCCACATCTGTTTTTCCCTTTCTGCATTTGTAGTCGTCCCCCAAAGAAACCTAGCTATATTCTTCGCCAAACTATAGACTAAAGTCTCTCCTACATCATTCGATACGGATTCAGGTCTCCTGCAATAACCTTATTTCCATATCTTTTCTTTTACTTTTTTTCGTTTTCCTCTCTGCATTTGCATTCGTTCCCCCAAAAACCTAGTGATTCTATGGAGCTCCTTTATGGCTACAGAGCAAAAGAAGCTGATCTATCTCTGCATATCATGTAGGAGTGTTACTGCGTCAATGCGTAGGGATTGGCCCGACTTGCCCACAACATACTCGCTGGGAAAAAAATTCAGTGCAGTTTCTTAACGACTCCACAAGGAAGAGGAAAAAAGTCAAATCAAGTCAACCAGCATTTCTGGCTTAGGAGAGACTGGGCGATCTGGAAATAAATCCATATTGTCGTTTAAATCTCACCAACCTTTTCACGGTGTCAGGATAGAATCAGAATGCATATAAATGGCCATCTTTGAGCTCAGATCTGTAGCGAAAGCCAGTGAAGTTGGTGCATAGAACAGTGTGATGTCAGCTCGGAAATATTGCCTATTGCACCAACTTTGTTGGGCATTTTCTTCTCTTCTCTGCGTTTCTTTACTAAATAGGTGCATAGCACCTGGTCTTCTCTCTGTGCTTGTAAGTCTGCGGGAGGTATGTCCAATGGCCTCAGCCGACACATTCCGACTTAAGAGCACCTCTCTGTTTTGTACAAAATGCATGCTGCTGGGCTTGCGTTTCCGCAACCAACTAAGCGCTGACATAATTATGGGATTTTCAACGTTAATATTTGATCTTCTGCATATATCATTACATATTGCAATTGCCCTTCATGGAATGATTAAAGTGTTTTTGACTTGACTTGACTTGACTTTGACTTGTGCATCAATAAAAGCACTGGTAGGTATTCAAATTAAATTGATATGAGAGATCGTTAAAACCCCTTCGCTTGATTCACCAGACGCTGCCGCCAAGACTAGAACCTTTTGCTTCATGGACCCAAAGTATTGAAGGTAGCCACTCGGCTACATCAACGTCTGACAGACTTTAAAGTCTGGCTTATGCTTTACTGCAAGTGTGTGAGCAATGTATGCAATTGAGGACGAAGGGGCGCTACTATGTGTCTCTAATCCCTGCTGAAGCAATAGCAATGCTTTGCACATTCGACCCACGTTTTTCTTTGTAAAGCATGCATAAGAATTTTCAGTTTAAAATTCGTGGTTCACATACATAGAGCTAGTTACATTTTCTCCAAAGTGTATTCATGATACCTAAAATGGCAGAAGGATGAATATGTTGCTGACTTGTTTCCCAAAACGTGTTTCTAATAATGACAAAATATGTTGAAATATGCAATGATAATATTATTTGATATTTGTTTATGTTTACTGATATTGTTTCCTATGTTGAAGTCTAAACAACTGCACTTTTTTGCCCTCAATGAAAAAACTGAAATGTAACAAAAGATAATAGACTATGAATATATTATATGGAAATTAAAAAAAATTAATCGACCTGACTTGACACACGTCTTCAACAAATGCATAATTTCACAAGTTGGTGGATATAAACTAAACCCCAAAACACACTTATTTTCTACCTGAGAATTTCCCTCATATCTGTCCCTAATTTTCAACAGCATATTTCACCTCCTTAGTGTTCGCGAGTCTGTGTGTGTGTGTGTGTGTGTGTGTGTGTGTGTGTGTGTGTGTGTGTATGTGTGTGTGCGTGTGTGTGTGTGTGTGTGTGTGTGTGTGCGTGAGTGTGTTTGTGTGTGTGTTTGTGTGCGTGCGTGCGTACGTGCGTGCGCGCGCATGGATTTGAAATATGTTGTTCATTATGTTTAAGGAGAGTTGCATGCGTGTAAATGATTTGAGTGCAAGCGCTTCGATTTGTTTGGTTTTACGAGATTCAGCGCTATATAAATTCCATATATTATTATTATTATTAAACAATATCACAGAACTGAGTTTGGAACTCTGATAACAGACTCTCTGTTCCAAGCGGTTTTGCTCCTCACAAACATATATCTCTGATGAAATAATTATGTTTTATAATCAGAAAAAGAAAGAACCCACTTAATCGAGACTGTCTGAACACAAGTAGCTCTTAGATGACAGTTTTCCTGGATTTTTAAACTTCTCTCTCTCTGTCTCTCTCTTTTCCTATCTCTATCTCTCTCTCTCTTTCTCTCTCTCTGTGTCTGTCTGTCTGTCTGTCTGTCTGTCTCTCTCTCTCTCTCTCTCTCTCTCTCTCTCTCTCTTTTATATCTCTCTCTCTCATTTTTTGTCTCCAATATTTTTTGTATCATAACAACATTATAGGGGGACCAAAGGTTGCCAGTATGCTGTCTTACTTGGCACACATGCTATCAAAATAGTTAAGCATGGAAGACAAGTCGTCCAATATAGTTTTAAACTTCACGAACAAGGTTAAAGAAGAAAAAAAAGGAAACAACAAAAACAAAGACAAAAAATAAAACCCAAACCCCCGAATCTTTGATTCAGCTGTCCTTTCCGGGTCAAAAGGTACAACTTGCACCCAACTATGAGTTAACATATATTTAGTATGCGCCCACAAACATGTGTTGAACTTGGGCTGCACAGTCTCTAACGCTTCTCAAGATTAGAGGTTCAAACTACTTAGTGATTTCAAAACTAGCAGATAAGCCACTTAACATGTATTTCACTTTACGTAAGCACATCACTAAACTTGAGTCAAAGTTGTTAGGGCATAGCAAGGGCATACACTTATGTCAAACTTGATAGGCCAGCTATAAAACACGTTTCAAAGTTGACAGACAAGGGCTTCAACTGGCACCAAAGTTGGTCGGCAAACTATCAAACATGTGTCAAACTTGACCCCTAAGAGATGAAAGGGTATCAGGAGGGGCGGGATAGTCGAGAGGTTAGAGCTTTCTGCTCGTCATCTAACGGTTCGGGATCAAGTCAGCACCGAGGACCTTTTCGTTGGGGATTTTCCCCCTCAAGTTAACATCAGTACCGACTCCACTCCCCTGAAAGTCCTTCGGATGAAACTATAAACCGAGGCTTGGCTGCAAACGCAAGCAGAACATCTCGCACACGCGTTAAAAAACATGTTCCATCTTTTGGAAGAGAAGGCTATTTTGTGCCTGTGAGAACGGATGGCAATTTTTGTTTTAACAACATACACACAGGTGTCATGTTTAAACAGTATTTCCCAAAGTCGAAATGCAGTTACTTTAATGATGGATGAAAATTGTTACATACACAAAATCTCCCATTTTTGTAAATCTAAAAAGTTCTAGCCAGGGACGACCTCCTACCCCCCCCCCCCCCCAAACAAAACCCAAAACAAAATAAAAAAACAGGTATCCGAGTTTGCAGGTGAACCATCAAACACACTTCAAGCTGAAAAATAAAGGGTTAAATATAATTAAAGCTTGGCAGGCGAGCCATCAAGCATGTGTGAAACGTGACACATAAGAGATTAAACTGGTGTCAGACTTCACAGGTGAGCCATAGAGGACCTTTTAAGCAGGGCAGGTGGGGGATTAAATTGATCTTAAACCTGTCATCCAAGGGAATAAACAGGCATTAAACTTGGCAGACAAGCCACGAAAATTGAATCAAAAGATTACATGCATTAAACCCAGCAAGTGTCCAGCCAAATAATGCATGATCAACTGCGGTAGCCAAAACACTAGACACTCGGCCAGTTTTGACAGGCAGGCCATGTCCTGTGGTTCAATGATGGCAGCCAACAAAACAATAAGAATGAAAAGTAAGAAACAAAACAACAAAAAACAATGGAAGCCAGTTCCTTAACTTGGTATCAACCATGGAAGCCAAAGCACTGGGTATGCCCCAAAGTACAGGGCATGTCTTTAGGCATGCCCTAAAGCACTAGGCATATCCTCAAGCTCTAGGCATGCCCTAAAGCACTGGGTATGCCCTAAAGCACTAGGCATACCCTAAAGCACTAGGCATGCCCCAAAACACTAAGCATGCCCTAAAGCACTAGGCATGCCCCAAAACACTAAGCATGCCCTAAAGCACTAGGCATGCCCTAAATCACTAGGCATGCCCTAAAGCACTAGGTATGTCCTAAAGCACTAGATATGCCCAAATACAATGGGTATGCCCTAAAGCATTAGGCATATTCCAAAATTGATATGCAAACCAGATTACTATCATGCCAGACAAGAATTGAATATACCTTTAATTTTTGCTGACAGGGAACTGTCATTCATGTTTAAGAAATCGTTCGAACCAGCTAGCAAACCGGTGTCAAATTTGCTTCACAAACCACGAAACACGTGTCAGTCTTAGCAGGCAGGCACCCTGACATGATCCAAATTAAGATTAAGACTACATACATGAGTGACACTTGACAGTCAATCCATCTAACGCATTTCAACTTTGACAAACAAGGCACAGAGACATAGCAAACTGGACAGAAAGCTACGAAGTATATTCCAGTCCCTGAATGAAACTATCTAGCATGTGTCCATCTCGGCGTGTCAGTAATCAGTCTTGTGTCAAACATAGAGAGAAAAGCCACCCTGACACATACACAATTTTGGCAGGCATACCAACAATAAGAACAAAACGTGTCAAACTTTCGAGCGATCAAACAAACATGCAGTAAACTAGACAGCAAAGTTATCAAACATGTGTCCAACTTTGTAGACAGGCTGTCTAACAACCGACACAAACTTTGTAGCTACACTGCCAGCCAAGTTCCTGTGTCGGCAGACACGACAAGTACTTTCTGTAGGGCTCCCACCGTTGCCTGCTGAACTTCAGGCATATTCCCATTTCATCGTGCATGCCAGGCAGCAAAGGAGCCAGCATTGGAAAGCTGTAGCGTCTGGATCGATGGAGGCTGGCCGCATTAAGACACTCATACATATTTCAGACGCCATTTCACGGCCATTAGCACTGTCATTGTCCTGCTGTTGTTTCTGCCCAATGAATTCCTAATGTTCCCCTCTCTCTCTTTTTGAATATGTAGGTATATTTTGTGTATGAGACAAGAAGCAGACATCTGCTGACTGCTTATATTTGTGAAAGTGTCGTCCTGAGAATTTATTTTGTTAGCATAGCACTTTAAAGAGATGTACCGAAATTAGCGTATTATATAATTTGTGTGCGTGCGTACGTGCGTTTGCGTGTGTGTATGTGTGTGTGTGTGTGTGTGTGTGTGTGTGTGTGTGTGTGTGTGTGTGTGTGTGTGTGTGTGTGTTGAGGGCGATTACGTGAATTTAAAGAAGCCTATAGTCGCAAATCTTGTATAGTATCATAAAATCGCTTTCTGATGATAGGTACAAACAAATCGATATCAAGCTTTGCTGTAGTCTTGATGCTTCAGATATATTTCGAATAGGACCCATGCACTACCTTTGCGGCAATAATTTGAAAATAAACATAGAATGTAGAGCTACTGACTTCTTAGTCACGATCCTAACAATGAGTATGCAAATCTTCCCTCTAAATGTTTTGTAAACTCTGCAATCATCGGGTCTAAAGTTATCAGTATTGCTTTGATAGTTGATGTTTTACCAAAATTTATCTCAGACTGATGTTCGTATTTGCATGAGACCCAATCAGTATGCTGTCTTGCAACAATTTTGTAAGGGTTTTGATTCACTTATGTACTCACGTAGTCTGTCTAAGATCAGATGCAGGCATACAGAATCAAATTTGTCAGCTCAGCCATCATCCATACCTTACAAAAAACGAATCTTTGGAAATTTGGAGAAAACTGTTAGAATTGACTATCTGCAGAGTTCACAAAAGATGCCTCATGAGGACTAAATATGTACGACTCTCTGAAGTCATGTGTTATGAATTAACGTCAGGAATACAAATTGTCTTTAAGTACACAGTCAGTAGATATGTGCTACTGGATTGTTCCAATCTCTACACTTTTGTTATGAGTTTTTGATATAACGGAGGAAATTACTTCATCATTTTAAAATGCAACAACTGCATCACATGAACCTGCTTAAACATAAAGTCAGATTGCTGTGAAACCATCATAACTATTTGATAGCAGTTTTTGCGTTGTTCTGCTTAGTTTGTGTTGCTGTTTTGGTTATTGTTATTGTGTTTGCTTTGTGGTTTGTTCTTAATGCGTATTTTTGGGGGAGGGGGTTCTTGCTTGTTTCGGATTTTTCTTCTGTTTTGTGCTTTTTGTTTAATCTACAACCTCTGCTTAAAGGGTCATTCCTGCAGGGGGTTTCAACGTCGTTAAGACAAGTGGATTTTTTTCTCTAACTTTTTTAGTATTTGCAGTACAAACCACAGATAAATCATAGCTTCTGCTATATTTTGTTACACAGATAATTCCCGTTTTCCTCAAACGCAGAAAATGCCCCTCTTCTGCTACCCATACAAGACTACCACACCTAAGATCACGACAAGTGCCGAACAAGAACTATATTCTGTCAGGACAGGATATTAACCAGACAAGCCCCAAACCATCCTGACATGTGTCTTGGCTGCCATCTAATCCAGGAAGCAAGTGGCAGATGAACTGGCAGCTGAACTACAAGCGAGTGTCAGTCTTGGCAGCCAAAGCATCAGAGGACATGACAGTCAGGGAGGTTTATCTTGAGGACACCCAGACACTTGTCAGGCTTCTGTCTGTCTCATTAACGATTTCTGTCCCTCCACAGAAGGATACAGCTATCACCACCATTGCCGACTAATAATATTTTAAATAAGCCTTTGGCAGCAAATGTTGTGTTCTAATATCTCTAACTAACAAGGTTAACATGTGTTGAAAGCTAAATTTTTGTGTAATAATAATAATAATAATGAAATGATGATGATGATAATAATGATAATGATGATATTAATTATAATAATAGTAATAATAATAATAATAATAATAATAATATAATGGTAATGAAGATGTTCCTCTACTTCTACTACTACTACTACTACTACTACTACTACTACTACTCCTCCTACTACTACTACTACTACTACTACTACTACTACTTCTACTAGTATAGTATATGGAATGTACTTGGCGCTACATCTTGCACAAACCAAGACGCTTGCATTCAACATATACTTACACAAACATTCAGACTTAAATGTACACACGCACACATTTTTTCCTCTGTAATTATCATCCGTGCCGATTCCACTCTCCCCCAAAGTCTTTTGGATGAGACTAAAAACCGAGGTCCCGTGTGTGAACACACGCAGGACATCTTGCGCACACGTTAAAACCCATTCCGATTTTCGGAAGAGTAAGCCGTTGTGATAGCTCAGTGTCGGAGCACTCGCTTTTCCCCAGCCAAGTTAAGCAGCGTCGAGCGTGGTTACCAGTTGGATGGGTGACCGTTTGCGCGCCTTGGCTTCAGTACAGTTCCCCCAGTTCACCCAGCTGTAAATGGATTACCTGCCCTCTTTAGGGTCAGGGAAGGTAAAGCAGCGAGGGAGAGGAGATGGGCGCCGCCCTCAATATGCTGGCCCTAGAGAAGTGAGGTCTCTGACGCCTCGCTCCCCTACGACCTTATAGGTTATGGGACTCCTTTACCTTTTTACCTTTAAGCCGTTGTGAGCCGGTGGGGAAAGGGTGACAAAATTTACAAAACTGCATACACACGGGGACTGAATGAGAGAAGCACATGGATGCTTATCCCATTATCATTGCAATTAAAAAACTAATAAAAATTGTTTAAAAAGTAATGATGTGGTTAATGATGATGATGATGATGATGATGATGATGATGATGATGATGATGATGATGATGATGATGATGATGATGATGATGACGACGGCGACGACGACGATGATGATGATAATAGTGAAAATAATAATGATGATGATAATGATAATAATATCATAACAACAATAATAATAATAACAACAACACAGACTATAACACAGAAAGTATTATCCTTTCTTCTGATTACTATAACACTGATTTTAAACAAAAGCTTTGTAATGCAATATGACACAGGCTAAAACCCTGGAAGCATGACCTTTTTTCTGACTGCTATAACATTGATTTAAAGCAAAGGGTTTATGATACAATATGATACAACAAAAACTATTACACAGAAAATATCTTTTTTTTCTGATTACTATAATGTTTATTTCAAACATAAGCTGTGTAAACGCAAAATGGCAGCAATCACTTTGAGATCAGTTTGAATTGAGTTCCTATATCACATCTACCCTTTTCTTATCTACAATGCTACCAATCAATAACATCTCATCAGCTGACAAAAAGGAGGAAAAAGTTCCATAACCTTGGGACATTACTTCTTTTGCAGCATATCCCAATTTTGCAAACGTCGTTACTACAGAACCACAGCATGATAATGTCTATTCTGCTGTAATGTTCAAAATTGAAATGCTCGTTCATGCAGCGCAAACGTTTCCATACATCATTTGATATGTCCATCGAAAGCATGGAGGAAAAAAATGAAGAAGGAGGACGCTTTGTTTAACATTTCCCGACTGAATAACAATATCATTACGGCAAAAAGTGTTATGTATTCCACGTAATGGATTTGTTTATTCCCCGTTGACAGGTTGTACTGTGTTATTACAATACTAGCTTTCGTAATTTCGCCGTGCTTTTTTAAGAACTGCAAGATAGCCTGTACTTTAAAAAAGGCATTTCTGGTTTAAAACACACACACACACACACACACACACACACGCACATGCTTCCGAGTGTGTTTGTTCGCAAGTGTGTTTATGTTGTGTGTGTCTGTAAGATACAGAGAATGTTTATTTGTGCATGCGTGCTTGATATCTGCATGGGTGAGTGTGTGTGAATGTGTATGTGTTTGTGAGAGACAGACAGACAGAGATAAGAGCAACAGACAGACAGACAGAAAGAAAGACAAACAGAAAATCAAACAACACAAACAAAAAAACCAACAACTGCACAACCAAAACAACTAAAACAGACTTTAAGTAAAAGAAACAAACAACACTAAAATCTTTTATTTCACATTAATCTACCCAAGCTCCTGACCTCACCCAAAGCACTCGACTCCCCACCCTACCCCCTTCCAACACCTAACTTTACATTATGTTCAGACTTGGCCCAGCCATCAAACACGCCAGCACCCACAGCTATTGCAAAGTCCAGCGCCACTCAGCAGCCCGTCCGTCAAAGAGGGGAATGAATCCCTTCAAGTGTTTTCCCTATCAAGCCTGGGAACAGCCCCCTGTCAATGGCTTGAGCAAAAGACAAGGAAGAAAACACGACTTGCATGATGGATGGAAGTGTTTGTTTGGGAAACAATCTCTTCGTGTTCATTTGGTGGCTTCCTGTGGGTAGGGGGAAACTCGCTTTTTATATATAGGGGGTGGGGGGTGGGGGCTCATTAAAAAAAAAGTCAGAGTTTTTGGTTGTATTTTACTGTGGATTTGAGTTTTATTCTTTTTGTTTGTTTGTTTGTTTGTTGCTGTTGTTGTTTTTTGTTTTTTTCAGTGGGGTGGAGGGGAGTTCAAAACACGCCTGGTTGTGTGGAAAATTTCCCAAACGTTTTGTTAGTTCTGCTTAGAAGTTGATGACTGTGTGTGTATGTATGTATGTATGTATGTATGTATGTATGTATGTATGTATGTATGTATGTATGTAAGTATATGTGTGTGTCTGAGAGAAAGACAGACAGACAGACACAGGCAGACAGAAAACCAAACAACAACACAAACAAAAATAACAAGCACAACAACTAAAACAGACTTACACTCAGAAACAAGGAACAACACTAAACAATCTTTTTATTTCACATTAATCTACCCAGGCCCCTGACCTCACCCAAAGCACTCGACTCCCCCACCCCCATCCCCCTTCCAACACCTAACTTTACATTATGTTCAGACTTGGCCCAGCCACCAAACACACCAACACCCACAGCTATTGCAAAGTCCAGCGCCACACAGCAGCCAATCCGTCAAAGAGGGGAATGAATCCCTTCAAGTGTTTTCCCTATCAAGCCTGGGAACAGCCCCTGTCAATGGCTTGAACAAAAGACAAGGAAGAAAACACGACTTGCATGATGGATGGAAGTGTTTGTTTGGGAAACAATCTCTTCGTGTTCATTTGGTGGCTTCCTGTGTGAGTGAAGGGGAAATGTGGCTTTTTATATAATATTTAGGGGGTCATTAAAAAAAATGGTCAGAGTGTCTGGCTGGATTTTACTGTGGTTTTCATTTTTATTCTTGTCGTTTGTTTGTTTGTTGCTGTTGTTCTTTATTTGTTGTTCTTTTCATGGGATGAGGGGGGGGGGGTTCAAAACACGCCTGGTTGTGTGGAAAATTTCCCAAACGTTTTGTTAGTTCTGCTTAGAAGTTCATGACTGTGTGTGTATGTATGTATGTATGCATGTATGTATGTACGTATATATTTCTGCATGTATGTGTGTGTCTGATATGAAGACAGAGAGACAGACAGACACATATATAAAGACAGAGAGACAGACAGACAGACATTAAGACAGACAGAAAGACAGTGGGAGATATAAAAACCAAACAACAACAAAAACAAAAAGACCAAGCAAAACAACTAAAACAGACTTACACTCACAAACAAGGAACAACACTAAACAATATTTTTATTTCACATTAATTTACCCAGGCTCCTGACCTCACCCAAAGCACTCGACTCCCCCACCCCACCCCCATCCCCCTTCCAACACCTAGCTTTACATTATGTTCAGACTTGGCCCAGCCACCAAACACACCAACACCCACAGCTATTGCAAAGTCCAGCGCCACACAGCAGCCCGTCCGTCAACAAGGGGAATGAATCCCTTCAAGTGTTTTCCCTATCAAGCCTGGGAACAGCCCCTGTCAATGGCTTGAACAAAAGACAAGGAAGAAAACACGACTTGCATGATGGATGGAAGTGTTTGTTTTGGAAACAATCTCTTCGTGTTCATTTGGTGGCTTCCTGTCTGTGGGGGGAAAAGTGTGTGTGTGTGTGTGTGTGTGTGTGTGTGGGTGGGTGGGTGTTTGTGTGAGGTATACTATGTGAGTGTGCGCTTATTAGTACTTATGGGTTGCACCTCTTATCCATCTTTCTATCTACCCATCCCTTACATCCCTTTATCCTTGAACACGCACCAAACACACGCGCGCACACACACACAACACACACACACACACACACACACACACACACACTTTGTGTGGTCTGTATATGCATAATTTATTTTTGTCTTGTAAAAAATTAATCTCTCTCTCTCTCTCTCTCTCTCTCTCTCTCTCTCTCTCTCGTCCCCCTTCTCCGCTCCCAAATCTCCTCTTCATTGTATTCTGGCCCAGTGCCTATGTGCAATAAAACCATTATCGAGTTCAGAGTTCTCTCTCTCTCTCTCTCTCTCTCTCTTGCTCGCTCGCTCGCTCGCTCCCTCGCTCGCTCTCTCTGTGCCTCTCCTCGACAACAGGAAAGTGTTATACACTGTACTGGCCAAAAACGTATGAATTTAGAACTGGAGATCCATTGTTTTTCCTACAAACATCAGCTTGCACGGCCTAGCTCTTTCGGCGAGGAAACTAATGGCGTGTTTTTCCTCATAGCCCAGACATGCTTTCCGTTGTTGATCCCAATGATGATGCTAGTGTTCATCATCATCATCATCACCATCATCATCATCATCATCATCATCATCATCTTAATCATAATTATAATAACGATAACAATAATAACGATAACAATAATGGTGATAGAAATGATGATGATGATGATGATGATGATGATGATAATGATGATAATAATAACGATGATGATGATGGCGATGATGATGGTGGTGGTGGTGGCAATGATGATGATGATGATGATGATGATGGTGGTGGTGGTGGTGGTGGTGGTGGTGGTGGTGGTGGCGATGGTGATGATGATGATGATGATGATATGAAAAAGAACAAGAAGCAGGAGGAGGGGGAGGGGGAGGGGAAGAAGACCAAAAACAAAAACAACAACAACAACAACAACAGCAACAACAGAAAAAAACCAAGAAGAAACAAGAAGGAAGGGGGAACAAGAAAGCACAATGTCCAGCTGAGTGATTTATATTTATCCTAGGAACAAGCGGATCTTGTCTTATTAGCTCCATCTTGCAGAATTGCAACAACAGAAAGCAACAAAAAGGGTTTATTTCCCATCAATTACACAAGCAGGAAATCCATACTACTGTTATGGAGAAGCAACAGTTGATTTTTTAGACAATGCTATGCTTGTAAGGAGACGGCAGTTCTGCGCATTGAAGGAAAGTCCAATAAAGAGGAACAAAGAGAAACACAAACAGAAAGGCCTCTTCGTCTAATACCACTTTGAGTAAACAGATGTAGAATCGAAGCAACAACAGCAGAAAGGCATTACACAAATCCAGTTGAGGAAATCGAGATGCATATAGATATCATAGTGAAATAGCATAGGGAAAAATCGTCAAGCACGTATGGTCAAAGTGAAGTCAAGATCGAAAAGGAATACGCACATTCCATTATTTACTAGTCTTTTTTCTCCTTCCTAGGCTCCGAGGCTTAACAATGGTCAAATGTTACGTATGTGGCCAATTTTACCCACAACGTGGGTACCCGCATTGCGACTTCTGGCATATTTACAAGTCTAAAAAGGATGGGTTTTCAAAAAGAGTAATTCGCTGACAATACCATCAGACTTCAGGTTTCAAGAATTTATTTCGATGACATCATGACGATCCCCTCTGCCCCCTCACCATAGAGGTAGAATACATTTAGTATTATCAGAATTAATGTACATGAGCGAGTTGGATTGCTCAGAAACATTGCTGCATTGCAGCCCACTCACTCCACAATACACACGTTTCAAACAGTATTTCTACAAGATAACAATGAACAGAGAAAAGCCGCTTGTTTTTGACTAAAACATAGCGTCATAAGACCAAGCACTTCATACCATGTGGTGGAGTTTATAACCAAAGAGAATGACCAGATCATTCTGTTGAACTTTGTTTAGACATTGTATTTTGTGTTTGTATTGAGTCTGTTACTGTTTCTGTTGCTATTAGTTGTTAGGCGTTCTAGAGCTTAACATATTTGGAAGTCTCCTAGAATACGCATGCTGATTTACTCATCTTACTCTGAGAGCCCTGTGAAGTTGTAAGCACACACTAAATGAGAAGTTTTCATGTATGACTGTTTTCAAGTACTTCACCTTGTAAACAGCCAAACTATAACTTCATC
>CM054157.1:26378989-26413989 GCA_028751875.1 Rapana venosa | reverse complement strand
TTACATCAATATTTAACAAATGCACCTGGACAGATGGATGAGCCTTTATATATACACACACATAAATATATATATATATATATATATATATATATATATATATAGAGAGAGAGAGAGAGAGAGAGAGAGAGAGAGAGAGAGAGGAGAGAGAGAGAGAGAGAGAGAGAGAGAGAGAGAGAGAGAGAGAGAGAGAGTCTGAGCTCTTAGTAAAAGAAAAAAAAGCCAGGAAGATTTTTAAATGATAAATTTGTTTGTTACAAAGATCAAGATCAGTGATCTGGGCATCGTAGAACTCAGCAGAGACAAATAGAGACGACAAACCCTGGTGGCATTGCGTGGAGTTCCTACCATAGACAGCGGCGATGGAGACAGCTAAGTACCATCTCCTCCATCAGAACTTTGGCAGAGGCTCTAGGGAGTGGAATCAACGAAGAGGGAGGGAAGAGTGAAAACAACAAAAAAATTATCCATTTCTTTCAATGGTACATGTTTTAAGCATTTGTAGACAAAAGCGAATGGAGTGATGGTAAAGAAGTAAGGATACATTCACTCTTTCTTTGGTACTGGTTTTGTTGTTGTTGTTGTTGTTGTTGTTTTGGGTTGGGTTGTTTTGGGTTGTTGTTGTTGTTGTTTGTTTGTTTTGTTTGTTTGTTGTTGTGTGTGTGTGTTTTCGGGGGGGGGGGGGGGTGAAAAAAGAGAGAAAGGGGGATAGACGTATTCGCTTTTCTGTGGTATTGTTTTATTTTGCTTTGTTTTTTTGTTTTTTTAGGAGGGGAGAGGGGTTGCAGGTCAGGGAGGGGGGGGGGGGTACAAAAGAGGAAGGAGGGATGGGTTAGAAGTACGGACCCATCCCCTATTTTCTTTGGTACTACTTGTTTCAGCGGGTTGTCTGAAAGAAAGAAGATAATTATGGGTGAGAGAGAGAGGAAGAGAGATAGAGAGAGATAGAGTCTATATGTATGTGCCTGTGGATAGAGAGAGCGAGCACGTGTGTGTGTTGTTTGTACATGCGTGCGTGCGCTCGCGCACGTGTGTGTGTGTGTGTGTGTGTGTGTGTGTGTGTGTGTGTGTGTGTGTGTGTGTGTGTGTATGTGTACGAGATTAGGTACACATGTGTGCATGCCTAGCTGCGCGCTCGCGCGTCTTCGCACATGCCTGCACGTGCATCTGTGTGCGTTTCTCATGTTCTAACCCAGACCAAAGTTAGATATTTTCTTTCAAGGTACGAAGTCCTATAACGTCAAAACATATCCAATTGGCTGTTTTATTTTGTTTTGTATTATCTTTTCATTCGTCTGCTTTTGCATGTTTGTTTTTTGTTGTACACTTTTTTGCACTTAAGCTGCTGTGCATACATATCAAACAACGGCATATCCCTGAAGTCAGAATGCAGTTACCTTAAAGGTGGGCACAAGACGAAAGCACACACAACACTCTCACTACTAGTGGACCTCAGAGCTGTAGCCAAGAAACGAAAAAAATAAACAAGCAAACAAACAAACAAACAAACCCCGCACACACTCCTCTCACCTTTTCCCACAGCCCTTCTTCTTTCTCTTGTAAAAACGTTTCCACTTTTTCTCCGGCATCTCTCTCTCCTTCACCTACACACACTCACTAGCTGACGGACATCAGACGCATCATCGGCTACAAGTTCTTTGCCTTTGGTCTATTTCAGGAGAAACACAAACCCTCCTCTCTTCTCTATACCTGATATAGACTCCAGGTATAGGACGGTGTTGGCAAGGGTGTCTATGTGATAACGGTTTTACGGCTCGCCCAGCCATCACCAACGCACATGCTGACCACACCCACAGACGAAAAATTTTGTCATCAATGTTTCTTTGCCAATAGTAGTCTGCTTTCGCACCGTAGGTGTGGAAGAGATCAGTGAAGAGTATGCCTTACTGCGAGTCTTATATAGTCTGTTACTAGCAACGGGTACATGTACGGTATAGTTCATTTTGGGGGCGAGAAGTGTTAAAGCAAACTGAATATTAAAAAAGGAAGAAAAGACATTTCTGTAGGTGAAGTGCCTGTGAAAGAAGCAGATGGCATGAAATGGTGCAATCTTTTAGAACTCTTGTGTTCTTATCATACTTTTCAAGAGTTAGGAGAGAGAGACAGACAGACAGACAGACAGAGACACAGACACACACACACAGAAACACGCAGGCAGGCATTTAGGCAGAGACGCAAACATAGAAATAGACAGACAGACAAACAGAGAATAAGAGGCACGCAGAAATTTGGAATAGATCACAACACACACACACACACACACACACACACACACACACACACACACACACAAACACACATTTTGACAGAGACAGAGCAACAGACAGACAGACAGACAGAGAGTAAGAGGCACACAGAGATTTGGAATAGATCACATACACATACACACGCACACACGCACACACACACACACACACGCATACACACAAACATGCGCGCATTAAACACACGCACACACTCTCTCTCTCCATCACACACACACACACACACACACACACACACACACACACACACACACACACACACACACACACACACACACAGAACGAAATAGATACAGCGATAGACAGCGGATATACAAAAAGAAAAAGTGGATTTTTGTTCCAAAACAAAAGCAACACACACACACAAAAGAAAAAAGAAAAACACCCACCCGACCCACACCTTCACTTTAAAAACAAACACACAAACAAAAACCGAAAATAAAAACCCAAAAAGAAGAGATCAACAATAACGATCTTAACCAACAACAAAAAACGAGAAAAAAAATGGCAGCCATCTTCGTAACCAAAGAACTAACAGATAAAATCAATGTGTCTGTACCACGGTTATGAAAACAGCACGACTCTTTGGTAAACACTAAGTTCTCTGAAACACGCGCTACAAAGATGTTATGCTTTGAAAAATACACACTGCAAAGATGCCTACAGGTATAGCTAGCTGTGAAGTCTATGACCTATACATGTTCACCTTCTTCCTTGTGTCATTGAGTCTGCCTGCCTTCTGTCTTTCCTACACAGGTATCTGGAAGCTGTAGCGCCCAGATCAATCAGGGGATTCAGACGTTCGCTAATTCGATAGTGTTGTTTACACGTACGTTAAAATGCCATGGACAAACTTATTCTTGTATTTCGAGGATTATAATATATATATATATATATATATATATATATATATATATATATATATATATATATATTTTATATATATATATATATATATATTGTGAGTGTGTTTTAATTGGATGGTGAAGTAAAATTACGGAAACTGATGCACTTATTGATTTACATGTTATGCTCTATCTGTTTATATATCTTTCTGTTTATTTATTATCTATTTATTCGTGTATTTCGAGGATAGTTTAAGTCCAGTTTAAAGCCCAGTCGCAATGAGAGACAGGCAGACAGACAGACAAAAACAGACAGAGACAGAGACACAGAGAGAGACAGAGAAACAGACAGAAAGAGAGACCAGAGAGAAAGAGAAGAGAGAGAGAGAGAAAGATAAGAAATAAGTGAAAAGAAGGGATGGATAGTAACAGAGTGAAACGGGGAAGGAGATAAAGCAAGGATGAGCTGGGGTGAAGAAATGGAAAGTAAGAAAGAAAGATGACAAGGAAAGAGAAAGCGATTGACAGACAGACAGACGGTAGACAGACAGACAGACAGGCACAAACACAGACAGAGAGAAGGAGAGAGAATATTACAGAAACCACCACCACCACCACCCCCAAAAAAAGAAGACAGCAGCTAAAAAGAAATAGAGGGAAAAGCTTTTGCTGTACCCAAAAAATCCTCCCTTACAAAAAACCCACAAAAGACAAGAAAAGAATATGCACACAAAAATAACTTGATCACAAAAAAGAATATGCATACGAAAACAACTTTATCAAAAACGACAAAAAACCCCAATCAAACAGCTGAGATGACATTTGCCATAATCAAAAATACCTTACATGTAAAATCTATAATTAGGCTATAGCTGTTGTCTACCACTACAGCAAGAGAAGAACATCTCTATCAAAAACACTCTTTTTATAAAATTACAGACTGGTCTATTGTAAATACAGCTGTGAATTCCATGACATTTACGTTTTTATCTCGTTTAGTTTGATATAAGCATGCGTTCTTTTTGTTTTCACCTACACACATTAATTTGGATGTGGCTGGAAAATCAATGTGAGGATTTAGACATTTACTAGAACCAAAATGTTTTGTTTATACATAATTATATCCTGGAATGCTGAAGAAAAACTGTCTTCATTGTAAACAATCATGAGTTAGTTACACACCAAAGCAATATCAGAAAAAAAATTGTAGAAAGATACATGATCGATAGCAAAGAGACAGACAGACAGAGACAGAGAGACAGACAGAAAGACAGAGAGACAGAAAGAAAAGAAGAAAGAGGGAAGAGAGAAGAGAGGGGGAAGGAACAAGGAAAAATGAGAGGGAAAGAGGGGTAGGAGAGAGAGAGAGAGAGAGAGGAGAGAGGGAGAGAGAGAGAGAGAGGGAGGAGGAGAGGGGAAGAAGGGGGAGGGAGGAGGTGGGGGGGGAAAGGAGAAGGGGGGGGGGGGGGGGGGGGGGGGGGGGGGGGGGGGAGAAAAGTAAAGCAGAGTGAAGTGGGGGGAGGGGAGAGAAAAACAGTGGGAAAAAAGGGAGGGTGGGGACAAAAAGAGAGTGCAGAAATAATGATAGAGGACGTTTATCAAGTGCAACAACCCTCCCCCTACACCCTACACTCCACCTCCAACACACACACACACACATGCGTGCGCGCACGCACACACAAAAATACACACAAACACACACATACACACACAAACACTCACACACACACAAACACACTCACTCACACACACACACACACACACACACACACATACATACACACCTTCGTTTCTTAAGTCAAAGCAAAGAAAAACAAAAACCAACAGAAACCACAACTTTTACGCAAAAACATATCCCAAAAGACATACGGCATCTCTACACCCGCCTAACATGGAAAATCCATTTCATTTGTGCCACAGCTACAAAAATAACATGGCTTTTTCGTCAACACCCGCGTTTCTAAAATACATACCAGACAGTTCGGTACACAGCGGCTGGTTTATGTCCTTTACACCACCAATGTTTTGTTGGTGTTGTTTTTGTAAAAGTATGACCTATAAACTACAGTATGTCTTTCACATAGAGACAGTCGGATGCAGTTCGAAAAATCTCTCGAAAGATTCAGACATTTTCTGATACGATACAGACTTGTTCGCACGTACATCAAAAGGAAACAGTATTTGGTTAATATATTCGGGTGGGTTTTTTATTTATTTTCGTTCCTCGGGTGGAGCTTCAAGGTTTACCAATGGTGAAATTTCCTGTATATATAATATCGTTTTTGCCCACCATTAAGTTTGCCGGATTTCAACATCAGGGATATATCTTCTTTTTTTCCCCATTCATATCGATTTTGAAGACTTGGCTTTCTAAAACTTTTCACTGAAGTTTCAATGTGTGTGTGTGTGAGTGTGTGTGTGTGTGTGTGTGTGTGTGTGTGTGTGTGTGTGTGTGTGTGTGTGTGTGTGTGTGTGATAATTTTTGTAAGCTAATGAAATGAAATGCAAATCTTGAAAAGTTCTCCTGTCGTTCTAAAAAATCCAGAAGATTTGCAGGTATTTCTTGAAATTTCAATTGTCTTTCACAAGTGTAGATTATGTCTTTTAAAGAAATGTGTATACCTAAAAATACTCGTCACCGTCACCGATCCCTCAGATTTCGAATCCTTTGGGGCATCTTCGAAGCTTTGTTAACCACCTTTCTCCACTCCTCTCGTCTCTCAGCCGCCCTCAGGTAGTCTCTCAGCTCCATGTCTGTCCTCTCTCAAATGTTGTCCTCCCATCTCTTCCTTTGTCTGCCTCTTCTTCTTCCTTCCCTCACTGTGCCTTGTGGGACTGTTTTAGCAAGACCAAAGGAGCGTGTGGCATGACCAAACCCCTTCAGTTTTCGTTGCCTGACGAGTGCTTCAAGGTCAGTATAGGGCCCGATTTCATTGCGGATGCGTCTCTTGACTTCTTCATTCGTGATGTGGTCTTTGTACGAGATGCCTAAGAGTCTTCGGAAGTCTACAGCTCTTATTCTTCTAAGTCCGCTGTGAGGGTCCATGATTCACATGCATATAAGAAGATTGACAGGACCAGAGAGCGCATCACTCTGATTTTGGAACTGATGGCGATTTTTCTGTTGCCCCAGATGGGTTTGAACTTGGTCATTGCAGCTGTGGTCTGGACAAGTCTTGACAGTATTTCTGGTTTTGATCCATCATCTGTCACGATAGATCCCAGATATTTGAATTTGTAAACATTTTCAAGTTTCTGGTCTTTGGTTTTGATTTCTGATGTGAAGTTGCTGTTTGTCATTAATTGTTTTTTTTCCCCCGCTGATTTCCATACCAAATTTTGATTATTTTTCTTCTATGCAGTTCCCTAAGTCTGTTAGTTCTTGCTCGTGACCAGCTAACCCGTCAATATCATCAGAGAAGCGCAAGTTTGTGATTGTTCGCCCTCCAATACTCACTGTTCCTTCATGTTCTTCTAGTGCTTCTTCCATGATTCTCTAAAGAAATAGATTGAAGAGAGTAGGGGAAAGCAGGCAGCTCTGGCGCACACCGACTGTCGCCCGAAACCAATCACCTATGTTGTTGTTGTGAAACACTGCTTTTGTTGCATTCTCATAGAGGCTCTGTACCACTTTGATTAGGTTGGCATTGATGTTGTAGAGGTTTATAGTTGCCCACAGTGCGCGTGCCAAACTCTGTCGAATGCTTTCTTAAAATCGAGAAAGACATGGTAGAGGTCCTGTTGATGCGGTAGATATTTTTCCATTATGAGTCTTATGTTGGGAATCTGCTCTGTTGTGCTGCGTCCAGATTTGAAACCAGCTTGTTCTTCTGCGATGTTTCTTTCAGCCTGTGGTTTGAGCCCTTTCAGTAAGATCTTCAGCATCACTTTGCTTGGGTGACTGATGAGACTAATGGTGCATCAAAACCTGCAGATTTTTCCGGTTTTAGAGATGAAACTGCTTTTACAACTTCCTCTCTCAGTAAACTACATGAGGCTGTTTCAGATGAAGGTGGGACATTCAGCTCTTCAGAATCTCCAGATGCTCTATGCGAGTATAACTCCTCACAATGTGAGGAGATAGAAACCAGCATGGAAAGAAATGACAGTAAGAAGGCCTATCAACTGGTAAAAGACCTAACTGCAACAAAATCATAAGAATCTCCACCATACAAGATAAAGCGCGAAAGTGCTTGACAGAAGAGGAAGACACAATGAAAAAAAGGACATAATCTTTTGAGGAGTTAGAAATAGTATTGAGTCATAAATAATTTTTGCTTATGATTATGCGATGAACTCTTGCTTTTCAGTTAATGTTAGTAGCCATATTATTTTTTGGTGTATTGCTGTTTGGTTTATTCTCCTGTTCAATTTGTTTGTAATCCTCCATACCCGAAAAGGGGGGAAAGGAATATAATCTCGAATCGTGAATCTTGGGTGTGTGTGTGTGTGCGTGTGTGTGTGTGTGTGTGTGTATGTGTGTGTGTGTGTGTGTGTGTGTGTGTGTGTGCGTGCGTGCGTGTGTGTGTGTGTGATTGTGTGTGTGTGTGTGTGTGTGTGTGTGTGTGTGTGTGTGCACGCTGGCGCACACGCAACTTAGCGTATATGTATTTCTCATGTTCTGTGTCTGTTAGTATTTATTGTTTTGGAAATTATGACTCTGTTCGATGTTAAAGTCACATTTTCTTTATTTCAATGATATATATGTGAAGTACTGTAATGTTATGGATTTGAATGTGTTCCTACCGATATTTTGTTATAATCTAAAGCGTGTTGTGCGTTTTGCGTTTGCATACTACTACTACTACTACTATTACTACTACTGCTGCTGCTGCTGCTACTGCTGCTGCTGCTGCTGCTGCTGCTGCTACTACTAGTACTGTTACTGCTACCAGTGCTACTAATTGTGTTATTATCATTATTACAATAAGTATCATTATTATTGTTATCATCATAATCATCGTTGTTGTTTTTGGTTTTTGTTGATGTCATAAGTAGTAGTGGTAGCAGCAGCAGGAGAAGCAGTAGTAGTAGTAGCAGTAGTAGTGGTAGCAGTAGTTGTAGCAGCAGCAGCAGCAGCAGCAGCAGCAGTAGTAGTAGTAGCAGCAGCAGCAGCAGCAGCAGCAGCAGCAGCAGCAGCAGCAGCAGCAGCAGCAGCAGTAGTAGTAGTAGTAGTAGTTCTTTAGTTTGATGGTGATATGAAATGAGGGAAACTTGTACAGTCAATGGTTAGACATTACACTTTACACACACGCATACACACACACACAAATATATATTATATATATATGTATGTATTTATGTATGTATGTATGTATGTATGTATGTATGTATGTATGTATGTATGTATGTATGTATGTATGTATGTATGTATGTATGTATGTATGTATGTATGTATGTATGTATGTATGTATGTATGTATGTATGTATGTAAAGGTAGACGTGTCCCACAAGCTGTGTGGTCGTAGGGGAGTGAAGCATCAGAGATCTCAGCTTCTCAAGGAATCAGCATATTGAGGGCAGCGCCCATCTCCTCTCCCTCCCTGCTTTACCTTCCCTGACCATAAAGAGGCAGGTATCCATTTACTGTGGGTGAGCTGGGAAACTGTTACTGAAGCCAAGGCGCGCAAACGGTCACCCATCCACTTGGTAACCACGCTCGATGCTGCTATTTCCCCAGAGTGCTCCGACCACTGAGCTATATGTATGTATGTATGTATGTATGTATGTATGTATGTATGTATGTATGTATGCATGTATTTATGTATACATACATAGAAAGAGAGGAAGAGAGAGAGAGAGAGAGAGGGAGAGAGAGAGAGAGAGGGAGAGAGAGAGAACACAAATTATGACAGAAAGAGAGGAAGAAGCTACTGTAAAGAAAAAAATCATGCTTCATAAAAAATAAAGCAAGAGCGAGAGAGAGAGAGAGAGAGAGAAAGAGAAAGACAGACAGAGACAGAGACACAGAGAGAGAGGATGGAGGAAAAGCAAGAGACATGGTGGGGAGAGACATGGAGGGGAATGACCCCCCCCCCCCCTTCCCCCTGAACCCAAGCAAACCCTTTACCTTCTAAAACTGCAGGAAATGATCAGAAAAGGAACCGCAAGCAAAAACAGAACAATTATAGAATAAATGCCAGAGGTAACCTTCAGCATCTTCAAAAACATCTTAAGATAATCTCTAATTCTTGCGTACTATCGTTACAAAGAGGTTAATGCTCTTTTGTAAACATGCTCGGGTTTATTTTTTTCACGTAATACAAATTAGACATTTTTGTACATAGCTGTGAATTCTTTAACCTTTACATCTTCAACTCTTTTATACTGATATTACTCCTGCACTATGTCTCTCACGTACAGACATTTGGATGTGGTCGGAAAATCAATCAGAAGATTCAGACTTTTGCTAATAAGACATAAGCTTGCTCACACTTATGCCCAGGAATACCACCAATAATGTCCTCAATGGTACCATTATGTTTTTATGGGAGGACCACACAAAAACTTGAATCAGATTGTATGTGAAAGACAGAGAGAGAGGGGGCAAGAGAGAGAGAGAGAGGAGAGAGAGAGAGAGAGAGAGAGAGAGAGAGAGAGAGAGAGAGAGAGAGAGAGAGAGAGAGAGAGAGAGAGAGAGAGAGGGAGAACGAGAGAGGGAGAGAGAGGGGGGAAGGGAGTGTGTGTGTGTGTGTGTGTTTGTGTGTGTGCGTGTGTGTGTATATATGCATGTGTGTGCGTGCGCGCGCGTGTGTGTATTAAAGTGAGTGGGTTAAGTAATGATACTTTTTATTACTCCCGGCCACATAAAAAAACCCAGAAATATTGCGTGAAAACTAGCGGAATCTGGGTTGAATGCCTTTGGTTAGCATTACAAACTGATGAATTCTGTTCTTTGATCAATTAGACCATTTGGAAAAAAAACCATGTTATACACTTAGCTGGACCAGCTTTGACATGGCAGTGATGCTACTGTCCGACGGTCATCTATGACCAGGAACTGATGATGATGTTGATGATGATGATGTTGATGACAACGACAACAAAGACAACGATGATGACGACGACGATGATGATGATGACGACGACGACGACGATGTTGATGAGGATGACGACGACGAATATGATGATGATGCTAATAATAATGATGACGACGATGACGATGACGACGATGCTGATGACGACGATGGTGATGAAGATGATGCTGAAGATGGTGGTGGTGGTGGAGGTGAATATGATCATGACGTCGACGACGACGACGATGATGGTGATGATGACGACGACGATGATAATGATGACGACAATGATGATGACGATGTGATGACGACGACGACGACAAAGACGACGACAACGATTATGATGATGATGACGATGATGGTTACGACGATGATGATGATGGTGATGATGACAGATAAAAAAAGAATGTGTCCACTTCTTAATTAATCAAGTAGGAGTAAGCTAACACGGTAGGCTGAATCTTACCGTCCATCGCTAACACGAGACGAGCTGTCAGTTAAACGTCAGTCAGCGTCGTACGGTATTACATCTGCTTGGATCACCAGCTTTAAAGCTGCTGCTTTGCTTCCCTATCAGCCCTCATGAATATTAATGACGTCTAGTCAGTAGGCTGGTGGTCGGCTGTGCGGCCTCTTTCAGTTATCGGGTTAAAACCCGCGGTATTGGTCAATCCCTTTTCACAAAAAAAAGACCAGGTGAATTTTTAAACACAAAATCCTGTTTCTGGATGTCTGCCTGTCTGTTTGCCTCTCTCTGTGTCTATCTACTTGTCTGTGTGTATGTCTCTCTGTCTGTCCGTCCGTCCGTCCATCTCTCTCTCTGTCTCTCTCTGTCTCTCTCTGTCTCTCTCTCTCTCTCTCTCTTTCTCTCTCTCTCTCTCTCTCTCTCTCTCTCTCTCTCTCTCTCTCTTCTCTCATCTCTGAATTGAATTCAATTCAATTCAATTCAATTCTCTCTCTAAAAGTTGTCTGTGAAATTTGCAGAGATATACAATATTCAAGACTTAGCCTCATACTACGTGTCATCGTCTTCTATACTTGATCAAAGCTCGATTTTATGTTAGGGTGTGTCTGTCTGTCTGTCTGTCTGTGAGAACTAAAGAACTATAGATAGGACGGGACTGGTTTCATGACACTGTATAGTCTAGCTGCATGATTCAGAAAGACCAACATAAATATCGTGTTTTTGTATCTTCTAGCTAGCAGAGCTTAGAGACACCACAGGTGACCTACGTTGTGTTGTAAAGTAGTTGACGTCGTAAACTGGACATGATTAACGGAAATATCAAGAACTCCTCACCAGACCAAGGGACTTCTATGTGGAAACATACTTTCTCCTTTCCTGTCCTTCACTAGGTGTAGTGTGTCGATACACAGACTGCATATTGCAAGACGAACGAGTCCACGTCTGACAAACCCTTTGCTTTTGCTGAGCGTGGAAACTGGGGTTAAAAACTAAAAAAAACAACAGTACAGAGTGAGAGAAAGACAGACAGACAGACAGGCGGTCGGAAGGACGGACGGACATACGGACAGACGGAGAGACACACAGACAGACAATCTGGCAGAAAGAATACGTAAACCAGGCAAATATTCTGGCCACGAGAAAACGAGAAAAAAACACCAACGCTCAAAACAAAAAAGGATTGTACACATAAGTTTAAGATTAAAGACTAAACGTGGAAAAAATAAGAGAGGAAAACATTATGCTAAAAGCCCTTCCCCCCTCCCACTCCCTCGCCCCTCCCCCTAAAAGGCCATACAATTCTGATATACAAGCTTTTTCTCTCCCGCGCTTGTACTCAAACTATAATCCAAGTGCATGCAAAAATAGTTTAGGCTTAAGTTTAGATAGTGGTGTGTTGTTTTTACAGGGGAAATAAGCGACAAGATTTGTGGGTTTTAATCCAAAGGCACTTCATAACAACTTTTTAATGTACCCCCAAATGGCTCTATACCTGGGTTAATTAAATCAGAGAAAGAGAGAGAGAGAGAGAGAGAGAGAGAGAGAGAGAGAGAGGGAAACTGGAGACATAGACAGACAGAGCGATAGACAAAAAGACAGACAGACAAACAGGCAGATAAACAGACAGACATACGGAGAGAAAGCGAGATAGCAACAGAGACACAGAGAGAAACTATTTGTTTGCCTGACAGACACAGAGAGAGAGAGAGAGAGAGAGAGAGAGAGAGAGAGAGAACAATAGAGACAAAGACAGAAATAGACAGACAGACAGAGAGAGAGAGAGGGAGGGGGAGGGAGAGACGAAGAGAAACAATAGAGACAAAACAGAAATAGGCTGACAGACAGACAGACAGAGAAAGAGGAATTTACAGGGAAAAGATTCACAGAGGGACAAAGAAGGAAAAATGCAAACAGAGATGGAACTGAAGAGACACAGAGAAACCAGAGTCAATGAACGAGAAAACACGAACAACTCTTGCACCGGTCCACCCCAAAAATGTCGATCGGAAGTTTGCGTGGGCTGCTTCATAACCAGGATGTCTGTTTATCTGTTTGTTTGCTTGAATTTTGATTTATTTATATATTTATTTGTTTGTTTATTTCTCTAAATTATTAGCTTGCTTTAATCCCTGCATAGCATTTCGGCTTTCATCTTGTATGTTACATCTTGAAATATATATCTTAAACTTCTAGCCTGAAGTGGGTTTGGTTTTTTTCTTTAGTTTTTTTTTTTTGCTTGGTGTATTTTCCACATGCCTCATTTTTTTACGTAATGTACAGGTAGGCAGGCAGGGAGGCAGGTAGACATTTATTTATTTATTTATTCATTTCGAGGATAATGGAATAAGCAACCATGTGCTTTTTTCTTCCAGTCCCCGTATGCATGCAGTTTTGTAAATTGTGCCATCCGTTCCCACAGGACACAATGCTCTACTCTTCCGAAAAGCGGAATAGGTTTTAACGTGTACGCAAGTTGTTCTGCGTGCGATAGATAGATAGATAGATAGATAGATAGAAAGATAGATATATAGATAGATAGATAGATAGATAGATAGATAGACAGATAGATAGATAGATAGATAGATAGATAGATAGATAGAAAGATAGATAGAAAGATAGATAGATAGATAGATAGATAGATAGATAGATAGATAGATAGATAGATAGATAGATAGATAGACAGATAGATAGATAGATAGATAGATAGATAGATAGACATCAAAACAAGGCAAGCCATCCAGGCAGACAAAGAGAGAGGGGGGGGGGGAGGAGAGCGAGACCGAGAGCGAGAGAGATAGCGAGAGAGAGAGAGAGGGGGGGGGGGTAGATAACGAAAGAGACTCAAACAAATGAAAGAGAAATAAAACCCACAAAAGACAACCGCAACTATAAGAATCAGCTTAACAGAATGACAAAACGAACAAAAACCTAAAATGCCACATCGTGTGTGAACTTACGCAGAAAATGCTAAAAGGGGATGGGTGTAAGTAAGGTACATAATCAAGGAGACCTTCCGTTTGTGTGTATGTAGGTTTGTTTAAACCCTGAAAGTCCCCTGTGGGGATGCCCGGGGTTGATTCAGTATAAATAGCACCCCCACCTTATGGAAATTCTGTGCTGGAAATTTCTTCTTTTCCGCTACTCTCTTTGATTTTGCCTTTTTTCACGCCTTTATACCATCTCTCTTGCTTATTTCCTGCTTTCTACGTCTGTTTGCCTGCCTTTTTTCAAGTACATGTTTCAAATATTCTTACTTCCCCAAATCGAGAATGCAGCTACCTTAATGGCGGAAAAATGGTCGCTTATGCAAAATCTCACCATTAGTGAAACTTGGAGCTCTAGCCTAAGAAACGGGGAAAAAGTACAAGTGAACAAGGTTTATAATTCTTTTTATAGTGCAATATTCTTATATTCGACTTTTTTATTGGACGTAGAGTGTGTATTTGTGTACGCATGTGAGACATGGACCATATCAGCAGATATTGAAATGATACAGGCAATGGAGATGAGGAGCTTTTGCAAACTCCTAGGTATCTCATGCAGAGATCGCATCACTAATGAGGGAGTGAAAAACTGAATTAAAAAGGCCATCGGGCCATATTATGAAGAGCTCTTGACTTCAGTGAAGGAACGCAAGCTAATTCGGTACGGCACATCACACCAACATCTGGACTGGCCAAGACTGTCCTACAGAGAACAGTACAAGGAGGGAGACGAAGAGGCAGACCGAGACAACGTCGACTGGCCTTTAGTGGAACGATTTTGCTACGAAAAGCATAGGACCGCGGGGAGTGGAGGAAGCTGGTTGCAACATCTTCATTAGTTCCCCCACGGTCTATGAGACTACGGGATAGGTGAAGGTGAAGGGAGATTGTATAGTTCTAGACCTCATAACTATCTGGAAAGGAGTCGACTAGTAACCTCCAAAAACACCGCTCCTCCGCTCTTCCCCCTCCTCACCACTCCCCCTCCCCGTTCCCTCCTAACCGACCTGCTCTATACTTATTCTACGTCTACCTTCTATTTTCTTCATTCTCTACTTTCTTTCTTTCCCATCTTCTCCATCCCATCTTTCTTTTTGTTCCTTCTCAGTTCTTTTGCATCATAGCAATATTCTTATCTCATTTTCTTTAACATTTTGCTAGGCACCAGAAATGCGAGAAAACCAATAACAACACTTTCCTCCCCATTTTCAAAAAAGGTACGCCCCTACGATGGTTCATTATCAGCCGTACACTTGGTTTGGATGTAAATGCGTGGTAGTACTTATGAGAGTGGGTACGGCCATGGTCATTTCTAGAGTCTACTGGTTGTTGGAAAAGTAGCCAGAGAAGGTTGAGCTACTATCAAAATCATATCAGAATAAAAAAGAGGAAAAGACAGAAAGGAAGAAACACAGAAACACACACAGACGGACCGAAAAAAGAAATACAGATCCACAGATAGACAGAAGGAAGGAAGGAAGACAGAAAGATAGACAGGCAGAAAGAAATGAGAAAAAATTGAGCGACCATTAAGAGAAAGAAAGGAAGGAAGGAAAGAAAGAAAGAAAAGAAAAGAAAGAAAGGAAAGAAAAAAAGAAAGAAAGAAAGAAAGAAGGAAAGGAAGAAAGAAGGGAAAAAAGAAAGAAAGAAAGAAAGAAAGAAAGAACGAAAAAGGATATTTGTTTTTTTTCTAAAAAAAAGACAGAGAGAAAGAGAGAAAGAAAGAAAGACAGACAGACAGACAGAAACAAAGAAGCAAAGAAACATAGAAACAAAGAAAGAAAGAAAGAGAGGAACGAACACGAAAACTGCTCGCGTAGCAAAAGCTGCAGAGAAAAAAAAACCCCTCAAGAAATGAAATAAATGTGCGCATGAAACTTTCTAAATCTTACCATAAATATCCATGATTTTGTTTTGCTGTTTCTTTCCTTCTGGGTTTGCGTGGTTTTTGTTGTATTCTTGTTTTGTTTGCTTTTTCTTAATACTTAGTGTACGCAAGGTATGATCCATTTGCATGCAATAATCGCTTAAATTTCCGATGGTGGAAGAAAACATCTTTAATTTTATGTTGGCAATAAATCGCACAGTTTGTTGCTGAAAGCTGGTATAATCTTTTATTCTACTGTTCTTGCTTGTTTAGATTCACGATTAAATTCTGTATAATATCTGTTGTGTGTGTGTGTGTGTTTGTGTGTGTGTGTGTGTGTGTGTGTGTGTGTGTGTGTGTGTGTGTGTGTGTGTGTGTGTGTGTGTGTGTGTGTGTGTGTGAGTGTGTGTGTGTGTGCGTTGTGTGTGTGTGAGTATGTGTGTGAGTGAGTGAGTCTGTGTGTGTGTGCGCGCGCGAGCGTGTGTGTATGTGTCTGTCTGTCTCTGTCTATGTGTCTGTGCCTGTGTCTCTGTGTCTGCGCGCGCGTGTTCTTTGATGTGAATGGATAGTAGCCCATACCACAACGGCTTCACCCACCTCATAGCCGCCCACCCCACCCCCCTCCCCCATATTTTTTTTTTATCCCCTGACCTTTCCACTTCTCCACTTCCCACACACTTCCTTCCATCTTTCCCCCCTCTCTATACCTTTCTTGCTTTTTATGAGACTCCCATTGTCTCGCACTACTTCCAGTATTTTAAGACATGAATAGAATAGCAGCATGCCCTTCTCCCTACCAGTAAGCTTCTGAAATATACGTAGTGGTAATAAGCTCCTTAAGAGGAAACTATGATATAGTGTTAACTTCAGAGTGTAGGTTCTGCAGCAAGATGGGCAAATAAGAGTATACAGAGAGAAGAGGAGTAAAGCTGTTAGAGGTAACCAAAAACATTCGCTCTACCTAGGTAAGTTAGTCAGTTAGTTTGTTAGTCGGTTGGTTGGTTTGCTAGTATGATAGTTAGTTTGTTGCTTGGCTAGTTAGTTAGCTAGTTAGCTAGCTAGTTAGTGATTAAGTCAGTTAGATATTCAACCATTCAGTCAGTCAGTTAGTTATTTAGTTAGTTCGTTGGTTGGTCGGTTGTTTGGTCGGTAAGTCGGCTGGCTGGCTGGTTGGTTGACTGGCTGCTTGGCTGGTCGGTTGGTTAGTTCACTATTTAGTTACTTAGCTTGCTAGCTGGTTGGCTGGTCAGTCTTATTTGTAGGTCAGTTGAACAGTTATTTAGTAGGTTTAGTTTTCAGGCAGGCAGTCAGTCAGTAGATTAGTTATTTAGTCATTTATATTAACTGATTTGCTGAATACCTTGCTGGTAAACTAGTTAGTTAGTTTACTAGACGGTTAACTAGTTGATTAGCTAGCTACTACATTATTTGTTGGTTAGTCTTGTTAGCTGCCGGTGTGATTGGATGATTTTATTTACTTTGTTTAGTCGGTCAATCAGTCAATCAGTCAGTTAGTCAATCAATCAGTCAGTCACAGTCCGTCAGTAAGTCAGTTAGTCAGTCAGTCAGTAGGTCAGTCATCAATCAGTCAGTCATCCAATTAGCCAGCAAGTTAGTCAGAAAGCTAAACTATAAAAAAGCTACTTACAGACTTAACTACCTAATGAAAAAGTGGTTACGGTTGTCAATTTACCTTGTGTGATTTAGCAAGAGTGCTGTTAGCTTAAATGTCACACAGCGTCGTACAGGGTTTTTTTTCCTGTACATGGATCACTAGCTTAACAGCTGCTTTGCCTTCATTTTGTCCTTCGTGAATATTAATGACGCCTAGTCGGTAGGTCATTCGACTGCTAGACTCACTTCGGAAAATGGATTTTTAATAAAGGGTGTGGGATGGAGATGGGGAGCACCAGCTTTTGTCTATCCTATCAGGGAAAAAGACAAGTAGAAGAAAAGAAAAAAAAAGAGAAAATATCCACAAAGACCATGTGTTGTGTGTGTGTGTGTGTGTGTGTGTGTGTGTGTGGTGTGTGTGTGTGTGTGTGTGTGTGAGTGTGTGTGTGTGTGTGTGTGTGTGTGTGTGTGTGTTGTGTTGTGTGTGTGTGTGTGTGGAGTGTGTACGTGCGTGCGCGCATGCGTCCGTGAGTGCGTGCGTGCGGTGTGTGTGTATGTGTGTGTGGTGTTATCTCTTCTCTCTTTCTTTCTTCTTCTTCTTCTTCTTCGTCTCCTCTCCTCCTTCGCCTCCTCCTCCTCTTCCTCCTCCTCCTCCTCCTCCTCCTCCTTCTTCTTCTTCTCTTTCTTCTTCGGAATTCTGTTTCTTCTTCTTCGCAATTAAATTCTTCTTCAGCCTTACGCTCCTCTTCATTTCATCCTCCTCCTCTTTTTTTCCTTCTTTATTCCACCCTCTCCAATTCTTCTGTTTAAGATAAAGATTTATAGGGAAGAAATGGTGACACTGTAACAGCAGCATAAAACTTCAACAAAAATAAGCACCCTTCGTGATTTGCAGCAGTTTAAGACCTAGTGGCTGTGTAAAGGTTGCCACCTTTACCATTTCAGCTACTCTCCACATCAGAAAAAGTCGTGTTGTTACTTTTTGCTTAGCTTAGAAATATCATTGGTGCCACTAAGCTGTAAAACAAATCCAAACAACAAAAATACCTTTACTCCACTATGAACAAAGTTTGAAAGGCGCGTAAACGTCTGCGGTTAGAAAACTTGAGAATGACTTTTAAACAATTCTAGCATTTTGGTCATGTTTTATCTTTACTTTCTTATCTTGCTGTAATTTCGTTTTGAAAATGTCACTGCTGGTGTTAGGAGTAAAGGGCAAACTGTTTGTTTCGTAACTCTTGTACATTTATTTTTAAATTTTAGGAACAAAAGTCCTTTAGGAAGTAGTTCATGTAAACAAGCTTACAAGAACTTGTCAAGCTTTAAACAAAGTGGTGTTCAAGTGTTGTTGTTTTTTAAAAATATATTAACTCATGCTCAAACCAGCCAAACAGACAAACCAAAAACAAAACAAGCACAGACACACACATGCGCGCGCGTGTACAAATACACACACATGCACGCACGCAGGCACGCGCACACACACAAAGCCACATACACATGCACACAAACACACACACAAATAAACACACACACACTCACTTTGAAACACACACACACATACACACGCGCATAAACGCACACACACAAATGACTCCAAAAATCAAACAAACACCTAAAACAAACTTAATTTATATCCATAACGCATTTAACTTACATACAAATAGACTGAAATGTGTATGTGAAACTATGCATGCATGCATGAAGTAAACTCTTCACTTGTCCAAAGAGCATAAACTCACCGTTCTACACACACTCAGGTTACGACTGAAGGAATCTTGTGGGAAAACAGAAGAGGACTGAAGAAAAACGAAACAAGAACGCATACAAAACTGCAGAGCTCAAGGAAATAAAAAAACTCGATATGATACCCCCCTAAATGGGGAAAAACATTGCACACTACAGTTTAGCCAGATCAGATCATAAATTTCCTAGATACTTTTCAGCTTTGCCACCAATGCCCGCAAGTTCTAATCCTCGGGCAGGCAACGACAGCAGAAGCATGATACAGTGTAGCAAAATATGTATTTTAGAGTGGCCATACTTTACTGGCTTAGGGAGTTTAAGTCCGAAGCGATTTTGATGTCGAAGTCCTGTATAAATCAGCGATAAAAAGTTCACAAGAACTCTGTGGTAAGAGGGAGAGGGGGGGGGGGAGAGAGACACACACAGAGAGAAACAGACAGACACGCAGGCAGGCAGGCAGGCAGACAGACAGAGACAGAGACAAACAGAGACAGAGAGACAGAGACAGAGACAAAAAGACAGAGACAGACAGAAAAAGACAGAAACAGAGAGTAGAGAGAGACAGAGGAACAGAGAGATCAAGTCAGACAAGCATTCAGAAAGACAGACATACACACATCTGGAGGCAGAACGACAGACAGAACAACAGACACAAGCTATAGGAGAGAGGAAACAGAGACAAGGGCAGCGGAGGAACAAAGAATGACAAGACAAACACAGACAGAGACAAAGGGAAACACAACCAAAGGAACTCAGATAGTGCACGGAATCAACCGCACCACATAAAAGATAGGCAGAAAGAATGTAAAACCAAAATATTCAAAAAAAGCTCACATTTTGCATTGGCACATTCAGAAAAAGGCCAGAAGGGGAATTGTGTGGGCAGCTGTATAATGAACATAGTGTGGGAATATAATGAAGATAGTTTGGGTTGGGTTTTTTTAAAGTTATTACTTTGGTGTGTGAGGACGGGATAGCTCAGTGGTCGGAGCACTCGCTTTCCCACAGCCAAGCTTAAGCAGCATCATTCCTGGTTACCAGTCGGATGGGTGACCGTTTGCGCGCCTTGGCTTCAGTACAGTCCCCCAGTTTACCCAGTTGTTAATGAATACCTGCCTCTTTATGGTCAGGGAAGATAAAGCAGCGAAGGAGAGGAGGTGGGCACCGCCATCAATATGCTGGCCCCTTGAGAAGTGAGGTCTCTGACGCCTCGTTCCCCCACGACCACATAGGTTATGGGACACCTTTACCTTACTTTTGTAGGTCTGTCGGTTTGTCTGTTTGCTTAGTGCTAGTTTCTTTGTTTGTTTGGTTTAATTTGGCTTGGTTTAGTTTGGTTTGTTTGCTCGTTTGTTTTGTTTGATTAAATTGTGGCACAAAACAAGGTTTATCTATCTATCGATCTATCTATCTATCTATCTATCTATCTATCTATCTATCTATCTATCTATCTATCTATCTATCTATCTATCTATCTATCTCTCTCTCTCTCTCTCTCTCCTCTCTCTCCTCTCTCTCTATATATATATATATATATATATATATATATATATATATATATATATATATATATATATACTTAAAATTGTTTTGACCACTTTTTCACTGGTAGTAGGATATGTAGCTGGTGAAGCACCGGCCATAACCTTCATCAAAATACTGCATGGAGATCACTTCAGGAAAAAAGTGAAAGTTGAGTTGATGATCAACCAATCGTGAAAGTCCAACCTCCACCAGGATCACAGCCAGTGAGACATACGCTTTAGAAAGCCAGTCAATGTAAATACCCTGATACTACTGGCTGTGAGGATGAAACACAGTCTAGGGTCATTTCAAGTGCTATACAGACATCATCCACCAGTCAGATATAGGAATGATCAAAATAATAGTGCTTTGGGTTACGAGATTTGACAGCCTGAAAATACAGGGAAGAGAGAGAGAACTCGAACTCGAAATTTTATTGAGAGTAAATGGATAAGCACAGGGCTTCTTTACACCATGCTCTCACAAAAAAACCCAGGAAAAAACCCATAAAAAAAATAATAAAAGAAGAAAAAAGTCGAGAAAAACTACATACCCCCCCCCCCCCCCACACACACACACACACTAATCAAAACAGAAGAACCGAAACTAAACCTAGCAGCAACAAATAGACAAACACACAGCAATGCAAAAAACCCTTCAAGTAAACAAAGTATGCAACAGTAAGAATCAGCAGTTTTAGATACATTCCAATGAAGATTCAAATAAGCATCATAATGAAATACTACTACTATTATTAGATGAAAATCAAAGAGACAATAAGAGAGAGAGAAAGAGGGAGAGGGAGGGAGGGAGGGAGAGAGACAACAGACAACAGATAGGCAGAGACAGAGATAGAGCCGGAGCTATAGACAGGTACAGACAGACAGATAAACAGAGAATATACAAACGCATTTAACACTATGTTGTAGGGAAATGAATAAGTACAACGTTTCTTTGCACCATGCCCTACTCCACTCCCCATTTTCCTAAGGAAAATATTATAGAATAAACCCAACAAGAGAGAGAGAGAGAGAGAGAGAGAGAGAGAGAGAGAGAGAGAGAGAGAGAGAGAGAGGGAGACAGACAGATAGACAGAGACAGACAGTGAGAGACAGAGGCAAATAGACAGTCAGACAGCCACATAAAGAGAGAGAGAGAGAGAGAGAGAGAGAGAGAGAGAGAGAGAGAGAGAGAGAGAGAGAGACAGACAGACAGACAGACAGACAGACAGACAGACAGAGAGAGGTCAACAACATCACAAAACGAACCAGGACAGCTTTGCTTAGACTAGAAAGTTTGCCCAAAGGCCATAAAAAACCTTAAAAGACAGCTGGTGTGTTTGTCACAGCAACACTCTCCCACCACAGTTCTCACTTTAGGGACCAGTCCTGTGCATAGTTAAAGAACTTACGCCCGTAGAAAAGTCAATGACCTCAACCTCCAACCCCCACTCACCTCCCCCACCCACTTCGTCTCGTTCCTTCTCAATACCCCACTCCCAACCCCCCACTTTCCTCCCCTCCTGTTCCCCATCTCCCTTTCCCCTAAAGTTATAGTCAGTGCTGATTCCACTCCTCGGAAAGTTCTTTGTATGACACCCTAAACTGAGATCCCGTGTACGAACACGTTAAAACCTGTTCCTCTTTTCGAAAGAGACGACCATGTGTGACAGGTGGAACGGGTGATAATATTTCCAAAACCGCATGTACACGGGGACTAGATGTAAAAAAATACATGAGCGTTTACTCTTTGATCTTTGATATAAAATATGAAGTTATTACAAACAATGCCTCCTCTCTTGCATTGCATACCTTACTAGACTACTACCTTTAGTTTATATTTTTGAAAATTATTTCTTAGCGCATCTAGCATTTTTACCTCATGCTAAAGAGCATCATGAACAAACAAACAAAAACCAAGGAAACAATAGTCCAATAACAAATAAATTCAAGTTTCATGTCTATGTATATTTTTAAAAATGCATATTGAGTAATTGTGCACGTTGCAAATGTATGTATGCAGGGGTATGGTTTTGTGTGTGTATGTGTGTGCGCGCGCGTGGCATCTTCAATCTTGAAAAGAAGACCAAAATTTGAAACTAGATTTTTACCTTGGTGACTAATAAAAACATGTTAGACAGACAAACTTACAGACCAGCTGGTAGAAGGAAAGAAAGAAAGAAAGGCATAAAATAAGAGAGGAAGACAGACTAACAGGAAATCCAGAAAGAAAGAAAAGAAACGAAATGAAAAGAAAAGAAAGAAGAAGAAAGAAAGAAAGGAAAGAAAAGAAAGATAGAAAGACACACACGCGCACTCGCATACACACGTACAGGCGCGCGCGCGCACGCATACACACATACACAGGCACGCACCCACGCACGCACGCACACACACATACGCACACACGGAGCTAAAAACAAAGAACAACGCCAAAAATGGAGAGTCAATGAATGAGAGACACCGATACAGAAACGTTGACGGAGAAAAACCATTATATATATATATAAACATATACATATATATATATAATATAATATATAATATATATATATATATAATATATATATATATATATATATATATATATATATATATATATATATATATATAACGATACAGAGAGACAGAGACAACAAAAAACACAGAGTATACCAATCTGAAGAAATGGAACAGAAAGAAGAAAGTCCTAAAATGTCACATCTTTAGTTCTTACACCCAGAAAATGTCATATGGCAAAAACGTGTGGGAAACTACAAAAATTGAGCCTGTTTTAAAGGAGGGCTGGGGGAGGTGTATTTTATTTTAGATATTTACGCAAATCCAGTCTGACTTTTCTTGTTGCAGTTTTTGCAGGAGTTGGGGGAAGGGGTGGGGTGTAGTAAGAATTTTTTTTTTAAGTTAGGAAGAAAAAAAATTTCGTTCCTTGGCTAGAGCTGCGATGTTCACCAAAGACGTGATTTAGTGTATGCAACTGTTTCATAATAATAATAATAACAATAATTATTATTGCTATGATGATAATAATAATAATAATAATATAATAATAATAATAATAATAATAAAATAATAATAATAATATATATATAATGATAATGATATAATAATAATATGGTAATAATATACTAATATATATATATATATATATATATATATATATATATATATATATAAATATATATCCCTAAATCTTGTAAAACAAACAAATCAAAGCGCTTAGGAGAAAGAAAGATACAGGCAGAAAGTAAGAGAGGAAGACGGACCATGTTTACCCTAGAATTATTGAGGTAGCCGACACTGTGATTGACATTGCTATGCACATTTTCTTACGGTGTTATTAATTTTTTTGGTGCTAATAAAAATATGTTTGAGACTTTCTTAAATTGCATGTATGTTATAGTTTTGTCTTGTCGCTCTTCATATTATGATTGTTGTCTCGATGAATTTCTCTGTTTAGGTAATAAAGAATTCTTGAGTCTTGAGTCTTTGAGCCTGATTTCGACTTTGGGGTATGATGTTCAAAACACCACCAGTGTGCATGCGTTTTTATAGTTTGTCATTCGTTCCTACAGGCAGGCAATGGCCTACTACTTCATAAAGGTGGAACAGCTTTGAGCGCGCGCTCAAAATGTTCTGCAAGAATTCTTACTCGGATCCTGGTATACAATCCTATATACAAAACTTTCAGCGCAATGAAGTCTGTGCGAATATTATTAGATCTCCTCGAAAAGGCGTTTCAGTGAGGTTCGAACCCGTATCATCAGATCGCTTAGTTTCACACCCTAACCACAAGGCTATTTTTCCCTACTACATAAAACACCTACTTAATCTCTGCCCCCACCCACAAAATATCTGTTCATTTCGTTCCCTCTCTACTTTTCCCCCTTCCTGTCTCCTAACACTACCTTCAGTCCTTTCTCTCTCAGCTCTTTTCTTGCATCACAACACCCTATCCTTATCTCAAACTTTTAGCGGTTTACCTTACATAGCAGGAATAGTAGTGGACCATATTCCTTCCTATAAGCTGCTTAGATGTTAGTGGCAATAAGCTCCTTAAAGCGCAGAATACCATGGAACGTAAAATGTGTGAGACACCAGGGACTTTCCACAAGAGGGGGAACCTGGAGAAAATAAGGTGTGAACATGCTTTTAAGATGAAATAAACTAAATACTTTCTTCTCCCTCTGAAAAGAAAATGAAACTCTCTTGTTCTCTTCAACCTATGTTGCAAATATGCAATGCATGCATACATGCACACAGACACACAATTAAACACTCACACACAGACTCTCTCTATCTCACACACACACACACACACACACACACACACACACACACACACACATACTCGCACTACACACGAACAAACAAACACACACAAATTCACACTGGCTAACTAGTTACAAAGAGAGTAAGTTTGTAACGATTCTCTTGGGGTTATTTTTTGTTACTTTGAGGGAGAGAGCTAGTTGCAACGTGATTTATCTTGTGCCATTTTGTTATTCACCAAACTGAATTGCTCTGAGCTGACCGCCACAAAGTGTTGTACAGTATATTCCATGCATGGATCTCTACCTTAAAATCTGCCCCGCCTCCTTTAGTTTCTCCTTTCATGAATATTAATGACGTCTAGTCAGTAGACTGGTGGGCTGATAGACTCACTTTGAATATTGGCTCACACACACAGCTGTCACACACACATCCGCACGTATACACACACACATCCGCACGCACAAACATCCCCCCCCCCCCACACACACACAACACAACACAACAGTCAAACATAGAGCATCTCACACACCACATACAAACATAACACAAACACATACAAACACACACACAAACACAAACACAGCGTCACACACACACACATTCGCGTGCGCGCTCGAACACATACATACAGCGTCTCACACACACACACACACACACACAACACACACACACACACACACATACACACATATACACACACGCCCATGCGCGCGCGCGCGTTCACATATATTCACACATAGCGTCTGACAACACACACACACACACACTCGCACACATACGCACACAGCGTCTCTCTCTCTCTTTTTCACACACACACATACAAACACACACACACACACACACACACACACACACACACACACACACACACAAACAAACAAACAAACATGGGGGTACGGGATAGTCTGGTGGTCAGAACATTGCGCTCGCAATCTGACGACCCGGGTTCCATTCCCGTTCAAGGGGAATATTTCCCCCTGGAGTTAACATCAGTGCTGACTCCACTCTCCCCAAAGTCCTTCGGATGAGACTAAACCGAGGCCCCGTTTGCGAACGCACGCAGAACACACGTTGTGCACACGTTAAATCATGTTCCGCTTTTCGTAAGAGTAGGCCATTGTGTGCCGGTGGGAACAGATGATGGAATTTGCAGAACTGCATATACACAGGGACTGGATGTAAAAAAACACAAAGGCGCTTATTCCATTATCCTCGAAATTTAAAGAATAAAATTAAAGAATATTTTTAAACACATACACATGCATGCTCGCGCCCGCACACACACACACACACGCGCGCGCGCGCATACACAACACACAAACACACACACACACGCGCGCGCGCGCGCGAGAGTGTATCGCCTTCTTTCCTAAGACAAAATGCAGACAGAGAGAATAGCTAGATACTAAAACGTATAACTTGCGATGTGATGTTAGCTGAGAATAGAGGTTAAAGTTACTACTATGCAGACTGTACGGCGGGATTTTTTCTTCTGGGGTTAAAATTAATGGCATCCCTATTTTCTTGCACATCTCTTAGATGAGATTAAACACTAAATTCTTATACACAATGCACGCACAACACTTTTGTACTCCTCGGAATTGTATCCATCTTTCAAAACAAGTGTAGTCCCACTATATCCGAGGACATTGATGACACAATAATAAAAAGTAAAGATTTTCCATACACTACGGCGTTATTGGGGATCGGAGCAAAGTGCCAGAGACCTCAGCTTCTCTAAAGGTAAAGGAGTCCCATAACCTATGTGGTCGTAGGGGAACGAAGCATCAGAGACTCAACTTCTCTGGAGGGCAGCATATTGCAGACAGCGTTCATCTCCTCTCCCTCGCTGCTTTACCTTCCCTGTCCCTAAAGAGGGCAGTACCCATTTACAGCTGCGTGAACTGGGGACTGTACTGAAGCCAAAGCGCGCAAGCTGACACCCATCCAAATGGTAACCACCCTCGACGCTGTTTAACATTGGCTGGGGAAAGCTTCCCTAGGGCCCAGCATTGTGGGGGCAGCGCCTGTCTGCTCTCCCTCGCTGCTTTACCTTCCCTGTCCCTGAAGAGGGCAGGTATCCATTTACAGCTGGGTTAAATTAAGGGACTGCACTGAAGCCAAGGCGCGCGAATTTTTCACCTACCTATCTACTAGGCGACCAAGCTCAAGACTGTTTGACCCAGCTTTGGAGAGCGAACTCTCTGACTACTGAATTATCATAATATATCTACAAGATTACCAAGTATGGAAACGTTACCTGAAAAAGGATGGGCAGCACGTGTTTAATAAGCCTAATGTACATGCCTGCAAAATCCAGCACAGTATTCCACCTTTCTTCTAGGAGTTATGGGATATGCCAGTCGATATAAACAGAAAAAAATAGGAAATTATTTCTGTATTTTTCTGTGTCACTGTCTGTCTTTCTGTCTGTTTCTCTTTGTCTCTGATTATCTATGTCTCCCTCTCTCTATGTCGTACGCACACACGCACACACACACACCGCGCGCGCGCGCGCGCGCGCACAGTGGCTAGAAAGAAAGGGATAGATACAGAGAGACAGAGAGGCAGAGAGACAGATAGACAGAGACAGACAGGCAGACAGACAGACATACACAGAGAGATAAACACACAGAGAAACAGAGACAGGAGCGGAATTTCCTCCCCTAATCCCCCCTCCCCCTAGCAAAGGTATATTATAAACTTCTGGCCCAAAAAAGAACACATGAAAGAAGTCAATTCACCATGATCTTTTGTATTGTTTGACACTGTTATGACACTGTAGGTGATGTTATCAACTTTGATATTTCCGTCCCTGCTAAGACCCAATAGAGGCTTTTCTGTTATGTAGTCAGACTTCCTAATGTCACTTTGGCATGAGAAAGGCTGAAAAGGGCAACCCACACTGACAATGTCAGCCTACCTACCAGCTTTGCAATTATGTGTGGTTTCAAGACCTGACAAGGGTTTTGCCAGCACAGGTATTTCAAATTACTATTCTTTTTTATTGAGTCATTTTCTTCTTTTATTTCTTCTTTCCCCTACTTATTTGTTATTGTTCTTGTTCTTCTTCTTCTTCTTCCCCTCCTCCTCCTCCTCTTGATCCTGTTCCTCTTCTTGCTGTTGTTTGTGTTGTTATTGTTCTTATTCTTCTTCTTCTTCTTCTTCTCTTCTTCTTCTTCTTCTCTTCTTCTTCACTTTGTTCCTTCTCATCCTTCTTGTTCTTGGTATTCTTTTTCTTCATCTTGTTATTGTTGTTGGTGATGTTGTCGCAGTAACGTCGTCGTCATCGTCGTCGTCATCGTTGTTGTTGCTGTTGTTCTTTTCCTTCTCCTCCTCCTCTTTCTTGTCTTTCTCCTCCCTCTTCTTACTTGGTTTCTCCTTCTTATCCTTTTTCCTCTTTTCTTCTTCTTCATCTGGAATCTACATGTTAGTTTATTGAAGTGAAAGCAAAACTTTTAATATACAGAGTGTCACTGTAATGTTTTGTACTGGATTTCCTCTCCTTTTTTATATCCCTTTCACGAAGACATCCTTCAAGCGATAGTTAACGTCATTAAACACTAATTCACACTGCAGACACTTTGATGATGCAACAAGAAATCAAGCACAAAGGAGAACATATTGCATACACATTGATAACATTTTATCTTGGAATCTACAATGTTAGTTTATTGTTGAAGTGAGAAGCAAAACTTGTTTTATATATACTAGAAGTTATCACTTGTAGAATGTTTTTTGTACTGGATTTCATCTTCTTTTTTATATTCCTTTCACTGAACATCCTTCAAGCGATAGTTAACGTCATTAAACTCACAAAGTTCACACTACAGAACACTCTTGACTGATGCGAAACACAAGAAACCAACAAGCACAAAAAGGAGAACATATTGCATACACATTGAAAACCATCTCTTTCACCTTTCGGAACAGAAAGGTATTATGTGCCGGCGACAACGAATGGCAAAATGTTTTAAAAAACTGTACGCACACGGGGAGCAGATGCAAAAGAAACCTGCAAGCGTGCTTATTCATTATCCTCCAAGTAAAAGAATAAGCAACACACATAAAATGAGACAAAGACACAAACAGTTTCACAATGACTAAAACTACACTTACTCTTCATCATCACACCATCATCAGTTCATTGACCTCTACTGTCGTCAGTGGTGAAACGTGAGGAAAGTGTTACCAACAGCTTTCGTCTGACTTTGCTCTTAGGGACGGAACAGTCGAGTGGTTTAAAACACCAAACTGGAGACCCCACTGTATCGGGTTTGGGTCTCTGTGCTAATATCTGTTTGAGGAGATTTTTCCCCCGCAAATGATATCCAAAAGTCCTGTGGATGAAGGTAAAAGCTGAAGTCATTTGTACAAATACATGCAAAAGATCGCGTGAACATGCTGACAGCTTATTCATTTTTCGAAGTGTAAAATCGCCGATTGAATAGACGACTTGAATATGTCTTGATGGAGCAGTTGAATTGGCCGATGAAATAGATGACTTGAATGTGCCTAGCATGATCTAAATGTGGAAAATACGGACTTTGCATGATTCGGCTTAACCACACCGCACTGCCTGAAAAAAACAAATCAGTGCATTACCTAAACGACTGGTCCTGGAATTAGGTATGAAGTCAAGTCAAATTTTACTAAGATGCTTTTTCTCTTGATACGCATACGTTCAGTTATGTTATGTTTGTGACAGCATGTGTGTGTGTGTGTGTGTGAGTGTGTGTGTGTGTGTGTGTGTGTGTGTGTGTGTGTGTTCTAAGATGCACTCTCCACTGGTTCCAAAGGGAAAAAAACCTGTATCAATTAGATCACGATCGGCCATATCAGAAACAAAGCCCACGGCAAGAAACACCATTGGTTCCCAAAACCCAGGGCCACACAAGACCACGTCTGTTTTTCTTGCGCTGTCAAACATATTTCATTTTCTAAGTACCATGTACTGCTGCATTAATTGATCTTGTTTTCTGTGGCATCCGAATGAGGTGGCCAAGGCTGCATGGTGGCAACTGTGTGACTGTCTGCGGACTCCTCTATCAAACTTAGACAGCTGAAGCCCCAAAGTGTGATACTGATATAATGTAGTGCTTGTGTGGTTTCAGAGAGGAACAGACAGACAGACAGAGACAGAGACAGACAGACAGACAGACACAGAGAGAGAGGGGGGGTGGAGAGAGAGAGACAAACAGATAGACAGACAGATAGACAAACAGACAGGCAAACAGACAGAGACAGAAAACCAGACAGAAAGCCAAATAGAAATCCAGATAGAAAGCCAGACAGAAAGCCAGTCAGACAGGCAAGCATATATACAGCTAGGTTGACAAAGAGATATCTAGATTGACAGACAGACAGGCAACCAGAGAGACAGATAGACAGAAACACAAACAGAGAGACAGCCAGAAAGACAGACAGAGGAAGGGAGGGAATCCCTCTAAATGATTTAGGCTCGTAATTAGACGCGGTGTTAGCTTTCTCCTGTAAGAACATTGGAATCCCGACAACCAGAATTAAAGAGACAGCGTGGAACACAAGAACCGGATTTGCCAGAACAACCCCCCCCCCCCCCCTATTCCCCCTAAAATGTCAAACCTTACCCTCACACTTCTGAAACGCTAGACGGGAAATGTGTGGGCAGGCAGACAATTAAGATACCTTTGCTTGCTTGGTTTAGCCTACGTTTGACAGTTTTAATCTTCAGCAAAGTAGATTAAGGTTACATTTATGTTTCGTTAAAGGCTTCGTTACGTTGAAAAGAAGTCAACACTACAGTCCCTACCCCTTTACCCTTCCACTTCTCTCTTGCCAAGATACCAACCGGAGTTACTAGTCTCATTAATGTTCTTATGTATGCCCTTTCTTTCCTTTTCTATTTTTTTTTCTTGTTCAATTCTTCCCCTCGGCTTCGCTTTTCCATCATTATCATACTTTACTATGGTCTCATTGAATCCAACATTTCTCCAGATAACAGACTAATGTAATCCCCTGCCCTCACTATTCCAATTCTCACCCCACCCACCCACAACTCTTGCGCCTCCGCCCCCACCCCCCCCCCCCCCCCCCCCTACACGCTGTTTAAATCTCAAAGGCAAATAGGCTCTGGTGGATTAGTGGTCTAATTGTAACATGCCTGTCTTTGAAAGGGAGAAGTGTAGGTTCGATCCCCCGTTTGAGCATAGTTTTTACCCCTCATTCACTAGACCTGGAGTAGTGGTCTGGATGATATTCGTTGTTGTTTTTTTTGCATGAGACGATAAACTGAGGTCCTGTTGGAAACACGCATTTAGCGTATGTAAAAGTCCAAGGCAATGAGCGAGTTGTGACAGGCAAAATCCTTGAGTGAACAGTCATTCTGACAGGGAAACAAGTACACATACAGACGGGAATCGAATGGTGGTGCTGTTCCTGTGGCCACGTGCTCTTGCCAAGGAAAGCGGCCTAAATTCCATGCAGAGAACTCTGCATTGACTAATAGTGGTGCTCTTCCCCGTCGGGATGCCAGGGGCGTGTCAGTATAACTAGCACCCCCAACTCCTAGAAGTTCTGTGCTAGGAATTCCCTCTTTCCTATCCCTCTCTTTCTTTCTGCCTTGTTCCTTTTCTTCCTGTGACCTCTTTCTAGAATAGTTTCTATATTATCGGTCCATTCACCTGCCTTTTTTCAGAAAGACTCGAAAGAACAATTCTCTCCCAAGCCAAAGTCGGATTTTTGCATTGTGCTTGGGCTGTCAGGCATTTAATCGCAGCGCAACGCATTTTCTCTCGTATGACAGACACCAGTAGTTTGTGTCTGAGCATTCGATGACGACGACGACGACGAAGAAGAAGAGAAGAGAAGAAGAAGAAGAAGAAGAAGAAGAAGAAGAAGAAGAAGAAGAAGAAGAAGAAGAAGAAGAACGAAGAAGAAGAAGAAGTAGAAGAGAAGAAGAAGAAGAAGAAGAATCTTCTGTCAGATCACGAATACGACACTCTACCCATAGCTTATCCCACCCTAAAACAAACTGTTAAAAACATTAACTATAAAAAAGATGCCAGTAACGACAGCACGGTGTAAACGGAGATAACACGAGTTAAAGGAAAAGGACAAAAGAGATGTAGAGACTGAAAGGCTTAGCAAACCCAATCTTTTCATTGCCTTTGCTTAGTACTCTGATCTCCCTCTCTCTCTCTCACACACAGATACATTCACACAAACACACACACACGCACATATACAGCACACAATAGCATAACACATACACGCGCGCGCTTGCACGCACGCACACATACGGACGTACGCATTTTTAGATAGCGTGTGTGTGAGAGAGAGGGGGGGGGGGGGGGAGGGGGGGGAGAGAGAGAGAGAGAGAGGAGAGAGGAGGGAGAGGAGAGAGAGAGAGAGAGAGGAGGAGACAACAAAAGCATACACAGATACCAGACAGACAAACAAAAGGTGAACAGAAGAGCAGACATGCAAAAAGGCACACAGAAAGACACACACACAGCACACACACACACACACACACACACACACACACACTTACTCTCTCTCTCTTCCTCTCTCACACACACTACTTACTCACACACACACACACACACACACACACACACACACAACACACACACACACACACACACACAGATAGACATACCAAGCAAAAAACGCTTGTCTTGCTAATCAATCTATTGCTGGATATGGGCGTTAGCAAGTTCTGTATTCTTAGCTCGCGTCAAGAAAGACGAGTGAGTGTGAGGAACACAAGACAATAGATAGACAACAGAGATCATGAAACACAGAATGAGAGCACACAAAAACAAAAAAACAAACAAACCCTCACGTGGAATAAAAAGCCGTGTAGGAAAATTATCGATTAGAGGCAAAAACAGACGAAAGTAGATGATGGGTTTTTTGGTTGTTCTCTCAGAGAACAAACGGTTTGAGCGTGATAATTATAGTATTAGATCGAAAACGTAATTGAGCGTTATAATTATAGTATTAGATCGAAAACGTAAATTAAGTTAATTTGCAATCTCAAGTAATGCGCAATAAGGTTAATGTATATTGATATTAAGCATTTTAATCATTGAAAGGGGCTTAACTGTGTCTCTGACGCTGTCTGTCTGTCTTTATCTCTGTCTGTCAGCCTGCCGCTCTCTCTCTCTGTCTTTCCCTCTGTGTGTGTGTGTGTGTCTGTCTGTCTGTCTCTGTCTGTCCGTCTCTGTCTTTGTTTTCTCTCTCTCTCTCTCTCCTCTCTCTCTCTCTCTCTCTCTCTCTCTCTCTCTCTCTCTCTCTCTCTCTCTCTCTCTCTCTCTCTCTCTCTCTTGATTTTCATGCATCAACCCTAAATGATAAATAAATATCGTTCTATGAAATGAGTATAAGCACTTGTCAATCTTTTCAGAAGTTCAAATATTCTCTCGACTCAGCAGGAGTAGTACGCGTTTCAAGACTGGTTTATCGCTGTGATCAATTAAACGAGTCACAGTATACAATACTGTCAAGCAGGCAACAGTTTTACAAACCCACTCATGTCAAAGCTTGCAATAGATCTTACTTAACAATTTTTTATCTCTTTCATAGAAAGCCTTAAAAGATGCGTGAAACATGCAAAATGTACAGAATTTGAAGGACACTACGAAAATTAAAAAGCGCACCTGAAGAAACAATACCCTTCCTAAAGCAAATGAACTAAAGAGACGATGCGCAGAACTTGATATCATTATGTTGAAAATTGCAAAACACTACAATTTTGAGACTGGGGGGGAAGTGGGTAAGTGAGGTGATTATGCTATTTTGTTGCAAGTATACTGAATACACAGAGGACACAGGAACAAAGGCAGAAAGAAAGAAAGAAAAGAAAGAAAGAAAGAAAGAAAGAAAGGAAGGAAGGAGAAGAAAGAAAGAAAAGCGAAAAGCTAAAACCAAAGAAAGATAGTAATAGATAAAAAGAGAAAAGGAGTAAAAGAAAAAAATGAATAACGAGACAGAAACGACGAATCAAAGGACAGAATCAAATCAGGAACGCAGGAAAATATTTTTTTTTAAAGGAGAGAAAAAATAAAGACGAACAAACCAATAAACAAAAAAGAAAGAAACAAGTTCCACAACAGAAAGAAAGATTGAATGCATTGAAAAGAAGCACTCACACACACACACACACACACACACACACACACACACAACACACACACACAAACCCACACACAGACAAACACACGCACACGCAGAGCCTCACAGACACAGTCACGCACACACACACACACACACACACACACACACACACACACACACACACACACACACACACACACACCACACAGAGGACAAACAGGACATGGCTAAATCCTTTAACTGCCTCATGCGACATGCCACGACACAAGATCCTGTACGTCAATAGAAGTCTGCCATTCGGTCTGAAACACCCCTTCCACCATCTTTCAGGACAATCTGCCTCTTTTCAAAGGTGAAAAAATAGCTGCTCTTGGCAGACATTCTGAGAGGAAAGTAGGAGTGTGAGAGGAATGTGTTATTTTCTAAAAGACGATTGAGTAGTCAGTCTAGAAGCATATGATGCAGGGAGAAAGAAAGAAAGAAAAAAGAAAGAATGAAAGAGAGAGTAAAAAAAAGAAAGAAAGAAAGAACGACAGAAAGAAAAAAACAAAAAGAAAGAAAGAACAAAGAAAAGAAACAAAGAAAGAAACAAACAGAAAAGAAAACAGAAAGAAGTGGGTGTTTTTTTTCAAAACAGGAAAGAAGGAATCGAATGAAGCAAAAAATAAAGAACAAAAAGAACAAAATTAAAGAACGAAAATTCTCACACGCAGAAGCGCTCGGGCGCCCAAGCACACCCTCACACATACACACACACACACACACACACACACACACACACACACACACACACACACACACACACACACACGCACATTCACACATACACACATACACACAAACACGTACGCACACAGATATAATCTTTCTCTCTCCTGCGTCTCTCTGTCTGTCTGTCTGTCTGTCTGTCTGTCTGTCTGTCTGTCTCTCTCTCTCTCTCTCTCTCTCTCTCTCTCTCTCTCTCTCTCTCTCTCTCTCTCTCTCTCTCTCTCTCTCTCCCTCCTTCTCTGTGTCTGTCTGTCTGTCTTCCTGTCTCACTCTCCACCTCCACCATATAATAACCTTAAACAACCGCAAGCTGCTTAAACTACGAATCCCTAAATGTAATAGTATTATATAAACATAAACCAAAAGCAAAGGAAACATTTTTAAAAAATACAAAAATAGAGACATACAAAGAAAAAGTCAGAAAAGACAAGAGAAAACATGCGGATTATAAGCACAAAAACAACAACTCCAAAGAAGATTTTAAAATTAATAAGAACAAAAAGAGAGAAGCA
>CM054157.1:26341489-26373989 GCA_028751875.1 Rapana venosa | reverse complement strand
ATAAACACCAAACAGAAATAGAAAATTAGCAATATGAAACATTTAGAAAAAAATCAAAGAAAAAATGGAACAGTTAAAAAAAACCACATACACACACAAAAAGCAAAAGGCAGATAGCAAAAGAAAGAAAATGTGAAAGAAATAAAAATAGAAGAAAGACCAAAAGAAAGAAAATCGAAGATTGAGGAAAGGAAAAAAAAGAAACAATAAAATAGCGAGAAATGAACACAATAAATAAGCCAGGACAATCTGTTGACATCACTCCATCCCCACCAATGAAAAGAAAGAAAAGAAGTCCAGAAAAATAAATAGCAGAAAACACGACCTAGAGAGAAAATTCCAGATTGTCAGGCAGACACACACGCATGCACGCACACACTCACGCACGCACACACATATATGCAAGCACACACGTACGTACGTACACACACACACACACACACACACACAACATACACACATTTCTGTCCTGTCACTCTCTGTCTGACTGTCTGTCTGTCTGTCTATCGGTCTGGCTGTCTGGCTGTCTCTGTCCCTCTGTCTCTGTCTCTTCTCATTTATGTAATCACTGTTAAAGGCAAAATGCTGTTGGAAAAAAGTATAATGACTGCTTATTTGTTATCCTTGGAAATAAAAGTCATCCATCATCATCATCATCACCATCATCATCACCATCATCATCACCAGCATCAGATTCAGCATCCGTCTCTCTTTAATTTATGTCATCTCTGTCAAGGGCAAAATCCTGTTAAAAATTATCAAAATTATCATGACTGTATATTTATTATCCCCGGAAATAAAAGTAATCAACATCATCAGCATCACCCTTGTCCTCCTCCTCTCTCTCTCTCTCTCTCTCTCTCTCTCTCTCTCTCTCTCTCTCTCTCTCTCTCTCTCTCTTCTCTCTCTCTCACACACACTCTCTCTGAGAGTTTTAGGGTTTCCTTTTGTTTGTTTTTTTTTTTATTGTTTTATTTTGTTTTTGTTGGGGGGGGGGGCTGTTTTGAAAAGGGTTATTTCCCCTTGTTTCTACTGTGAGAGTGTATAAGTGTTGGGTTATTATTAAGATGTATCCCTACGGGCGGGGACTGGATGTAAAAAAGCACACGAGTGCTTATTCATTATCCTCGAAATAAAAGAATTTGTCATTGTCATTGTCTCTCTCTCTCTCACTCTCGCTCTCGCGCTCTCTCTCTCTCTCTCTCTCCCCCATCCTCTCTGTCCATTTCTAGGTCAACAACAGGAAATGCTAACACGTTTATAAAATGCAAATCCAAATCATGCAAATGTCCTTTTTGGCAAATGCCCAAACTAGTTACGCCACCACACTCTGTCCTGCAAAACGACATTGTGAAGCAATTTAAAGAAATGAAAGGGAACACTGCATGAGATTGATACAAACAGTAGTTTCCTTTTTTTCTTTCTCAGTTGTAATTCTAGTTGACTTTGTCTCTCACTTCCTTAAATGTTCTGCCTTTCATATTAACTCTTAGTGATTTCCTGCTTTTCACTGCCTTTAAAAAAAAGTTTTTGTATTCAGAAGTCGTATAAAACAATAAAACTAGAATCAAGCAAGCAAAAAACCAAACCAGTGAAGCAGAAGAAAGGGAAGAATCCTCTGTCTGTCTTTCTCTGTCTTTCTCTGTCTGTCTCTGACTCTCTGTCTGTCTCTCTCCCTCTTTATCACTCTTTATACCTCTTTCTTCCTCTCATTAACACTAGCAGCGCATGATTTCAGAATAACCGTTTAAAATGTTAGAAGTCCAAGTTTATGGACTTTCAGATTAGTTGTATTTTGCCACATCAGGAAGGAAATATACACAAAAAGAGTAAGAGAAAAGGATAGACGTATTAAGGAAAAAATTGAGAGGAGAAGAGAGAGGGAGATAGATAGATAGATAGATAGATAGATAGATAAATAGATAGATAGATAGATAGATAAATAGAGAGAGAGATAGAGAGAGAGACAGACAGAGAGACAGAGAAAGAGAAACATGAAACTTGAATTTTAATTGCCAATGACGAACAGCCCCATATTATAAGGGTGGGCATAATCTGACTACAACAGGATGAATCAGAATCAGAAACGGAAATGATTTAATGTCATACAAGTCACAGGGACTTATATGACCCAACCAAAAATAAAACTTCTTAGTAATTCATTCACACAACATATTATTCACTGGTTAGCGTGACTGAAATGATGTGCATGGAAAAGTGAAAAAAATGCTGAATTCTATTTCATTTTAATTTTTCTTTTTTTTTCAAAACAGGTGCAAAAATAAATAGCTATTTCAGCTTGATGATCATGTGTTACACTAATATTGCATAATTTGTCTATACCACTCATATATTGTTTGACAACAGCGTTTAGAGTTATCGATATATTGTTTTGTTTGGCTTATAAAATGCACCCATCCAGTAAATGAAACTCGTCTTCTATTTGGTTGCAGTACTAACATGGATTATTCTCTCTTGGTATATTTTTAGATCTTCCTTTCTCTATTATTAAATCATGTCAACTAGTACACAATTTTAAAATGATTTCCTATGGTTTTTGTTTTTCAGATATGGTTCTAATTTACATGAAAATGAATACAGATTAAAAGAGAGAGAGAGGGAGAAAGAGAGAGAGAGAGAGAGAGGGACACAGAGACATACAGACAGAGAGGGGGGATAACAGAGAAACAGGAATGAGCAGAGAGTGTGTGTGTGCGCACTCACACACGCATACACACATTTCCATTACTTTCCCCATCTCTCTCTCTCTCTCTGTCTTTGGTTATCTCTTCCCCCCCTCTCTCTCTCTCTCTCTCTCTCTCTCTCTCTCTCTCTCTCTCTCTCTCTCTCTCTCCTCTATCTCTCCAACTCATTCTGACCATTCCTGAACCAACACCAGGAAATGCCCACCCAATTTTTAAATGCAAACGCAATTCATGCAAATGTCGTTTTGGCCAAGGCTCAAACTTGTTACGCCACACACACTGCTCTTCAAAACGCCATTGTGAAGCAATAGAGGAAGAAAGAAAGAAAGTGGAAAACTGCAAGAGATTGCTGAAGACAGTATTTTCAATTTCTTTTTCGTTTGTAATTATAGTTCACTTTGTCTCTCACTGAATTAAATGTTCCGCCTTTTATATTAACTCTGAGTCCTTTCCTGATTTTTACTATTTGGGGCTTTCTTTTGTTTTTAGGGGGGGTGAGGTAGGGGAAGTTGTTGATTTTCGTATTTGTTTTCAGAAATTGTTTAAAACAATAGAACCAGTATCAAACTAACAAAGAAATCAACCAGTGAAGCAGAAGATAGGGAATCTGTCTCGGTCTGCCTGTCTGTCTATCTGTCTCTGTCTGTCCCTTGAAGTGATACTGGCAGCAGTTGAGTTGAGAAACACCTTACAAAATGCCAAATGCCCATGTTTAAGGACTATGAGCCTACATTCTGTTTCGCTATAGTGTTCAGCAAACTGACATTTGAAAGAGTGTAGAGAAACAACAGAAGTAGAAAGATAAGATGAGAGGATAGAGAGTAGGGAGAGAGAGGAGAGAGATGGAGAGAGAGAGAGGGGAGAGAGAGAGGGGGGGGGGGAGACAGAGAGAGGAAGAGAGAGAGGAATAGAGAGTGAGTGACAGAGAGAGAGTAACACACACACACACACACACACACACACACACACACACACACACCAGAGGACAGACTGACTGATAGGCTGACAGAGCAGAGATACAGAAAAACAGAGAGACAGAGATAAAGAGAAAGAGAGGAGAGAGAGAGAGAGGGAGAGAGAGACAGACAGACAGACAGACAGACAGGCAGGCAGGCAGAGACAGAGATACAGAAAAACAGAGAGAGACAAACAGAGACAAAGAGACAGAGAGGAGAGAGAGAGAGAGAGAGAGAGAGAGAGAGAGAGAGAGAGAGAGAGAGGAGAGAGAGAGAGGTGTATAGACACAAACAGATAAAGAGGTAAACGGAAAATTGGAATGAGCAGAGAGAGGAAGACAGGCAGACAAACGCGAAGAGCGACGCATAGAAAGTAAGAAAGACGACCCAAGAGTGCAGAGAAACGGGTTGTGAAACTTTGTTTTTAGCTTTTCGGTAATCGATTTAAAGAAGATTAGCAGAATCTGCTGTTGGGAAAAGAGTACAGTCTGAGTAGAGAGTAAAGCTTATTTAAGGATTACAGGTAGGGAAAAAAAAAGACAGCCGGACCCAAAGACATTATACAGGCAGACACAAAACCTATCAGAAAGACAAAACAATTTAATGGTGACATACAGAGACAGAAACAAATACCCTGCGAGAGAAAGAAAGAGATGGCTACAGACAGAAAGAAACAGAGGAAACAGAGACAGGGAGTCAGACAGACTGACAACGAAGAACATGAAAATGCTGACAGAAAAAAAAACAACAATATCAACGGAGATAAAAAGATTTAAGATAACTGATAGAGAATGAGACAACGTGGTCGTCAAAGAAATGAAAGTTACGACCAAAAAATGACCAGAAATGTTGACAGAAGAAGAGAAAGAAACAACAATAAATATGAAATAAAAGAAACAGAAAAAATACAGGAAAAAATAAAAAGGTGATAAAGACTGAAAGAAAAACAGATAAAAGCAAATTAGAAATAAAGGAAATTGATATAACACTTCTCCCCTCCACTGTCAAACATAAACGATAATAAAGGTTGCAATGAGCAAGTGAAAAAACCCACAAAGAAATGTCAATGAATGAATGAAAGAAAGGAAAGAAAACAGGACAGAAAAAAGACATGGCTTAGAGAGAGAACAGATAGGCAGATGCACACACACACACACACACACACACACACACAACACACACGCGCACGCACGCACGCACGCACGCACGCACACTGTTGCTCTCTCTGTCTCTGTCTCTGCCTCTCTCTCTCTCTCTCCCCTCCTTCTCTCTCTCTCTCTCTCTCTCTCTCTCTCTCTCTCTCTCTCTCTCTCTCTCTTTCCATTTCTAGGCCAATACCAGGAAATGTCAACGCGTTTTTAAAATGCATACACAAATCATGGAAATGTCATTTGGCCAAGGCTCTAAAGTTGTTACTACGCCAAACACTACCTTGCAAAAACAACCTTGTGCAGAAATTCTTTAAAAAATGCGGGAAAGAAAAGCAAACGACTGCATTATAGCGTTAGTGGTCGCTTTTTCAATTCTGTTTTCAATTCTAGTTGTGGATATTGTTTTTTTTCTTTTCATTATATGTTCAACCTTTCGTAACACTCTTAGTGGTTTCTTATTTCCCATCGTTTCGGTTTTTTTAAATAAAAGATATTTTTGTAAAGTAAAGTCAGTATTAAAAATAAACAAGTAAAAACAACACACCAGCCAACATCGCAGAAGGAGAGGGAATACATGAAGAAAACGAATGCAAAGGAGAAGAAAAATGCAAGTAGAAAGAATGCAAAGGAGAAGTAGAATACACATAAAAGAGCGCAAAGAAGAAGAATGCAAATAAAATGAACTCAAAGAAGAAGAAGAAGAATATACATAATAAGAACACAAAGAAGACAAAGACTAAAAAATAAAAGAACTCAAAAAAGAAGATTGCATATAACAAGAAAAGAATGAAAAAAAAGAGAAAAATAATACACAGAAAAAGAACGTAAAGAAAAATAATGCAGTTAAGAGAAATGCAAAGGAGAGATTGCAGATAACAATGCCAAAGACTAGAATGCAACTAAGAAAGAAGAATGCAACATAGAAAGAGAAATCTAAAGAGGAAGACACATACTCAAAAACCACTCAGGAAAGAAAAACGAATATTTATTTTAACATATGCAGAAAAAATAACAGTTACACACGATAAAAGAATAGACGGGAGAAAAATGAAAGCAGAAAGAAAGAAAGAAGGAAAGAAAGAAAGAAAGAAAGAAAAAAAGAAAAAACAAATAAATAAATGAATGAATGAATCAGTAACACAATTTAAAAAGCAAAAAAACAAAAACAAATTAACCTAAAACAACGGAAAACAGAGCAAGTAAAAAATATGAAAACAGAGACAGAAAACGACAGAAAAAAGGAATATGAAAACAGAAGGAAACAAGAGACAGACACACAGGATATATATAGAGAGAACCAGCCATGGAGATATATGAACCATAACATTTCGTTTATGGGCTTCGAAGTAGTAAAAGCGAAAAACAACCGACGTTATAAAAAGGCCAGGTAAAACACGAATAGACAAACCAACGACACAAACGTACATCAATGTAATAGTATTTGATGTGGTTGAGAAAAGCAAAGTTAATCTATGAAATACAAACAAAATTTATTATTTGTTTTATTCTTTTATATCGATAGATAGATAAAGGTAGACGAGTAGATAAATAGATAACGAGAAAACTTAAACATATTGAACAAAGAAACACACAGACAGACAATCAAACAGACAATATAATATAGACAAAAAACACAGGCATAACAAACGAAATAAGCAACTCACCTATGGTCATCCCACATCTCATTCCATACTTTTTCCTTCGAATCAGAATCAAAGACTATCCTTTCCCACTGGCGCAAGCGTGACGGTAATGGCCAGAACCCACACATCCACTCTCTGCTCTGGATTTTGTGCGTCTTCACATGTCACTGTTCGTTGGCAAAGACTTCAACTTTCACAAATGAATTTTTCACTGAGGCTCTAACTCAAGATGTTTGAGTGGTAAAAATCTTGATATTTCACCCCCAAAAAATATTCCAGTAAGTTTCTGACAATGCGCTTTAAAAGAGGCTTTTTTCTTAGAAGAGTTATATGGACGCTGCACAAAAAATATCCGAATGTTTAGCCCTCATAAGCTAAATCAGTGTTTTTGATGGGCGCAAATTGCTGCTCCACTATCAAGAGGTCACTATCATGAAGGTAGATTTTACTTGAAGCTTTCATTCTTCTTGCTATATGCTAGTTTTTACACGCGTGGATACAATGATAGATGCTGTTTTTGTCATCTGTTTGAAAATGACGGTGTTGGCGATCACGTGCGGCGGTAGACAGAAACGGTAACAATTTTCAAAGCAATAGCTACATAGATAAATATTACATGAAGCAGTTTAGTCGAAAAATCGATAGATAAGATAGAAGTTATCAATCAATTAATATATTACAAGATGGCTAGGAAAAGATAGAAAAGTCAGAAATAATTTCCCACGGAAGGCTGTTGATTTATCGGGCTAACAGGAAGGGGTGGAGTCATTTTCATTTCATCACCACAATTAATAAACATATTTTTTGCTATCTGAAAATCACTAGTTAGCAAATAACGAATAATGTGTGCAAAACATTTAGAAAAAACATTTTTTTAATTCATTGTTTTTCAAAATATACTTCTTTTTGGAGCAGTTTGGTACATGCGCTTGCTTTTTGTGTTTGTATGTACACACCAGAGTATACCAATGTTTCTCCTAAACGTACCACGGCTTAGACTCTCTCTATTGGAAATGATAGAACTGTATATGTTAGAGCTACTTACGGTTTCAGTAGTAACACACTAAGAAATTAATGCAATAGTGTCTGACATTATTGTGTGAACACACTCACACAAAGACACAGAGAGAGACAGAGACAGAGAGATAGAGACAGAGACAGTCACAGAGAGAGAACTGATTGAGAAAATGTAATTCTTATATTAATAATGTTATAAACAATATACTTAAAACATCAAGATCACATTGGAACAAACTACAGGCTGTAAGAACCAGGCAAATTGTTCAAAAAGAAAAACGAATGCTTCCTATCCTTCATATCGTATTTCGCGTTGAGTTAGTGTGGGTTCTTCTGTTTCATTATATCATATTGTATTTCTTATTTGTATTTCTTGTCTATGTCTTATTTATTTTATGTGATTTTAATCTATCTTCTTTTTTTTTCTTTTCAGAACATCTGTCTTTTTAGTGTGTATATATCTTTTTTCCTCTCTCATTTCATCGTGTTACGCATTTTTCACAACTGATCTCTTCTTTTAGTGCTGGGCTGCTTTTCATTAAATGGTAATATTGTGAACGGCATTGCACGTTTGACCAGGGTTGTTTTTTTTCCTAATTGACACTTTCCAACAGAAACACACACACACACACACACACACACACACACACGCTCGCACACACACACACACACAACGCTCGCACACACACGCACGCACACACACGCATGCATACACGCAAGCACTCACGTACAAACACGCATGCACACAAGCACTCACGTATACACACACGCGCGTGCGCGCACACATGCATACGCGCGCGCACACACACACACACACACACGCGCGCGCGCGCACACGCAAAAAAAAATAATAAACAGAAAAAATGACCGTTATGAATAATTCTTCCTAGCTCGTTATTAGTTTTGTTTGTCTGATTGTTTGTTTTCATATATTTATCTACATGTTTATTCATTTACTTAACTTCTGTACTACCCATCTCTGTTTCGTAAAATAATGGGTTGGTTAATGAGTTAGCTAGTTAGTGAGTTAGTGAGTGAGCGAGCGAGTGGGTGAGTAGGTGATTGAGTTAGCTAGTCCTTAATTTTGCTACTTTGTTACTGAATTAGTTATGTATTTACTTAGTTACTTACTTAGTTTCTTTGTGTATTTCTTCCTTCCTTTCTTTCTTTTTTTTAAGTTTGCTTAGGGTTTTTTTCTCGTTATTTGTTTAGCGATTAATCTATTTAACCCTTTTCGTGTGTGTTGTTTTTTTCATAGCCTTCACACAAAGAACTGATGACAAACGGCTGGCAGCGCTATAAAACCCGGGGTGAGGTGGTACTACACTAATCAGCGAATTAACCACGGCAGCCACTAGTAAGAGATAGTCAGCCTTCAAGCTACCTACTTGATACGATTATCACTTATTCCTGATGACACTCATTGGAGGCATTTAGCAACGCTGGACATGACCAATTATTGTAACTTGCCAGCTCGTGTCAAAAGCTTTTGTCAGTTGGTGACATCAGCAAAGTACCAGGGCCTGTATGGCGGTTTGGGATGTGAAGCTGAAGATATCTTCATGCATGACACGCTTTGAGCATAAAAACCTGTATTCGCTTGTAGAGGAGAGGGGAAATAATCATCTCAGGTCCATGTATGGTTGGCTATGTGATGATGTATTAGAAAATATTTACCACAGAGATTTAAAAAAATTATCATCAAGTTTGTACTTGCGTTTTCAAGGTGTTCTTCATGTGTAATGAAACAAGGTGTACAATTATTTAGGGTGATTACCAGGATGCAGGGACAGAATGGTTTAGTTGTTAGAGCCCTTAACCCCCCCCCCCCCCCCCCCCACCCCCACCCCCGCTAAGGTTAAGCAGCATCGAGCGTGGTTACCACTTGGGTGGATGACCGTTTGTGCGCCTTGGCTTCAGTACAGTCCCCCAGTTCACCCAGCTGTAAATAGGTACTTGCCTCTTTAGGGTCAGGGAAGGTAAATCTGCAAGGGAGAGGAGATGGGCGCCGCCCTCAATATACTAGCCCCTTGAGAAGTTGAGGTCTCTGATGCCTCACTCCCCTACGACCACATAGCTTATGGGACACCTTTAGCTTTATCTTTTTTTACCAGAATGTCAGCTTGGAGCGCTCTGGGAGGATATCACTCACACACATACACACACATACACACACATACACACATTAGCACACACTGGATGAAAAGCTACATAACTACCACTGCCGGATCGAACAGGATCACATAACTCATTATAAAGATGCTGAATTTTGTTATACAAATAATTTAAACAGGAAACTTACACGTTACATCGCTTTAATCTTTCTGATGTTTTCTTTATCAATGAATAGCGTGTAAGACTACACGTAAAGAAGAGAAGCACATTTTTTTTATTTCAAAGTTGTTGGGTTTTTTTTCTAAAAAACAAACAAACTCAAATTACATTGTAAACGTCGGGGAAGCTCAACAAAAATCACGAAAACAAAAAAACAGCCCTACTTTCTATCAAATTAAAGAGTTGTTTGATGACAGGAGGCCATGCAAAAGGCGATACAGACTAACTAAATTTTTTTTTAAACACGGTCGCCATACTTCCAAAACACGAGCACAAAACACCTCAGACTGAGTTATTATCTTCTTAAAATAACATTACGTTAAAAAGCTCATAAGATTTAAGATATAGAAGACACATCAATACAAAACCATCTACATACAACGAGGACGTCATACTGCTACGTTCATCAGGTACATACTCTGAATGTGGCAAAAAATATCATGAAATTTTAAATAAGTGAATCGAAGCATTCCCTTATTTTCAAGTTTATAGCGTTGTTTCTATTTTCATTTGCAACTGCTGGTATCTGAGCTTTATATAAATTTTCTTTCGTCTCATACGTTCAACTTAAAAAAAAATACACAGCTTTTGATATACTTTTTTGTTTCTTCACATATTAACGTCAACAAGATTGATTACCCGACTAGTGATACAACAGATGATTCAGCTAATAATACGCCACATCACCAGAGAGGTGATAGCACCTGTAGTTAAACAGGTCAGCTTCCAAGTTATGCAAGTGACGGGCTGTGCCCGGAGCTTTGGAATCACTGGTGAGGCGTTCTTAAATTAGCATCATTAATGTAATTCTGCGGCGAAGATGCCAGTCTTAACGAGCTTAAAATGCGGGATAAAGCTAGCAAAAAATCAACTAAATGCTCGGCATTGCTGTGTTGTTATTGTTGTTACTATCATCATCATCATCATAATCATCATCGTTATGATGATGATGATGATGATGGTGATGATGATGATGATGATGATGATGATGATGATATCATCATCATCATCATCACTATCATTATCATCATCATCATCACTAGCAGCAGCAGCACCAGCAGCAGCAGCACCAGCATCGTCGTCGTCGTTGCCGCTGCTGTTAATATTATGATCATGATGATGGTGATAATGTTGATGATGATGACGATGACGATGATGATGGTGATGATGAATGACTATCATCATCGGTAGCAGCAGCAGCATCATTATTATCATCATCATCATCATTATAACTATTAATTTATAATAATAATAATAATAATAAAAATATTAAACAAGAAGAAGAGCAACAACAAAAACAACAAAAATATAATAATAATAATAATAATAATAATAATACTAATAATAATGAAAATAATAATAATAGTATTTTTTATTTATTGTTATTATCATTATGGTCATCACTATTATCATCCTCCTTATCATTATTATAATGATCATCACTATTACTACCATAGTTGTTGCTTTTGCTGTAATTAATTTGTGTGTTCTTGTTTGAGTTGCTGCGCTTCGGTTGTTATTTTGATGATCTTTTTGGTCAGTTTCTTTTTCTTAGCAGTAGCATGTTTCATTACAATAACGGAAAAGCAACTTCAACACCATCATCAACTACTATTACTACTACTGCTACTACTACTACTACTACTACTACTACTACTACTACTACTTTTTCTTTTACTATTACTTGTACTATTACTACTACTTCTTCTACTAACACTACTACTTCTACTACTTTTACTACTACTTATACTACTACTATTGCTACTACTACTACTACTGCTACTTCTACTACTACTACTTCTTCTACTGCTACTACTCCTGCTGCTGCTGCTGCTGCTGCTACATCTACTACTACTATTACTACTACCAATACTGCTTTCACTAGTACTACTACTGTTACTACTACTACTACTACTACTACTACTATTACTACTCCTGCTGCTACTATTTTACTACCTACACTACTACTACTACTACTACTACCACCACCACCACCACCACCACTACTACTACTACCACTAGTACTACTACTACTTCTGCTACTACTATTACCATTATTAGTTCTACTACCACAACTACTATCACTACGACATTTCTTTTACAGCTGCTACTTCAACTACTACTACACCACACCACCACACACCACCACACACACTACTACTACTACTACTACTACTACTACTATACTACTACACTACTACTAAATACTACTATTACTTTCTAGTTTCCACTACTAACTATTCGACTACCTACCCTATTCTTTTACACTACTACCACTATTACTCTATCCCTCCTTATCACTACTCCTACTCTTGACAGTACAGAGCTAATACTATGTTCAAGAGCAGAACTAGACAATGCATTCTACACTGTCATAATGATACATGTACCAAATTTAAGAGCCATTAAGTTACCAGCTCAAATTATGGTTTTTCGTCCTTCTAGGTTGATTATTTAAAATAACAATAATAATGGTAATATATATGTATATAACGGAACGCTATGCCTTGCAAAAACAAACCAAAGCACATGCATTCGTTCTATTCTTACCCATTCAACCAATCACAGTTAATAGTTGAAAATAATTTCAAATCACACACACACTCACACATGCACACACACACACACACACACACACACACACACACACACACGATCCAACCTTTATCCAATAAATAGTAAATGAATGAATGAAAAGAAGAAGCAGCAGAAGAAGAAAATGACAACGATAATGATGATGATGATGATGATGATGATGCTGATGCTGATGACGATGGCAGTAACAATAACGGTGATGCTAATGAAGCAGCACCATTTCAAACAGGTGGATGAGACTCATCACGAGTATTACAACACCGTGATTACTCAATTGTTTTCAAGGCAAGTTACATCAGCTAACATTTATTCAACCTCACGCGCAGCAGCAGAAACGTCCCAAGTCTTCTTCAAGTTTCAGAGCTCGATCGAACTTTGTTCGATCTTTTAAGCAAACCAGCAAGAAAACAACGCAGCCAAACACACCCAAAGTAAAATCCATCTGTTCGTCGCCTGACTGTCTACTGCACCACAAAAGCTACACCTCACAAACAACTTCCCAAAATAAACAATCGCAGGAGAAAGGTCACTGACTACACACACACACACACGCGCGCGGTTCGATTTCACACCCTCCTTTGATCACGCTAGCCTACTAAACCAGCCTGTGTCGGCAAGCTCTTGTCGTCTGCCGAGGAAGGAGATGGTACATCACAGTGATCTCCCTTTAGGCGCTCGCCGGCAACACGCGCAGACAAGGAAGCAGCAAACGTCGCACGGCACGAACCACCCGGTCCCTAGCCTAGCCATTGACTAGTAGGCCTAGCCACAGTCGCAGATTTTCGCCTGCGATATCTTTATTCGTCCACACCACTTCACGTTCAGTTCTGGCTACCACCCCCAGCCCCCCCTATCCACTCACCCTGCACCTCCTCCCCCTTCCACCCTCCACAACCCATCATCAGCATCCTTCTCCTTTCTTTTCCATTACTCCTCTCCCCCTCATCACCCTCTCATTGTTTCTCATTGGCCCCCCCCCCCCCCCTCATCATCCCCCTCCCTCCTTTCACTGTACCTCTCCCCCCAGGTTGTTTTCTTGTACCCATCACTTAGGAAGCTCAAAAGACTTTGGTTTCACTGTGTCCATCTGTATGTATGTATGTAGCAGTACTTGTCTGTATGTTTCTCACCACTTGACAGATGAAGGAGAAATGATGACACTTGCCATGGGAAATGTAAGCTAAAAGGAAACTCCTAAAGCTATTGTCGCGTCTGACATTGTCTGGCACCGTCTACTCCCCCCACCCCCACCTCCGCCCAAACACACACATATCCTCTCTCCCTTCATTCCTCACTGTCGGTAGTGATAGGGCCTCCTTGGTCAGTTGGGATTTCATTTAAATAATCTGTCTCTGTCTCTGTCTCTGTCTGTCTATCTATCTATCTATCTATCTATTTATCCATCTATCTATCTGTGTAAGTGTGTCCGTACGTATATATATATATATATATATATATATATATATATATATATATATATAATATATATATATATATATATATATCTCTCAGTTTAACGTCTATTCGCATTTAGTGATTTTAGACGGGGGAAAATCTAACAAGAAAAGCAAACGATAACTGATAAATGTTAGATAACAGTACTGAATAAAAACCAACTTTAACATACTACAAAAACTGAGTTATCGGACTTTTTATCAACCCTAACACAATGTCCAACAGCAACGATGGTTCAGACAGAATCTGATCCAGTGACAGACTAGGTACAGCAGGTAAAAATGCTTTTAAATGTCCACAATCAAAAATAACATGACTATTGGAATCTTCTCCCCACAAATGCAGTTTACATCTTTCACGTATTTCGTCCTGAAAGCATTTAGCTTAAACCTGTACATGAGGGATAACATATTTCTGCGATTATACCAGCCACATACTTTGTTAGAAATAAAAGTATTTTGAAAATCAATCACATTGTTACAGCTATTGCCAGACTCGTTTATCTTCTTTCTGAAATGCTTCCAGCAAGCATTTTGTAGCAATGTGTATCCCTCATGCAGAGATAAGGCAACATTTATTTTACAGGAAGCATTTTGATACCTCGCTCCATACTTTGCAAGCCTGTCAACTTTTTCATTAAAATATATTCCAGTGTGTGAGGGAACCCAACAGAAAGTAACCGTACTACCTCTTAAAATCAAAAAGTGTACCAGATGCCTGCTTTCAATGATAAGGTCTTTTCTTACTCTACAAGTAGAATTTTTTAAAGAATGCAATACTGATTTCGAATCAACACACATAAGTATGTTGAGAATGTCTGTTGGAAAGTCAAGAACATAGTACAGTGCCAACAGTATAGCAGTTAGCTCAGCTGTAAATATATATTTATTTTTTCCCAGGTTGACAGATCGTTCTACTTTCAATGATGGAATAATGAAAGCCGCACCAGCCTCATTAGTATTTAGAACGGACCCATCAATATAGATTTTGAGATGATCAGGATAAGTAGTTTGAATATGTTCTGTTACTAATGATGTAAGAATGTTAACATTTTCAACTTTTCTTACAGAAGAATAATTAATATCAAAATGAGCTTTAAGCAGTTCCCAAGGTGGGTAGGGAGCTGACTGTACTTCTGACTTTGCTAATTCATTTGCTTGAAGTTCTGAATGTTTAAAAAGGGGAGAAGTATAAGTACTAATTGTAGTAAGTGAGCTGATAGTTCTTGCTCTTTTTGGAAAGTGAATGTCGGACTTTATCTGGACTTTATTTTCAACGTTGCTGTCATTTGTAGTACTTCTTAGAACATATTTTGCCACAGCAAGTTGTCGATATTCATTTAAAGGTAGAACTCCTACTTCCTTATATGTGCCTAGAGACGAGGCGTGAGCTGGTACACCTAAAGCAATTCGAAATTCTTTACAATCAAGACTCTGGATTTTCTGAAGCAAATAATTTGGAGCACTGAAAAATACTTCTTGTCAGTAAGACTGTCTTGATTGCACAAGGGACAAGGACAGGTGCTTTAATACAGTAATATCTTGCCCCCATGGCTGTTTACTGGTTACTTTTAAGAAGTTAAGAACTTTCTTAGCTTTAGTTGTCATATATTCAATATGTTGATTCCACATTAATTTAGAAGTGAGGTATAGACCTAAGAATTTCACTGCTTGTTTGTATTCTAGAGTTTCTCCATTTATTCGAAAATTAGGTTAAACTTGTGGGTCAACACCGTTATTAAAGAGGACAAGGCTGTTTTTTTCAGGGGAAAGTGAGAGACCATTCTCGAAAAGATAACCACTGAGTTTGTCAATTTCTTTTTGATATACTTTTTGATAAAATGTTAACTGCCTTTTGGGTGTTTTCTTTTTCATTGTAACATCCATCCACATGCATATATCGTCAGCATATTGGGCAAGAACAATACTGCTTGATAAAATTCTAGGAAGATCATGCAGTAAAATGTTGAATAGGTAAGGTGATATTACTAAACCTTGCGGGATACCCATGTCTGGTGATCGTAAAGAGGAATAACAATTCCCAACTTTAGCTTGAATGATTCTTCCTGACAGAAAGCTTTTAATGTAGAAGTAAATACTTCCAGAAAGGCCAATAGATTTCAGTTTGTAAAGCAATCTCTCATGCCACACATGATCATATGCCTTACGTACGTCAAAAAATGTAGCAAGTACATTCTTTCTGCGAGCAAACTGATATTTAACTTGAGTGGTAAGTTTAACTAAATGATCAACCTTCCCTGTATGGGAAGTTAATGCAATTGGTCTATAGTTATTCTTATCGCTCATAGTCTTTCCTTGCTTTAATACTGGTATCAAAATAGAATGTTTCCACGATCAAGGTATAATTCCATGAATCCAGCAGCGTTGAAAAAGGTCTAACAACAGAATTAACCAATCATTAGGGAGATGCCTTAGTAGTTCATTAGATATTGAATCTTTAACCACCGACGTTTTTTAGTGGGCAGAGATAAGATTACATCTCTTTCTTCTTGTAACGTAATAGGGGCATTCACATAGTGTGTATTATCGCATTCTGGATCTAAATATTCATCTTTTTGTACCTCAGTTTCTCTAAAAAGTTTAGATTTATCTGAAAGGTTTCGAGTACTCAAGAATCAGAAAATATGTTTACAAAAATATCAGCTTTTTCTGAATCAGAAAGAACTTCTTTTTCCTGTATTTTGATTGGACGATTCTGTAAACAAACCCCATTTTTCATGTCATTGAATTTTTTCCACACCTTTTTTAGATCTGTATATTTGGAAATGTCTTTTGTACAGAAACTACTCCAAAACTGGCGCTTAGCTTGTGCTATACACTGTTGCATGCAGAATTTGCTCTTTTCATCAAGAAATGATTTTTTTCATTGCGTTCTTTTATATAGTTTTTATATTTTTCTTTTTTCTCATTTACAGCTTTCTTACAAGAATCGTTCCACCATATATTACCTGAATGTTTGTTGGATTTTAAAAATGAAAATTTTGGAATTGAACCATCAGCAGCTTGTAAAATTATATCTGTAAATTTTTGGTAAAAAATGTTGACATCATTATCTTTAATGCTTTCTGTATTTACTGCAGTTAAAAGGATATTAAATTTATTCCAGTCAGCAAGATCATAATTATATTTTGGGATAACATCTTTTTCATTTCTACATCCAAAAGAGTGGTCATTAACGGTTATCACAATTGGTAAATGATCACTCCCTAAAGTGTTGGTGTGTGTTTCCCATTTACAATTGGAGCCAGCACAGGAGAAATAAAAGATAAATCAATGGCACTTGCCCTAAGACTAGCAATATCTGGGATTCTGCGTGTGCGTGTGTGCGTGCGTGTGTGTGTGTGTGTGTGTGTGTGTGTGTGTGTGTGTGTGTGTGTGTGTTGTGTGTGTGTGTGTGTGTGTGTGTGTGTGTGTGGTGTATGCGTAAGTGTGTGCGTAAGTGTGTGTGTATGTGTGTGAGTGTGTGTGTTCAAAGCATATTAACAGTTCTGATAAATAATGTAGACTGGGAATAAAAAGGAAAGAATGTTAAAGAAGCAACGACAGATAGAACACAAATGAAGGAACAAGCAAAAACGTAACTTAAGTAAAAGAAAAAAAAGAAAAATACAGAAAGCAAAACCATCTCCAAAAAGAATAAAAGAAAAAAACCAAACGAAAAAATACACGGGTACAAATTGACCAGCAAAAACTGTGAAAAAAAACCGGACACTAAGTAGGAAAAAACCTTGTCCAGTTTTGCTTGTGTAATCAGAACAATTGTCTTGAAGTGAATACCACTTTCAGTAACAGCAGATTTCTCTGGGTGAAATCCCTGATGCTCTCCCCTGGAGATAACGCGTCGCTACAAGAGCAGTGGCACCAAAGTTGTATTTTATTGTCTGTTTGCAAGTGTATTTCTCTTGTGGCTGGCCTACCAGCATCATCTATCCACTCTCTTCAACGCATACAAAACTCTGCAGCTCGACTGGTCCTAAGAAAGAAAAAATCTGAACACATTACTCCTCTTCTGCGATCTCTTCACTGGCTGCCTGTCTCACAAAGACTGGAGTATAAAATCAATACCCTCAGTTTCAAATGTCTCCACAAATCTGCACCCTCTTATCTCTGTAACTGTCTTCATCTGTACACCCCATCCCGTTCCCTTCGTTCAGCCGCAGATACTTTGTGCTTTCGAACACCCAGATTCAAACAAACCACTGTTGGCCGTCGCTCCTTCTCTGTTTCTGGTCCATCCACCTGGAATGACCTCCCTCTTTCACTTCGCCAAAAGCCTTCACTTGATACCTTCAAATTCAGCCTCAAAACACACTTATTTCCTACCTGAGACTTTCCCCCCAAATATCTGTCCCTAATTTTCAACAACATCTTTCACCTTCTAAGTGTTGTTCCGAGTGTGTGTGTATGTGTGTGTGTGTGTGTGTGTGTGTGTGTGTGTGTGTGTGTGTGTGTGTGTGTGTGTGTGTGTGTGTGTGTATGTGCGTGTGTGTGCGTGCATGCGTGCATACGGGTGCGCGCATGGTTTTTGAAATCTGTTGTTCATTATGTTTAAGGAGAGTTGCATGCCTGTAAATGATTGAGTGCAAGCGCTTCGATTTGTTTGTTTTCTTACAAGATTCAGCGCTATATAAATTCCATATATTATTATTATTATTATTATTATATTATTATATTATATTATATTATTATTATTATTATTATATTATTATTATTATTATTATTATTATTATTGTTGTTGTTGTTGTTGTTGTTGTTGTTTTCTTATCAGAGTAGACTTTTTGGACGTTGCAAGAGCAGTGGCACCAAAGTTTTATTTCATTGTCTGTTTGCAAGTGTATTGTTTCCCTATCAGAGTGGATTCGTTTGTCGCTGCAAGAGCAGTGGCACCAACGTTTTATTTCAGTGTATGTTACCAAGTGTATTTGTTTTCCTATCAGAGTGGATTCTTTTGTCGCTGCAAGAGCAGTGCAACCAACATTTCAATTTGATGTGTATGTTTGCAAGCGTATTTGTTTCCCTATCAGAATGGATTGTTTTCTACAGAATTTTCCAGGAATAACTCTCCTGTTGCCGTGTGTTCTTGTACTGCGTTCAATGCGTGCTACACAAGGGACCTCGGTTTATTTTATCCAAAAGACTAGCACCCAGACAACCACTCAAGTTCTACTGGCTGGGGATAAAAAGTTTTGTCACAAACGGGGATGGAACCCGGACTTGTCGCTTTCTAGGCATTGGCTTTACCTCTAGACCAGTGATCCACTGACTTCGCCCTATAACTCCTTGAGGAGTCGAAGGACAATCACTCTGATGTATCCATGCAGTATGTCTTCAACAAACTGAACCTGGCAAAGTGTGGCGCTCTTTAGGCTGTACAATGCAGGTGAGCATATCTTGCTTTTTCTGTACAGTTTCTACGAGAAATGTATTTTGATTTTCATTATCGGGTTTGCTTTGCTTGTTTTGTTGTGTTTTTTTGTGTGTGTTTTGTGTTTGCTTTTGTTTGTGTGCGTGCATGCGCGCGCGCGCGCGCGTGTGTGTGTGTGTGTGTGTTTGTGTGTGTGTGTGTGTGTGTGTGGTGTGTGTGTGTGTGTGTGTGTGTGTTTGGGGAAGGGGATGGCGGAATATTCCCAATATTTCTTAGATATATTCTAATTTTTTCCTGTTACCTTGTTTCATTAATTTGTAAAACATTATTTTATTGTGTTGTTATGTGTTTTGCGGTCTTTTAGTTTGATTTATCTCACTTTGCTTTAAGTTACTTTACTTTTTCATTTTATTTTAGTCCATTTCACTCCATCTTGGGAATGCTGGAATTCCCTCTTTTCTATCACTCTCTTTATTTCAGCCTTGTTTCTTTTCATCCTCCATCTTGTCTATTTTCTGGATTCTTGGTCCATTCTCCAGCCATTTTCTTCCAGAAAGAACTAAGATATACCAATTCTCTCTGATACTGAAGTCAGATGCACTGGACCTGACCTGTCAGGTATTTAGCAGCGGCGCCACGCATTTTAGTTCATATGACAGACAACAGTTGCTGTCTGAGCGTTTGACTACCATGATATTCATTTCTTTGTTAACAGAGGGGGGGCTGGGCAGCCTAGTAGTTAGAGCACTGCACTGGTGATCTGACTGCCTTAGTTCGAGCCATCACCGAGGCACTCTTTCAAGAGGAAGGAAGGTGGAAGGATGGTTAAGACGATCGCCTGCCGACAAGTAATCCGTGAGGTTGTGGGTTCGTTTCCCAGCTACGCCCTTTCTTTCCAGTTTGACCAAAACAATCGAACTGAATGTCAAAGTCCTTCGGATGAGACTACAAACCGAGGCCCCGTGTTCGAACGCATGCAGAACATCTTGCGTACACGTTAAATCCTGTTCCGCTTTTCGGAAGAGTAGGCCATTGTGTGTCGGTGGAAACAGATGACAAAATTTACAAAACCACATACACACGGGGACAGGATGTAAAAAAGCACATGATTTCTTATTCCATTATTCTCGATATAAAAGAATAAATAAATAAGAATAAAGAAAAGAAAAGAAACCCCACCCCACCCCTGGAGATAGCTTCAGTGTTGTCCTTCGGATGATACTGTAAACTGGAGTCCCGTGTGCAAACGTACGCAGTACTCCTTGTGCACACTTTACAAGCCGTTCAGCTTTGCGAAAAGCAGACCAGTTGGTGCCAGTAGGAAAGGATGAAAAAAACCTGTTAAAAAAACAAAAAAATACAAACGAAGAAAAACAAAACAGAAAAGCAAAAAGAAAAAGAAAAACCGCATGTCCACAGGTGTCGTGTTTAGCCCAGGAACGCAAAACAAAATCTACTGTGATACTAACTTCATTTAGAAAGAAAGAAACGTTATCGTTTTCAATGCAAATCAATTATGCCCCCACTCGCCCCCCACCCCCATATCCTCCCAATTCCCCATCTTTTCCTTTTTAGCCATTGTTTGTAAAGTAGGCGTATTAAAACTTTGAAAAGTTTAGATCGAAAATGATATTATTCCGTATCTAGTTGCACACACACGCACACACACACGTAACACACACACACAACACACACACACACACACACACACACACACACACACACACACACACACACTCGCCCTTGCGCATACGTGAGAGAGAAAGTTTGCTAAATTACGCCACTGGAAACTTATGTTTTATTAGCTTCGTTTTCAATGAGCATATATTTTATTCTTGAAACACAAAAGCACAGTTACAAAATGCAATGCTTAACTAGAGCTCATTTGGTAGGTACTTCCTAATCTAAGAAAATCACAAAAGGTGTGTAAATTAGAGACACGTATAGCTCATTAGGAAAAAAAAAACACATTTATTTTCTCTCTCTCTCTCTCTCTCTCTCTCTCTCTCTCTCTCTCTCTCTCTCTCACACACACACGCACACACACACACACTCGCGTGCACGCAAAGAGAGACAGACAGACAGAGAGACAGACAGACAGACATAGACAAAGAGACAGAGAGAGACAGACAGACACTGACGGAGACAGAGACAGACAGATGGAAAACTACACAGTAACACAAAGAACGTCAACGTAACACATGAAAGATTTAACTTAACTTTGAAGAGTTTTCTTTCACATATCGATATGTTTTCAATACTGCATGACTCAAAACTCCAAACAAACGATGAGTAATATAGAACTAGTAACTAATCGTGAAAGGCTTTATACGATAAAATACAAAATGCCCAACGCAAGCTCAAACAGCCGAAGACAGCTTTTTTCTCAAAAAATAAAAACTTCATTCTACTCCCTGGGACCTTAAAATAGCGCACTCGGTTTCGCCTGCTAAATGAAGGGAAACAACTCACAGCTTCTTCTCTTTTTTTTTTAACTTCTACCATCATATCCACAACAACAAAAACCGTTCAGACAAAATCTTCAAAATAAATAACTCATTCTTCGGCGACTTAACTCGCACATTCGTCTAGTAACTCCCACGAACTCACAGACCGGCTCACCTACAAAATGAAGCAGGACAAGCCAGTGGATAATAACTAAAGCCACTAGGGTCACAGATTTGCATAAAAAGCGCGTTAGCTTCCCCTTTTAAGCCTCTCCCCTCAGGGCAGAAGCTGGGTTCAATGCAGGCATTACCGCCAGCTGATTAACCACTTCTTCTCTTTTTTTAACTCTCCTCATATCCACAACACAAACCTCAGACAAATCTTCAAATAATACTCATCTCCCCCCCTCCGCCACCTCCTAACCCCCACGATCTTCTGTCTCTAGTTAACTGCCACACTCACAGTTTCTCGCGTCTTCCCCTCTTTAAGCTCCCCAGATGATCAATCTAAACCGTCCAGTTATGTCTAACCTTCTCTTCCCCTCACCTCTCCTCCTCCACACCCTAGTCCCTCGCATCCACTGTCTCCTGCTATTCCCCCTCTCTCTCTTCTCTTCCTCTCTCCTCCCTCCTCTCTCCGCTCCCCCTTCTTCTCTCTGCTCTTCTCTGCTCGTCTCTCTCTTCTCTCTCTCTTTCTCTCTGCTCACCCCTAGTCCCTGATCTACCCTGTCTCCGTCTGTCTGCCCTCACTTCTCTTCTCTGCTCCCCTGTCTCTCTCTCTGTCTCTTGTCTCTCTGTCTCTTCTCGTCTGTCTCTCTTCTGTGTCTCTGTCTCCTCACTCTTCTCTGTCTTGCTCACCCCTAGACCTGATCTCCTGTCTCTGTCTTCTGTCTCTGTCCCGCTGTCTCTTGTTTCTCTGCTCACCCTAGTCCCTGATCTCTCTTCTCCGTCTGTCTCTCTCTTCTGTCTTCTCTGTCTCTCTCCGTCTGTCTCTGATCTCTCTGTCTCTTCGTCTGTCTCTCTGTTCTCTCTGTCTGTCTTCTTCTCTCACTCCTGATCTCCTTCTTTTCTGTCTCTCTCGTCTCTCTCTCTCTCTCTCTCTCTCTCTCTTCTCTCTCTCATCTTCTCTCTCTCTTCTCTCTACTGCTCACCTAGTCCTGACCTCTCTCTCTCTCTCTCTCTCTCTCTCTCATCTCTCTCTCTATCTACTATCTATCTATCTATCCCTCTCTCTCTCTCTCTCTCTTAGCCTTCTTCCCTCTCCCCTCTTTGCTCACTCTTGATCCCCTCTATCCTCCATCTTTAAAAAAAAATTATCGTTTTTTCATACCACTTTTCCCCCTCCGCACTCTTTCAATTGCAGTTCTGCTTGCTGGCCCCAAGCAGTTGTCAGTTTGATTATGTTGGAAAACCAGCCAACAGTGGTGAATATGTTTTTGGGGATTTTTTTGCTCGTTAAAGGTGGTTGTGATTGTTGTCAGTGTGTGTGTGAGTGTGTGTGTGTGTGTGAACTAGCTGATTGGCTGGTTATGCTTTTTATTGTTTCTGCAATTTTCAGCTGCAATTTCGCTTTCTTTTCATACATTTAATTGTTTGTATCTGTTTTTATGCTTTTTAAATCCCTATTAAATTGTCAAAACCTCTTTTCCTTTGTTTGTTCGTAGTCTGTCAATTTGTTTCTCGCTGTCTCTCTGTTATTAGCTCTTTTTGCATTGTTCTAGGGGTGTAGGGGTGGTTGTGGTGGTGGTGGTGGTGGTTAGGAAAACAAGGGAGACAACTGGCCTTCCCAAATAAGCCCATTCATAAGCCTGGACAAGACAGGGTCGCTTAGTTTATGATTTGCACTGATAAACTGTAGGTACAAAAGCGAATCGGTGGTCTAGAGGTAACGCGCCTGTCTAAAAATCGAAATGTCCGGGTCGGAAGTGTGCGTTGGTTCGATCCCCGTTTTGGCCAAGACCTTTCCCCACATCCATTAGACCACGAGTGGTTGTCTGGGTGCTATCTTTCGGATGAGACGATAAACACGGGTCCCGTGTGCTACGTAAAATTATTTAGCGCACGTAAAAGGACCCACGGCGGCAAGAGAGTTGTCCCTGGCAAAATTCTGTAGAAAAAGCCATTTTCATTGGGAAAACAACTACAGACCTGGAAAAAATGGGTGGCGCTGCTTTTGTGGCGACGCGCTCTTCATGGGGAGAGCAGCTCAAATTTCACGCAGAGAAATCCTCCGTGACTTAAATGGTAGAAATAAACAAAACAAAAAAATAAAGAAGCGTAAGATACGTTACTGAAGATAGCGTTACACTGTTTCGTTATGTTATAATGGAACATCATTTTGGCTGTCCTTGAGAAAAGTAAACCTGTGTCATTTCAGGTGATAATGTATAATAATAAAGAAGCAGGCCCCAAAAAATGTTTAGAAAGCATTTTAACTTGACCGAATTATTGTCCTTGTTGTTAGTTTCCAAACACCCTTCACTATAACTATCATCAGCAAACTATTTTTCCGTGACGCAGTCTTTGTTCAGACTGGGATGGTCTATGTGGTCTGATGGAGGGTAAACAAAATGAATGAAACCATTTACTGTTTACACAACAGTAGTTAGACCAGTGTTCTGTGTTTACACAGTAGTCAAATGGTACCCGCACTCTTAATGGGCGAAGACGTTTTCATCAGAATGACTTCGTTTTCTTGAAGCACACTCCAATGGACATAAAATGCTTACTGAAGCATCAAGACTTAGGTCATGTTTCTATTTAAATCCCATCTAGACAGTAAATGTCGACTGAGAAATTAAGTGTGGATTTTGTATTTGCAATAAAATATACCCGAACAACATCTAGAAGCAAGCTATTTATTTCTAAATGAAGACATGACTTACATCATAAAAGACTTCTTTAAACAGTAACAGTAGACCTATATGTACATCACGGACTTGATGAATGCAGTCTGGCTACATTCCGAATAACACGTTTGTGTTGCTAACAGTGCTACTACTAGTGGGATTTGTATATCACTACTTCTCATAAAGGAAGTACTCTAGTCGCTAACCGCAAAGATTAAACGCAAAAGCATTCCAATGTATAATCGCAACACAGCCAAACATAATAACAAGATTGTTCTACAACATTCTAGAATCACGAGGTAACACTAACAAAACCTATAAAGAGTCTTTAATTTATACTCTTTTTTTTTAAAGTAGGCTATTGATGTACTACAAACCAACCACAATTTAGAGAATAAAAAGGATTCATGACACCGAATTTCAGACAGCTGAAAGGAAATGACATCATTTTTGAATCATTTTTTTTTTTAAAGATCGTCAAAACTTAAACGTCACGCAAAAATGGTGTAATCAAAATCGAGGAGATAATACGTCAACATAAAACAGTGTACACATGAACAAGGAAGCAACGTGTAAAGGCTTTAAAAGTGTGTCAACTATTTTGTTTATTTTTTACGATTTATTTTATTTTATTCTTTTATATCGATGATAATGGACTAAACTGTATGTGCTTTTTTACATCCAGTCCCCGTGTGTATGCGGATTTGTGAATTCTGTCATCTGTTCCCACCGGCACACAATGGCCTACTCTTACGAAAAGCAGAACAGGGTTTAACGTGTGCGCAAGACGTTCTGCGTGCGTTTGCACACGGGACCTCGGTTTATAGTCTCATCCAAAGGACTTTTGGGGAGAGTGGAGGCTGCACTGATGTTAACTCCAAAGGAAAATATCCTCTTGAACGGGAATCGAACCCGGGTCGTCAGAGTGCGAGCGCAACGTTCTGACCACTAGGCTATCCCGTCCCCCCAAGCTATAAAGTACTCATCTGTGTTCAGCAGTAATTCATATTATAAAGAAGAGAGAAAAGAACTTATTTCATGATCTTGTCCTAAAATAAGCTAATGGTCTCCAGTATTTCACTCTTCAGCAGCCCCCAAAGCAGCTATCTTGCAATGTCATTTGCATCTTACCACTATACGACATAGCCTAACAGGAGATGGAAATCCCAGTCATTCGATTCAGTTTAGAGCAATGGCAGATGCATGCAACGGTCGAATGGTTGAATTAGCCAATGGGCTTCTAATCGTCGTGGTCCCGGCACCACAGATCTGAGGTTCCAATCTCGGCAGATGAAAAGGGAGAAGTGAAGGGATGGCTTTTGTGGTAAAGAACTATTCCAACTCTACCATTTTACTACGTCTTCTCTTTTGTATACAGACTATCACAGGATGAGGACGGGATAGCTCAGTGGCTGGAGCACTGTTTCCCACAGCCAAGTTAAGCAGCATCGAGCGTAGTTACCAGTTGGATGGCTGGCCATTTGCGCGCCTTGACTTCAGCACAGTCCCCCAGTTAACCCAGCTGTAAATGGGCACCTGCCTTTTTAAGGTCAGGGGAGGTAAAGCAGCGAGGGAGAGGAGATGGGCGCCACCCTCAATATACTGGCCCCTAGAGAAGTGAGGTCTCTGACGCCTTGCTCCCCTACGACCTCATAGGTTATGGGACAATGTTACCTTTACTTACTATCGCGGGAAATCCATGCATTTATATCTCTTGATTATTCACGCAAGCATTTAGCAAAACTAAGCTAAGAAGGAACAGACAGACACTACCAGGCTTAATTTGCTCCAGAGACGCTGTCTGAAAAAAATCAACGTAGAGCCATGCCCAACAACTCCCCAAGGAGTTAGGATGGAAGTTAGGCCGACTCTTTAGAAAAACGCCGAACCACAAGGAACCCACTCCATGCTTTGTTGGTACTGTGAGTTCTACAGTTTAGCCAAGCGTCTGTCAAAGGGACCGTTTCAGGATCTGTAGAAGCACAGTGTACTATCCCTCACACCGTTCACAGCTTTGGGAACACTGAGAATGTAAATTGAAAAAGTGCCATACACACACATATCTACGCACGCACGTACACACAAACACATGCACACACAAACACACACGCTCACGCATACATTTCAAAAATGCTATAACTGTTTGACTTCCATTTTCCTCATCTCATCTTATCTGCTTCCATAACCCCTTCGGCGTCGTAAGGGCACTGCAATGACGAACGTTGCACCAGTTGGATCCATTTGCGGCGGTTGAGGGCAAGTGCCTGGGTTGTGGGAAAACTCTTCCATCTTTAGGATCCACGAAATCGTGTGCCTGGATCTCATCAGGGAGATCATCATCTCTCAGACTGACTAAAACTGCAGACTTGCTAGTGACTTGGTTCCCTTCGTGTTTAATTAACTTGTAGCAGGCAGAATAATAAACAAATTAAAAAGATACCGCATTTCCCGTCAGCGATCGGTGAGTTACAGAAACACGACCATGCCCAGCATGCAACCTGCATCTAGAGAGGGATGAGCTCCACCAGGTTCAACTTGTACTAAGAGACATGGCCTGAAAAATCAAAAACAAAACAAGAAGAAAAAAAAAGAGTGAGGGGAGACGAGAAAAAGAAAGGACAACATTTGACAGGAATGAGAGGACGACAAAACAGAGACAGAGAGAGAAAGATAAAAAGAGAGAGAGAGAGGGGGAGGGGGGAAACTTTAGGCGATAAAAGATAAAAAGAACTCATGAAAAGAAAGATGCAGCAGAATAAAGGAAGTAATTGATCCTCGTATTTACCGAATGAAATTTGCTTGAATTGAAAAGATAGGAAATAGAAGAAGATAGGCGAAAAAGAATTGTAAAAAAAATTGTAAAAAAGACAGATTTGCGAAGAAGAGGAAGAAGAAGAAGAAGAAGAAGAAGAAGAAGAAGAAAGAAGAAGAAGAAGAAGAAGAAGAAGAAGAAGAAGAAGAATTGCGAAGAAGATTTGCGAAGAAGAATTGTGAAGAAGAAGAAGAAGAAGAAGAAGAAGAAGAAGAAGAAGAAGAAGAAGAACGTTTAATATGTTAATGGTTGAAATATGTGTGCGTGTGTGTGTGTGTGTGTGTGTGTGTGTGTGTGTGTGTGTGTGTGTGTGTGTGTGTCTGGGTGGGTGGGTGGGTTTGTGTACGTGAAGACTCCGTTTTTTCGACACGAAATAAATGGTTACGTTCTTTAATACAGAAGAAAAAAAAGGTTCATGTGGATAGCTTAAATGCCAGACATTTTCACACTTTTGCTTACGTCATGCGTTTTAGAATGTTGGTTTTTTTAGGGGAAGGGGTGGAAGTTAGGATGGAAAAATGGAGAAAAAAGAAAGAAATAGAAACACGTGGGTGATAAGAAAGAAAGATGCAAATACAAAGATAGATATTTTTTGTGTAAAAGAACAATTGAAAAAAAGAGAGCAGGAAAGAAACAAAACGAAAAAAATGAATAAAGAATGAATACGAATGGGAATGAGAACACTAAACACTTTTTTTTTAAAAGGAAACATGTTAGAAGGAAAGAAAGAAAGAAGAAAGAGGGAATGGGAAAAAAAGCTGAAATGAAAAAGGAAAAAAATGAGAAAACAACCCCTACCCCCACCCCCCCCCCCCCACCCCCCCAAAAAAACCTTGAAGTAACGCATACTATTAGAAAAAAAGTTTTAAAAGTAGAACAACAAGAATACCGAATTAACTAAAGAACAAAATCCAAAAGATATACATGACTTTTCTTTTTGCTTGAACATTTTCTTCTCATTTAGCGCTAATGTAAGCATAACACGACTCTTTCGGACTACATCAAACCCCTAGGATTTTTAGCCCTAAAATGAACTCCAACATCACGAGGCCAAAAGAAAATGTTCATTTAGAGTAAAGCTGATACGTATGAACACCCCGCAAAATGCCTTCCAAAAGGTTAATGTCATGATTAACTAGAAAAATAAAAAAAAGGTTTATCTTTATGTCTTCAGAAAACTAAGGTTGCTCAACTTTGAAAACTCACTTCAGAGAAAGCGTGAACAACAACAACACCCAACAACAAATACATCTAGAAAAAAATGGGGAAAAAACAGGAGGGGGGGGGGGGGGGGGGGGGGGGTGGTATGGAAAGAACGAAGATTTTAGAGGAGCACAGTAGGAGAAAAACCAGAGAGACAAATAGGAAGAGGGTGTGTGTGTGTGTTGTGTGTGTGTGTGTGTGTGTGTGTGTGTGTGTGTGTGTGTGTGTGGTGTGTGTGTGTGTGTGTGTGTGTGTGTGTGTGTGTAACAATAACAATGACAATAACAATAACAATAATTTTAATTCAGTTTTTGCAGGCCATATGGCCCATAGGAACAACAGTTAGTGTGTGTGTGTGTGTGTGTGTGTGTGTGTGTGTGTGTGTGTGTGTGTGTGTGTGTGTGTGTGTGTGTGTGTGTGCTCTGTGTGCTCTGTGTGTGTGTGTGTAACAATAACAATAACAATAATTTCAATTCAGTTTTTGCAGGCCATATGGCCCATGGGAACAACAGTTAGTGTGTGTGTGTGTGTGGTGTGTGTGTGTGTGTGTGTGTGTGTGTGTGTGTGTGTGTGTGCTGTGTGTGTGTGTGCTGTGTGTGTGTGTGTGTGTGTGTGTGTTGTGTGTGTGTGTGTGTGTGTGTGTGTGAGTGTGTGTGTGTGTGTGTGTGTGCGTGTTGTGTGTGTGTGTGTGTGTGTGTGTGTATATGTGTTTGTGTGTGTGTGTGTTTGTGTGTGTGTTTTTGTGTGTGTGCGTGTGTTTGTGTGTATTGTGTGTGTGTGTGCGTGTTGCGTGTGTGTGTTGTGTGTGTGAGTGTGTGTTTGTGTGCGTGTTGTGTGTGTGTTGTGTGTGTGTGTTGTGTGTGTGAGAGACAGAGAGATAGAAAGAGAGGGGTGGGGTAAGGAGGGAAGATGAGGGGAAATCGATGATAAAAAATACCTAGGTATAGAAAAATGTTTTTGGGAGAGAAAGATACAAACACAACTCAGTATAAAGAGAAGAGAAAATATAAAAAAAAGACACACACATAAAACGATCGAACCAACAGCAGACAGCATCCATGAGAGAAAGACGACAAAAGAAACAAAAGAAAAGAAAAGAAAAGCAAAGAAAGAAATAGTAGTAAAGATAAGTAATCATATAGTAAAAATTCTATATGTGTGTGTCAAACCACATGTGTGAGTTGTACACAGACAAATATATAGGGCTAGATTAAACATGAGAACAATGAACGAGTAAACAAATAGACAAATCAATGAACAAAAGAAAGAAATAAAGAAAGAAAGAAAGAAAGAAAAGAAAAAGAAAACAAAACAAAGGAAAATAAATGAAAGGAAAAGAACAACAAAGAAAGACATGATTTGATACAATTTAGAGGCTCAAAGAATGCTATTTATAATACCATACAGAAGTTATTGCGCAAACTCATAGTTTACACTATAGTTTTTTTTCTTTCTTTTCTTCTTTGTTTATTTATTGTTTTAATATGGGGGGGGGGGGTATTTCTTTCTTTTTGATCTTTTATGCTGTATAGTAAAAAGGTAAAGGAGTCCCATAACCTATAAGGTCGTAGGGGAGCGAGGCGTCAGAGACCTCACTTCTCTAGGGCCAGCATATTGAGGGCGGCGCCCATCTCCTCTCCCTCGCTGCTTTACCTTCCCTGACCCTAAAGAGGGTAGGTACCCATTTACAGCTGGGGGAACTGGGGGAACTGTACTGAAGCCAAGGCGCGCAAACGGTCACCCATCCAAGTGGTAACCACGCTCGACGCTGCTTAACTTGACTGGGGGAAAGCGAGTGCTCCGACCACTGAGCTATCCCGTTGCTTAAATCGTGAAGAACTTAACTTACTGTTGAAGCAGGAGAGAGTGTACAACAATTGTTCGTAAACACAAAATGCGATAGTTGCTAAACTAATAGAGTAATACGGCTGTATCTCATCACCTCCTCAAAAAAAGGAATAAATATATAAGTATATAAATAAATAAATAACGAATAACTAAAAATATAAACAAAAAAATTCTTCCAGCCAAATGTCGTGTGTGCGTGTGTTTGAATATAGCTCTACTTCCTACACAAACGAGCCACTTACTGAACAACTCAAGCGCGCGCGCGCATATATGTGTGTGTGTGTTTAGTTCTACTTTTCTACCCAGATTACCCCCACTCTAAAAGATAATAAAAATAACAACGTTACACAAATAATACACTGCAGATCCATTTCAGCATTGGATCTGTCTTCATCTTCACCAAGTGCTGGTTAAAGTCTGAACTGAAAAACTCAATTATGACACTGACATTACTTTTGGACGGCAATTTAATCTGTATCGATGTTTTGGGTTTGGGGTTGTTTTTTTAATTACGCAATGCAGAGGAGAATACACCTGTTTTTTCCGAGATTGTTTCCTGTTTTTCCTTCAGAAAATGATAATAAACTAATAGACTGTTTCTGTGTCTCTAAAATGTCTGCGTTTTTTTCATTTCAGAAACTGACTGGTTTTCATTTGTTTTCTCAAACATGACGTTTGTTTGGGTTTTTTCCGAAATTGGTTGATTTTATCTGTTTTCTCCAAAACGATATCTATGTGGGTTTTTTCAGCCAGGAAGTGACTCATTTGATCTGGGATTTTATTGATAAACGCTAGAGTTTTCCAGTGAAAAACGGACCGATTTTATCTGTCTTTTTGTGACGGCTGTGGCTAAGGTTAAACAGCACTGAGCGTGGCTACCAAGTGGATGGGTAACCTTTTGCGTGCCGTGGCTTCAGTACAATCCCCCAGTTCGCCCAGCTGTAAATGGGTGCGTGCCCTCTTTAGGGACAGGGAAGGTAAAGCAGCGATGGAGAGGAGATAGGCACCGCACTCGATATGCCTGCCCCTGGGGAAGATCAGGTCTCTGACACCTCGCTCCCCAACGACCGGTATTTTGGAAAGATGAGGTTTGTGTATTTTCATTTAGAGATTGACTGACTTTCTTTATTTATCAGAGATAGTGTGTGTGGTGTGTGTGTGTGTGTGTGTGTGTGTGTGTGTGTGTGTGTGTGTGTGTGTGTGTGTGTGTGTGTGTGTGTGTGCGCGTGTGTGTGTATGTGTGTGTGTGAGTGTGTGTGTGTGTGTGTGTGCGCGCGCGCGTGTGTGTATACGTGTGTGTGTGTGTTTCAGTGAAAAAGGCTACAGTCTGATTGTTGATCTGACTTGCTAGCTCCTGTGACGAACTAACACACCGATTAACCAATGACCAGAACAGCCATGTTGCTAGTAACCAAATAACTGTATAACTATAACTGCAGGTACAGTCTAAATGGCACAGTGGTTAGAACAGCGTTTTTGTGGTCTGGCAGTAACTGGGCGTGCAGTCTTGACAAAGCCTCAATGTCGTGTCTACATGAGGGTTTTCTCCCCCAAGATGTTCCATGTCAGTACTACCTAGATGGTGGGTCAAAACGGTCGCATACGCAAAAAATCTCACCATTGCTAAACCTCGGAGCTGTAGCAGAGGACCGAAATAAATGGTGGTGCCGACTCCACAACACACACACAGTGCTCCAGATGAGTCTATAAACCAAGACACAGTGTGCCAACCCATGCAGAGCATCTTGCTCACAAATCGTAATCTCTTCAGCCTTTCAAAGACAAAAAACAAACTACGGCTAGATCAGAGTGATAGTATAGATGCCAAACATATCCAGTATATATCTTGCTGCCTGGAAAGAAGCCAGCTCCCAAGGTTTAACCGGCTCATGACACACTCAGATGTAAATGCATTGCTTCTCTAAAGTAAAAAGTAAAGGTAAAGGTGTCCCATAACCTATAAGGTCGTAGGGGGGCGAGGCGTCAGAGACCTCACTTCTCTAGGGGCCAGCATATTGAGGGCGGCGCCCATCTCCTCTCCCTCGCTGCTTTACCTTCCCTGACCCTAAAGAGGGCAGGTACCCATTTACAGCTGGGTGA
>CM054157.1:26321489-26328989 GCA_028751875.1 Rapana venosa | reverse complement strand
AGAAGAAGAAGAAGAAGAAGATGAAGAAGAAGAAGAAGAAGAAGAAGAAGATGAAGAAGAAGAAGAAGAAGATGAAGAAGAAGAAGAAGAAGAAGAAGAAGAAGAAGAAGAAGAAGAAGAAGAAGAAGAAGAAGAAGAAGAAGAAGAAGAAGAAGAGAAAAAGATAAAGATAGCAAGATGCATAGGCAGAGAAAAAAGACACAAAGAGAACGGGAGTAGAGGTTGGGAGGGAGAGAGATAGAAAGACACAGACAGACAGAAAGAAAGAGAGACAGAGATACAGAGAGCTAGAAAGACAAAGAGACAGAGAAGGAGACCGAGACAGAGAGAGAGAGAGAGATACTAAGGCGAGCAGAGAGATTTGCTTTAAAACCGCTGCGAAGACAACTGGAAAGAGGAAAGATGGACAGGCCAGGCCAGGACTGGAGATTAGAGATAATGAGATACAGATAATCCATGCAGTGACCTCCTTTGCCTCTGCTCTGGTGTGGGTCTTAAGCCAGCAGGGTTGACATTTCGGCCCATGCCTACTTATTCAGTCAGTCAGTTAGTCAGTCAGTCAGTCAGACAGAGGCAGAGACAGAGAGAGACATACAGACAAACAGAGACAGAGAGAGACAGAGAGACTGAGACAGAGACAGAGACAGACAGACGGGCAGACAGAGTGGGAAAGAATGTAGAAAGAATGAGGGGAAGAAAGGAGTAGAAGACAAGGAAGATAGAGACAGACATACAAAGACAGACAGACAGACAAAGACAGACAGGCAGACAAACGAATAAAGGCAGACAGGCAGTGACAAAAACAAAGACACAGAGACAAAACATTGATGAGCAGAAAGACAGACAGACAGCAAACCAACAGAGTCAGATATACAGACAAACAGAGCAGAGGAGACAGAGACAGTGAGGCAGAGAGGCAGAGACAGACATACAGAAGACAGAGTGAAGAGAAGAGACAAAGAGTAGAAAGAATGAGGGAGAGAAAGGAATAGAAGGAAAGGGGAGAGAAGGAGACAGAGAGAGATAGATAGATAGAGAGAGAGAGAGAGAGAGAGAGAGAGAGAGAGAGACAGCCCAGACAGACAGACAGACAGACAAGACGGACAGGCAGACAAACGAACAAAGGCAGACAGTCAGTGCCCAAAAAGAAAAGAAACAGAGACTAAACATTATTAAGACAGACAGACAGACAGCAAACCGAAACAGAGACAGCTATACAGACAAACGGAGCAGAGGAACACAGAAAGTGAGTGGGTAGAGAGGAGGGGGAAGGAGTAGGCAACTTTTAGATTGAAAATGGGAAGAACACTAGAACACGGGAGAGAGAGGACAAGGCAGGGGATTAGAGATAATACGATGAAGATAATGCATGCATCAGCCTTTTTCGCCTTTGGCAGCAGTCTAAGGGATAAGCAAAGTGGGTAGGAGGGGGGGGGGGGGTGGAGGGTGAAGAGAAAGGTGAGAGGAATAGCCTGGTAGCTTGAACATTGTAGTTGTGATCTGATGATAGCTAAGAACGCGAACTCGAGTTCCCACTAATGCGTGTGTTCGAGGGAGTTGTTTTTTTCATTTTCTCTGGAGTTAACATTAATACTGACTTCATTCACTCCCCTGAAAGTTCCTTCGATTGAGACTGTTCATTTATTTATTTATTCTGTTCTTTCATTTTGAGGAAAATGGAATAAGAACTTATGTGATTTTCTAACATTCAGTCACCGTGTGTTTGCGAATTTGTAATTGGTTCCTTTTGTCCCCCATGGCACACAGTGGCCTACTTTTTCCAAAAGTAGAACAGGTTTTACTGTGTGCGCAAGATGTTCTGCATGCATTCGCGCACAGGACATCGGTTTTAAAGTCTCATCCGAAAGACTATAAGCCAAGATGCTAAGTGTGAACGCATACAGAACATTTTGCACACATGTTAAGGCCCCCATCTTCCTTTTGTTTAAAGTAAATCATCTAGGGCCGTTGGAATGGATGACACAAGCATACCCAGCATGCATCCTGTTACTTGGACAGGGATGGGCTTCAACAATTTAGATTCATCCTATGACAAACTGCCAAAACAATCATCGACACAGAGAGAGAGAGAGGGGGGGGGCAGGAAGAAGAGAGAGAGAGAGAGAGAGAGAGAGAGAGAGAGAGAGAGAGAGAGAGAGAGAGAGAGAGACAGACAGACAGACAGACAGACAGACAGACAGACAGACAGAGACAGAGACAGAGAGGTCAAATCAAGTTACCGTATGTCAGTCAGGGTGGGCTACATAAGGATGGTCTGGCGTTGTGGGTAACGAACAGTTGAGTTCGTTAGAGAGTTGATTAGAGGATTAGCTGGTTGATTGGCTCGTTAGTTACTTGCTAACGTTAGTGGGTTTCGGTCAGTTAGTTGATGGTAATCATCGTCGTCGTTGTTACTATCATCATCCTTTTCGTTGTTATGATCGTCATTCGTTTCTGTGCACTTATCAGTTTCTGTGACAGCAGTTCGTTTTATTCATCCATTATCATCATCATCATCATCATCATCATCATCTCTCTCTCTCTCTCTCTCTCTCTCTCTCTCTCTCTTCCTCTCTCTCTCTCCCCTCTCCTCTCTCTCTCTCTCTCTCTCTTCTCACTTAAATCCTTTAATTTCGAGGATTAAGAATTAGTCCGCATGTACCTTTTTACATCTAGTCCCCGAGCGCATGCAGGTTTTCTTTCAAATGTTGTCATCCATTTCTTCTGGCCTACTCCTACAAAAGACGGAACAGGTTTTAACGTGTGCGCTAGATGTCCTGCGTGTGTTTGCGCACGGCACTGTGGTTTATGGCACTATCGGAGGACCTTCAGGAAATACAGTAGAGTCGATACTCCAGGGTGGTACAGTTCGCTTGAATAAGTGTGTGTGTGTGTGTGTGTGTGTGTGTGTGTGTGTGTGTGTCTGTGTGTGTGTGTGTGTGTTGTGGGTGAGTGAGTGTGTGTGTGTGTGTGTGTGTTTGAGTGAGTGTCTGTGTGTGTGTGTAAGTGAGTGTGTGAATGAGTGTGTATGTGTGTGTGTGTGCGTGCGCGCGCGCGCGTGTGTGTGTATGTATGTGTTTTGTGGTTTTGTATTTCATTTTTTATATTTCGAGGATAATGGAAGAAGCACTCATGTGGGGGTTTTTCCATCCATTCCCCGTGTGTATGCAGTTTTGTAAATGCTGTCATCCACTCCCACCAGCACACAATGGCCTACTCTTACGAAAAGCGGAACGGGTTTTAGCGTGTGCGCAAGATGTTCTACATGCGTTCGCACACGGGCCCTCGACTTATAGTCTCATCCGAAGGACTTTTGAGGAGAGTGGAGTCGGTACTGATGTTAGTTAACCCCAGAGGAAAATATCATCTTGAACGAGATTCGAACCCGGGTCAGCAAATCACGAATACATCACTCAAGCCACCAGGCTAACCCGTCACTTCGTGTGTGTGTGTGTGTGTGTGTGTGTGTGTGTGTGTGTGTGTGTGTGTGTGTGTGTGTGTGTGTGTGTGTGTGTGTGTGTGTGTGTGTGTGTGTGTGGTGTGTGTGTGTTGGGTTCGTGCGCGCTTGTGTATGTGTGTGTGTGTTGTCTGTGTTTTGGGTGCGTGCGCATATGTGTGTGTGTTGTGTGTGTGTGTTGTGTGTGTGTGTGTATGTGTGTGTGTGCGCGCGCGCAAATTTGTGTGTTTTTTCTGGTCGTTATTGTCTTCTTCCTTTTCTTTTTTTTCCTTGCCCCGTCAGTTGTTTTCTTTATTTCTTGGCAGCATGTTTTCTCTTTTGTTGTGTGTAGTTATTTTTCATTTTTTCTGTCATACAGCATGCGAGAGAGGCCTTCGTCTCTTACAAATTAGATAAATTATAGATATATGATTTCAAGACATCAAGGTTGCGTTTGGTGGGTTTTTTGTTTGTTTGTTTGTTTGTTGTTGTTTTTTCTGCTTTCTTTGTGTTAATCTTCCTGTTTTTTGTCTCTCTGTACTTCCTTTTCTTTCGTTCTTTCTTTCTTCCTTCCTTTCTTTCGTTCTTTCGTTCGTTCGTTCTTTCGTTCTTTCGTTCTTTCTTTCTTTCTTCCTTCTTCTTGTTTTAGCTCTTTCATTAATGCTTTTCTTTTATTCTGTTTCTGTTTGTTTCTCTTTATTTTTATTCAAGATGTAAACAAGGGAGCTAACTTACCGTTTCTCGAAAGAGATTTAGCTTAAGGCAATGATGGTTGTTTTCTCTAAATTCTTCTTGCCCCTTTCTTGCTTTTTGTCATTCCTTTAGCTTTTATTTTTGTACTCAAAACAACAGACACGGATCTTCACTTCTGTTTATCCCAAAGGCATCTCGTCTAAAACGTTGATGGATGTTTTCTTTCTTTTTATCTTTGTGTTTAGTTTTCCGTTGTTCTTTCTGTATATTGTGTCGTTTCTTTCTTTCATGTTCCTTGTGGTTTTCTTTTGCTTCTTGTACAAAATGTCTTTCTTTTGCTTGTCTCTGTGTTTCTGAGGTCTTTCGTTTGTTTGTTTGATTGTTTTTCTTTCTTTCTTTCTCCTTTTTTCTTTCTTTCCATTCTTTCTTTCTTTTTCCCTTCCCGCTAAAATTATGGTTGTGTCGATTTTAAATGTATAATTCAGAGACAATCAAAAGAAGCTACTGGGTTGTTAACAACTTGCAAAAGAAGACGAAAAACAACAACAAGAAGAAAAGCAAGAGTAAAACAAGAGGAAGAAGAATTGCAAAGAAAAAAAAAAAGAATTACGAATAATAATAAGAATTTCGAAGAAAGAGAAGACAAAGGAGGAGGAGAAGGAGCAGGAGGAGGAGCAGGAGGAGGAGGAGAAGGAGGAGGAGAAGGAGGAGGAGGAGGAGGAGGAGGAGGAGGAGGAGGAGGAGGAGGAGGAAAGCAGCTTCTCTTGTTCGTGTCTTACGTAGCAATCGCCCCTTTATTAGTTTCATGAAAGAACGCTAAAACTGAAGTAGAATCGTTCTATGCAGTCATAAAACAAGCCCAAAAAGCCCAAACAAAGAAAAACCAAAATCATAAAGGGGTAAAAGCAAAAGAAACAAAAAGATTGGTGGATACAAGAGGGAAGCTAGAATGAAGACTGCAGCAGCCTAAGAATTAGCTCCATAAAAGAAAAAATTGGAGAAAAACGCCAAAGAAGAGAATGAATAGAACACTGCAAAAAAATTTGGCAAAGAAAGAAAGAAAGAAAAAGAGCGAGAGAGAGAGAGAGAGAGAGAGAGAGAGAGAGAGAGAGAGAGAGAGAGAGAGAGAGAGAGACAGAGAGTGAAAGAGAGAAAGAGAAAGAGAGACAGGGATAGAGAGAGAGAAAGAGAGAGAAAGAAAGAGAGGAAGAGAGAGAAGAAGAAAGAGAGATAGAAAGACAGAGACAGACATAAAGAGAGACAGTCAGACTGATAGATAGACGGAGACAGAGACAGACATATAGAGAGACGGACAGAAAGACAGACAGACAGAAAGACAGTAAGACAAACAGACAGACAGACAGGCAGGCAGAGGGGCAGACAGACAGGGAGACATGCAGATATATTCTTCCAAAATTCCTCACGGGATCCAAAGCTAAAAGGTTGTATCATCCACATGAAGCACACTGTTGGAGAATAAAGCCAGTGATGCTATTGTAAAAACACGAAACAAAACAAAGAAGAAAGGGACAAAAACAAGCAAAACGATCATGAAAAAAGAGAACAGATGGACATAGAAAAAAATTGTGAAACAAAGATTGTACAACAAAGATCGATACAAAGAGAAAGAAGAAGAAGAAGAAGAAGAAGAAGAAGAAGAAAGAAGAAAAGAAGAAGAAGAAGAAGAAGAAGAAGAAGAAGAAGAAGAAGAATTGCGAAGAAGAATTGCGAAGAAGAAGAAAAAGAACTGCGAAGAAGAAGAATTGCGTATAAGAAGAAGAAAGAAGAAGAAAAGAAGAAGAAAGAAGAAGAAGAAAAGAAGAAGAAGAAGAAGAAGAAGAAGAAGAAGAAGAAGAAGAAGAAGAAGAAGAAAAGAAGAATTGCGAAGAAAAGAAGAAGAACAAGAAGAAGAAGAAGAAGAAGAAGAACAAGAACAAGAACAAGAACAAGAACAAGAAGAACAAGAACAAGAACAAGAACAAGAAGAATTGCGAAGAAGAAGAATGCAAAGAAGAAGAATTCGTAGAAGAAGAATTGCAAGGGAAGAAGTAGAAGAATTGCGAAGAAGAAGAATTGCGAAGAAGAATTGCAAAGAAGAATTGCGAAAGAAGAAAATAGCGAAGAAGAAGAATTGCGAAGAAGAAGAATTGCGAAAAGAATTGCGAAGAAGAAGAATTGCGAAGAAGAAGAATTGCGAAGAAGAAGAATTGCGAAAAGAAGAAGAAGAAGAAGAAGAGAAAAGAAGAAGAAGAAAAGAAGAAGAGAAACAACAACAACAACAACACACAACAACAACAAGATCAAGAACAACAACAGCAAAACAACAAGAGGAAGAACAACAAAACAAAAGCAAGAAGAACAAAAAAAAGAACATAAACAACAAGAGCAAGAACAGCAAGAACAAGATCAACAAGTACAAGAACAACAGCAACAAGAACAACAACAATAAGAACAGCAACAAGAACAACAAGAGCAAAAACAACAAGATCAAGAACAGCAAGAACAAGAACAGTAAGAACAAGATCAACAAGTACAAGAACAACAACAACAACAACAAGAACAACAAGAGCAAAAACAACAAGAACAAGGACAGCAAGAGCAAGAGCAGCTAAAACAACAAGAGCAAAAGCAACAAGAACAACAACAACAACAATAACAACAACTAGAGCAACAAGAACAACAATAACAGCGAGGCAAAACTCGATTTTAAGCTTGTTGTTTTTAAAACTGGAATGCAATTATTTACAAAAAATCATTCAACTTTTCTTAGCCTTCATAGAACTAGTCTGGCATCATCCTCTTTAATGTAGCACATCTCATGGACAAAGTGAGGTAATGACCAGTCAGGATAGTGTTATACTAGTTAAAGGGATACAAAACAAAGTGTAAAAACGGGCAGTTGCAATACCATGGGTAAAATAAAATGGAGGCTACTGCAGTTAGCTCAACAAAACAGTGTGTGTGTGTGTGTGTGTGTGTGTGTGTGTGTGTGTGTGTGTGTGTGTGTGTGTGTGTGTGTGTGTGTGTGTGTGTGTGTGTGTGTGTGTGTGTGAATGTTTGTGTGTGTGTGTTTGTGTGTGTATCTGTGTATGAATGTTTGTGTGTGTGTGTGTGTGTGTGCGCGCGCACGCTGTACTGTGCTGTACTGTGTAGTACAATCCGACCAGGCTTAAGATTGTTTCAGTTATTGATGTAAGGGCACGTTACGTTAAGTATTTGGAGTTAACATCAGTGCAGATTCCACTCTCCCAAAAAGTCCTTTGGATGAGACTATAAACCGAGGTCCTGTGTGTAAACGCACGCCGAACATCTTGCGCGCAGGTTAAATCCTGTTCCGCTTTTCGGAAGAGTAGGCCATTGTGTGCCGGTGT
>CM054157.1:26276489-26308989 GCA_028751875.1 Rapana venosa | reverse complement strand
GTTGTTGTTGTTGACTTCAATTTTACGTCTGTTCACTTCTAGTGATATTAGACGAGGGGGAACAAATGGAGGGGTGGATGTTATATTAACAACAAAAAATAGATAAATAAATTAAAAAAATTAACCCCCCTCAAAACACCATCAATGCTTTTACAAAAAATCACATAAAGAAACTTGGCAATGCAACAGGAATTATAAAAACATAAAAACATGTCATTAACGCTAATGCAACTATAACAAATGTCCTAAGGGACTGCGATAAAGGCCTTTCACAATGTCAAATGCCAGTTTTAAATGATTGAATATGCTGGTAAGGGAATTTGCAGAAAAATGGGGCATGAAAGGTTTTACACTCTGGCAGTCAAAAAGTATATGACTATTGGTGATATTCTCACCACATAGACATTTACCAATTTTGCTGAATTTGGTTATGAATGCATTTAGTTTCATTCTATAAAATAAAGCAGTAATTCTTCTTGACATAAAAACATTTACACAAGCCTTTGAATAATTCACGACTGTTAAATTATCGGTGTTAATTGCAGTTCTAGTTAAAGATCTATCATTTTGCTGATTAGTTTCGGCGACCTGTCTCTTTGTATCAAATCTGCTAGATAGCTTGAAAAGAAGTGGCCGGGAAAATGACGTTTGTTATGTTGCCGATATTAATTTTTTGTTAAGATTAAATCTACTAGATTGTTAGCATGAGGCGGGAAATTAGCATTTGCTGCATTTTTAAATTTTCTTTGTGAAGATAAGAAAAACCAGGCACTTTAACTGTTCTCTCTAGAAGACAACAGCAACTAGGGGAACGGGATAGCCTAGTGGTCAGAACATTGCGCTCGCAATCTGACGACCCGGGTTCGATTCCCGTTCAATGGGGATATTTTCCTCTGGAGTTAACATCAGTGCAGACTCCACTCTCCCCAAAAGTCCTTCGGATGAGACTATAAACCGAGGTCCCGTGTGTGAACGCACGCAGAATATCTTGCGAAAACGTTAAATCCTGCTCCGCTTTTCGTAAGAGTAGGCCATTGTGTGCCGGTGGGAACAGATGACAGAATTTACAAAAATCGCAAACACACGGGGACTGGACGTAATAAGTACATAAGTGCTTATTACATTATTCTCGATATAAAAGAATAAAATGAAATAAAATAAAATAAAGATCACAGCTCTCACCTTGCTTTATCTATGAAGCTGTTTTAACTAAGTAGGAAGCCTCTGCTGAGTGCCCTGTTTTCTCTGTTTATATTTTGTTTCTTCCCATGCCAGTTCACATCCTTATCGCCTGCCATCACTTGTTCCTGTCTGTTGATCTTTGGCAGTGAAGCACACGCCTGCATTGGAAGACTTTTGGCTTGTCTCGTATCCGTTTGTCGCTGGTGTCTGTGTTTGTCTGACTGTGTCAGTGTTTGGTCGTCATGATGGTGGTTAGCAATGATGGCAATGATGATTATGATGACGACGACGACAACAACAAATACAACAATGACGATGACGACGACGACAATGATGATGATGGTGATGGTGATGGTGATGATGATGATGGTGATGGTGATGATGATGATGATGATGATGATGATGATGATGATGATGACACACTGCTGCTGCTGATGATGAGGAGGAGGAGGAGAAGGAGGATGACGATGATGATGACGACGACGACGACATTGAGGAGGAGGAGATGGAGGAGGGGGATGAGGATGTTGATGATGGTTATGATGATCACGATGATTATGATGCTTCTGAGAACGACATTGATAATGAGGATGAAGCTTGTTCTTGATACTATTCGTATTACTGTGGTTGTTGTCGTTGTTCTCTACTGTTATTACCACTTCTTATTTTCATAACCAACCTTAACCCTAACATCCACTATCATACCTCCATCCTCCCGCTTCCTCTTTCCATCCTTTCCCATGCCCGAATTTGCTATTTATCATTCATCCAATTCTGACAGCTCTCTTTTCCTTCATCCCAGAAATGTTTACTATCTCAGTAAATATCTGCAGGCACCTAAACTATTAGCCAAAGTGAACGAGAGCATACCAAGACGGGTCAATATCTTTGCTGCGTGCTGTTATCCACTGAAGCTTTTTCTCTTACAAGAGAGCTGTGGGTCAATATTCTTCTTCTCCTCCTCTTTTCACTGTTATCTGCATTGACTTTCGTTAATAAGATCTTAGCTGATCAATACTGCCTGCTATACTTGTATCCGTATCGATTTTCTGTCAGCCTGCAAGTAGCTCTCAGTGGCGCTGTTGGTTCCTTGACTTTTTTCTGACCAGACCCAACAATTTAGTTTGGTTTTTGTGTACTCTATTTTTGCTGCCTCTTTTCTGTTACATTCCTGTCCTGCTGTTCCCACGGCGTTTATACAATTTTTTTTAACTTCAATCATACCCGGCCAGGTTTGTCATGGCATATCCTCAAGGTCAGAAGTCAGCAGGGAGCTCATTAATGTCAGGCCACCATGAGACCACCAGCCAGAGGGGTCCCTCCACTGCTGCCGGGTCACTTAATAGGTGTTAAGTATAGCCTGTTCTGCGCTAACATACGCAGGACATCACCTACCATGCTATTTTCTGACGATAATAATACTTTGTCGTGGAGCCAGATTGAGTGCAATTTACTATTGATTTAATATGTCCAATGGTTATTCCATGCTTTAACTTCTTGCTATTTTCTTACACGCACGCCTTCTAAGGGACTGAACAGAAATTATGTTTGTACCACATTCGTCTCGTTAATTTCTGCTGGTTTTCCATTGGGTCAGCATGTCATTGCGCAATTGACTCTTCGACCGACTTGCTTTTGAATACTAACTAATAATATGTTATATTCTATCATAATATCATACTGCATTATTATGTTGAAGTATATTTTATACTATTATAAGATACTCTTAATTCATATTAGACATTGCCAGAGCAGTTAATTCAACATAAAAAACAAAATATCGCGTAGTTTTCGGGCCTACAAGATTTCTTTTCAAGATATTCTAGCCCTCACTCCTAACCACCATTCCTTCACCCCCCCCCCCCCCCCCCAAATTGAATGCATTTGAACTCTTAGACTGTTGACAAGTAGACAAAACCTAGCATTCATTTAAAGTTGTCGATAACTTCATTTTTTACAGAAAAAATCCTTACACTTTATATATTTTCTCTTCAGAAGAGGACAAAAAGCACGTACCTTGCATTTCCTAGGAAGATTTTTGAAGCAGGACTGTTCTCAGCGACAGCTGTTCGACGTCCTGTCTTTCCTTTTTTCTCTCCCTTGCATTCTTCCGGTTTTTGTGCCTGTCACTTCCTGTGCACTCTACCATATCATCACCGCTCTCTTGGGACTCCACTTTCCTTTCTTTATCCTCCGTCATTTCTTGTCTCTTTATCTTCCACAGTGATACACGCGCATGCATTTTCAGCATTTCGGATTTGGGCCTGTTTCTGTTGTTTGGATGTTGTTTCTGTCTGTTTATAGGTGTCTTTCAAGCTTCTTTTGCGTTTTATGGGCTTTTTGAAGGGGAAAAGTTCCCATCAAAATGCAAACAAGCATAATATGTGCTTGCAAACAATCAGAGATAGGCAGGTAGGCAAGTTGACACGTATGCACATTAGCACACGCATGCATGCACGCAAACACACACACACACACAAATATATATTATATATATATATATATATATATATATATTATATATATATATATATATATATATATATATATATATATATATATATTATATATATATATATATGTGTGTGTGGGGGGGGGTGTATGTGTGTGTGTGTGTGTGTGTGTGTGTGTGTGTGTGTGTGTTTGCATAAACATACACATACACACATAAAATCAAACAGGCAGACAAAACTACATCTTTTTCTTTATCTTCCCGTCTTTCAAGTTTGAGAATGGACAATTGTCAGTGTTTGTCTCTAACATCTTCAGTCAGTTCTTTCTCACTGCTGCTCCAAGAGACGACACGTGCAGGGTGTTCACGCTAAGTGGCCTGGAGTGGACAGACAGCTGCCTCCATCCCTTGCTTGCAGTTTTACACACATTTAATACATCTCCTTTCTGTCTGTCGTAAATAGAGGGATAAAAGGCAGCAAACACTGTCACATGTGATAGCATTTATGTACGCTTGCGCGTGCATATATGCATACATATAAACACGGGAACACACACACACAGACACAGACACACACACACACACACACACACACACACACACACACACTGTTAGCCTATTCATAGAAATTTCGAACAACCTCAAATGCTGCCACCAGTTTTTTATTGGTAGGGTATGAGTGAGGACCTTTGTTTGTTTGTTTGTTTATTTATCTTATATCCCAAAACCATAATTCCAACGATAAAGGTTTTTAAAATATATTATACCCTGGAGTTGTTTTCTTCTAATGCTGTTTTTTGTAAAACAAAGTAATATACTCCGCTCTGCTGCAAATACCTTGTGTTTACGAATATAGTGGACCCCACTTATAAGGACCTCCGATATAAGAACCATCGCTTATAGGAACACCCAAAAGCATGTCCCTGCCAAAGTTGTTCTTTGTGATCACTTATTAAAACTCGCATAAAAGAACCCTCTGATATAGGAACCATCGCCTATATGGACAGCACTTGCAAGGTCCCCACACGAACTTCCCTCGGATATTAGAACCGAAAGTAGAAATTATCATTTCCAGGAAGTCAGATTATTCCGTTAAAAGAACCCTCGCTTGTAAGAACACCATTTGCTTGTTCCTGACACGACCTCCCCTCGGATATAAGAACCGAAAGTAGAAGTTATGCTCGTTTTGTTACCGGTATGAGTCACTTCCAAGAAATTTTCTTCCAGAAAGGCATGATGGCGGAGCGTAAGAGAAAAGCATTGTCTCTCAAACAAAAAGTAGAAATTATCAGGGAGGTCGAGCGGAACCCTCACAAAAGCAAAAGTCTCATCGCTGATGAAATGAAAGTTCCCAGGACGACTTTGCTCAATATTGTAAGAGAAAAAGCCAAATACATTGGGCAGTTTGAAAGCGGCAGGAATGATATTTCCAGAAAGCGTGCAAGAGGCTCTGGGCATGGCACTGTTGACATTGCTTTGTTGGAGTGGTTTTCTGTGAAAAGGTGAGCTAGCTAGCTCTCTCTCTCTCTCTCTCTCTCTCTCTCTCTCTCTCTCTCTCTCTCTCTCTCTCTCTCTCTCTCTCCTCCCCTCTCCCCTCTCTCTAATTCATTCAGACAGCTACTGTTACTTCTAGTGTTATTTGAATTGAATTCATGTTTTTGTTTGCAATACACCAAAAACGTAAACGAGATTGCATCGAGATATTCAACTTTTCAACCCAACCAGCAAGTTCCATTGCATTGATGCATAAACAAGCAAGAAGTTGCCGTGGACACAACACACACACACACACACACACACACACACACACACACACACACACACACACACACACACACACACACCTCACACACACACACACCACACACACACACACACACACACACACACACACACACACACACACACACACACACACACACACACCATTAGAGGCCGATATACAACTCTTTTTAGCTTGTCCACACTATTTTCCCTCTTTCTTCGGTTATAAGAACACACACTTCCACAACTGACCTTATAACCGAGGTTATGCTTATAAGGACCCTCGCTTATAAGGACACCAGAATGTTTGCCCCTGCGGTGTTCTTATATCAGAGGTCCACTGTACCGAGATTCAACCAATCCACTGTTGTCCGTCGCTCTTTCTCTGTTTCTGGGCCAGTGATCTGGAATGACCTCCCTCTCTCCCTTCGCCAAAAGCCTACTTATGACACTTTTTAATCCATCCTCAAGACATATTTATTCCAAAACAGATTTATCCACTCTTGTTTCATCTAAAATCTATCCCTGCCTACAACAGTCAAAATTCCATCATCCTGCCAAAGTGTATAATCTGTGTGTGTGTGTGTGTGTGTGTGTGTGTGTGTGTGTGTGTGTGTGTGTGTGTGTGTGTGTGTGTGTGTGTGTGTGTGTGTGTGTGTGTGTACATTTGAATTTGTTAACTCTGTTAATTGTTATTGGCTGTATGTGTAGGGGTGTGTTGAATGCAAACGCTTTGATTTCTTTTTGCAAGATATAGCGTTATATAAATTCCATTTATCATTAGTAGTAGTAGTAGTAGTAGTAGTAGTAGTAGTAGTAGTAGTAGTAGTAGTAGTAGTAGTAGTATCATTATTATTATAATAAATATTATTATTATTATTTTCATCATTATTATTATTTTTATTATTATATTCATCTTATGTCAGCTCAGCTCTACAGATCCTTGTATGACCAATAATCATCGTTTATTTGGTAATGGCTTTTTAGCGTAGAGGGATTACTGTGTATCGCTTGTGTTTCCTTACTGAACTTTCTGCCAATTATCTCACTGTTTCACAAGGGAAAAGATGCATACAGAGTTTTTACGTAGAGTAGATTTGAGTGGAGCCAAATATGCCTCCATTAAGCCTACTTGTTCGTATTTGACACAAAATTAGGTTTCTCATTTTTTATATAAGGAGGGATAACAGACAGTAAACAGTCTCTCTCTCTCTCTCTCTCTCTCTCTTCTCTCTCTCTCTCTCTCTCTCTCTCTCTCTCTCTCTCTCTCACACACACACACACACACACACACACAGTTGATAATTATTCTCATGATCTCTTTAAACTAATCGTAAGCTACTCGGATTACTATCGGGGACGGGATAGGCTAATGGTTAGAACATTGCGCTGGCAATCTGACGACCTGGGTTCGATTCCCGTTCAAGGGGATATTTTCCCCTGGAGTTAACATCAGTGCAGACTCCACTCTTCCTAAAAGTCCTTCGGATGAGATTATAAACCGAGGCCCCGTGTGCGAACGCACGCAGAACATCTTGCGCACACGTTAAATCCTGTTACGCTTTTCGTAAGAGTAGGCCATTGTGTGCCGGTAAGAACAGATGACAGAAGTTACAATACGGCATACACACGGGGACTGGATGTAAAAAAAAAGCACGTGAGTGCTTATTCCATTATCCTTGATAAAAAAAAGAATAAATAATAACAATAATCGCATGTTCTGGCTAGTAAACGAGTGATGAGTTTCCGCCTTGTTCCTTTTCTTCCTGTCACCTCCTTCTTGTCTGTTTTCTGCCTTCGTTGTCATATCTCCTGCCTTTTTTTTCCTTGAAAACTTAAAAGACAACAATTCTCTTCCGCACTGAAGTTGTATGCGGAGGGCCTGACTTGTCAGGCGCTTAACGGCAGCTAAAGGCTCATATGACAGACAATGATAGTTGCTGCTTAAGCGTTCGACGACGTAGAAGAAGACGAGTGCTAATGACAATGGTCATTAACTTGTCAAACATGGAGAAAGGAAGGAAGATGGAAGCATCTGTGTTGCCGATCTACAGTCCAGAAATAGACTGTCGAGGGGGTAAAGCATGGCTACAGAGAGAATCTGGTAGATGGACAGAGTGTCTGGAGGTTTGAAGGGTTATATTAGTAACAAGGATCACTGTTGACATTATTATTATTATTATTATTATTATTATTATTATTATTATTATTATTTTCATCTGATCATGTTTAATATCATCATCATTATTGTTTTTATCATCATCATCATCATCATTCTTACTATTATCTTTATCATCAATATTACCAATACGTTTTATTATATAAATCATCCTAATTACTCATGATGATTACGAACGTGAACTTTGAGTTGAACACAACTAATCCCGTCCTGGCTCTTACTTTACAGCACATTTATTTAGACTCTAGGAAACCATATTGCAAAGTATTCCAACATTCTTAGAAACTAAATTACAGATTGCCAACCATAAGTGCTGTTAGCGCTTTGATTTGTCTCTTCAAGATATAGCGCTATTTAAATCCCATTTGTTATTTGTTATAAGAAAACATATTAGAAAAAAGAGTGTGTTCTTTCGTATTTTTTATTACATAAGTTATTGGTAGTGCATGAGAGTAAACGTCTCATTTTAAATATATTTTTATTTAAAAAGAGAAATATCAAAATTCAAATCGAAACAAAAAGATTAAAATGGTCATTCCTCTGAGAAATGCTTTTAGTAAGAGAAAAAGTATAACATCCACCAAAGCAAGGCTATATCAAACATTGTGCTATCATCAGCATCAGTAGCAGCAGCAACAGCAGCAGCATCATAATCATCATCCGCAAGACCAGTAGCAGCAGCAGCAAAAGAAAAAGAAGTTGAGGAGCAGCTGCGGCAGCATCTTTATCTTCATTATCTCCCGCTTCTCATCCCTCTTTGGGGAACATTCACATCATCTCCTCTTTCTCCTGTCCTTCTTGTTCTTACCACCGTCTAGTCCCTCTTCCTTTCCAGGTTCACAGTCCTATCACAATTCGCCCGCCGGGGGTGTATGCTTTGGGGGCTGTTAGTCGAAGCAAACGAAAGCATATGTGGAGCGGGCCAATGTCTGTCTTGTGAGCTTTCATGGACATTGGCTTTTGGACAAAGTTGGGGTAAGTCAATACCTGTGGTCCCTTTACCGATATGCAATGACATTTGCACAGTATATCAGTGGCCCAAACTTTTCCTTTCTCTGTGGACTTTTCTTGACTTTCTTCATTGCTCAGGGGTGGGGTGAGGGTGGGGGTGGGGTCAGTGTGTGATAGTGTGTTTTAACTTTTTTTTTTATTCTATTACTGTGTGTCTTTGGTTGCCTGTACGTGTTTTATGCAGTCTGACTGCCGACCAGTTTGCCTGTGGATCAGTGTGGCTGTATTTGCACGGACTCTCACACCAGCAGTCTGATAGGCAAACCGTCCTTTCAGACTTTTGATTGGTGCCAACTTTTCCAACTGGCTTTACGGGATGGCTACACCGCCCCCTTTGTGCTTTTGATTTGCAAATGGCTTCGGCTTCTCAGCCTTGACTTTTTCTATGTACATCCAATTGATAACGAAGACTGTGTTTCTTCTTCGTACTTTTATTTTTACATCAAACACTCGTACAGCAAGTATTGGTGTTTGTCAGAATATGAGCTAAAAATGCGTTGTGCTTGCGTTGAGTGTCTGAGAAGTCAGGCCAAGCGCATCCTAAAATCGACGTAGGAGATGATTGTTATCTTTTTAGTCTGTTTGGACAAAAAGGCGGGAGAATGGACCAAAGGGGTAGAAAATAGACAAGAAGGGAAAGAGATGACTGCAAGAAAAGGTAAACGGTAGAAACAGAGACAGGGATAGAAAAGAGGGACTTCCTAGCACATAATTTCCAGAATGTGGGAATGCTATCTATACTGAAAGGCCCCAAGCATACCAAGAGGGAGAACTGTGTTTAAAGCTACGTGAAATGCTTTTCATGTACTTGTAGTTTGATCGTCTATACCTATTATCTTTCTTTGAAAATTGCCTTTGGATGTGGTTTGGTCAAATAAGTCTGTTGAAGAGGGGGAAAACATAGTCAAAAGAGTTTCTTAAATTTAGAATCCATAAAATATGTTCAAATCTATAGGTTGTTTTCCCTTTTGTTTTATACTTCTATTTATCTGATATCACGTGCACCTAATATGTCTGATTTGTCTTTTTATGATTTTCCAAAGGCTGATTTTTTTCAGTGCACATCCGATTTTGTGACATTGTAGAAGGGAAGTCTAGCTGACAGCAAGTGTCTAGCAGCCCAGAATAGAATGTGCATTTATCTGTTTTCTTTGATATCTATCGTCGTCACTCGAGTGCTACAGTCACTACAGGATCACTACATTAGGAAGGACCCAGACATTTGTCAAAAGCCAAGACGTAGATAAAAACAATAAATAAATGTACGGTTTGCAAGCTGGATATTTTGTCCAGAAACTATTCCATGGCATATCTCTTTCCGACCTGCTCTCCTAGGTACAGCAGTGCGCAGTCCTGTTCTTCTTTCTGTGTTTCTTTCTTTTTACAAGCACTTTCCACCACGCGTGGTCTGTGTTGTCCTTGGTTACCATCTCTTCTTCATCCAGTCAGCGTTGGCAATGATAATATATGCTCCAAACCCACGGTGGTTCTTTACTTGATCGATCTGTGGGCTATGGGAATGACCTTTTGGCTTGCCTTCCTCTTTGCATAAACGTCTTTTGGATCAGAATCGATAACAGTCACGTTCAATGCAGAGCATAGCAATCATCCACACTGAACAAGCAAAATACTGCCTGACTCTGCTGACTCTTTCTCTCTATATATGAAAGATCCGGGATGCTATTTCTGGTCCAGTATTTTAAGATCGTCAATGGGTTTGGGCAGCAAAAACCACAAACAAAAGAAAATATGTTGGTCTTCTTTGTCCTTAATCTTTCCTCTGCTTTATTCTGACTATTTTTGTAATCTCATCCTTTCGAGTTTAATATTTAAAAGATTCTTCATCGAAATGTTCCTTATCTCTTTATGTCAAATTATTCTATTTATTCATGGCAATTTGTACGGTAATATAGTTCTGTCCCTTTGTTTGCTCTGTTCCGTTCGTAATGCTGTATTAGCATTGTTTCTACTGGTATTTTCTAAATGAGTGTGTATATATTCATGGCATTCTTTCACATTTTTATTATCTTTTTATGCATGAAAAGTACTATTTTCATGACTAAGAAAAGAACTCAAAACACATCATATGACCTGCATACCTTCTTCCATTTGCAAACGGATGAAAGGGTTTTACTCTCATTTGTTTTTGGTTCACTCAATGAAAACTCAAATTCCGCCCAAAGTCCTAAAACATGAACTTCGTCAAGTAAAAGGTTAGAGACTTTTAAGAGTCATATACTACACTATGAACATAGTTCGAACTTTTGTCAGTTTCTTTCTTAGTATACTTGTCTTTAAAATAGAACAAACAATCACAATATGGAGTATTCTTATGCCAAATTTTCCAAGCTAAAGAACATTTCTATGCCAAATTTGTCAAACAAAATCCAAGATAGAGGCATTAGTGTTTTGCTTTAAAATACCATAACGCAATGTTCATACTCGAGTGTGGTAAGCCTGAACTTAAGTCTACTTACGGTGTGTACATAAGCCCCAATGGAATATGCTGTTGAATAAGCTTTGCAATTACCATTGTTCCAGAGCAGAGAGCAGTCCAGTGTACAGTAGACTTAAAAAAGCACATAAGTGCTTATTCCATTATCCTCGATATAAAATAACTTTTTTTAAAAGAATAAATAAATAAATAGGGAAGGACGTCTCCACCGTTGGCAAAAAAAGAGAAAAAAAAGACTGGCGAGCACATCCTTCAAAGGTGTACGCTATACAGCAATCTGAGGAAGATTGTGTGGCTGACGGAGATAACCCTGCAAACCAAGCTGTACGGCTCACAAGAGGAGCTGGAAAGGACATGCCATTATTTTTCCTAGACACATCTAACGATATAAAGTTAAGAGAGAAGAAGATTAAATTGATTTAAATACTCACATAAATATCTTCCACATTCTCCCACCCCATTTTTAAACCCAGTGTAAACATGTTTAAACTGTTATTTGGTGTACAGCAACAAAATGACAAAATGTTTTTGTTATTATTTTAGTGACAATTTTCGAGAGAGAAAAAAGAGCGGTGGCGATTGATGTCTTGCGTCAATAAAAGACGAATAAGGGCACGCAACCCCCGTTCACGTTTCTACATAAGAGTTGCTTTTAGTGACAGCTGTGCTGAGAGCCTTATTCTCTCTTTTTCTTCATGTTTCTGTTTCCTCTTCCTGTTTCCTGTTCCTGTTCCTCTTCCTGTCACTTTCTGCGCTCTCTGTCATGTGGTGGAGGCCCATGCTTTATCATGAGCCATCATTCTTCTGTTGGGCTTTGACACGCAAAACACAAGTGCACCGAGACCCTCGCCACTGTGTGTGTTTTTCTTGTCTTTTCTTTTTATTTCGAGAAGAATGAAATAAACTCTCATGAGCTTTTTAACATCAAGCTTCCTCACGCGCGTGCACGCACGCGCGTGCACGCACGCGCGTGTGTGTGTGTGATACTACATCAATAGCAACGCTATGTTTTCACTTAAAATCGTTCTGTATATTGCCTTTAGATAGTTACTTTTCTGAGTTTGTTGAAGCACTTTTGTTTGTTTGTGTTTGATCTGCTTGTTTGTTTCCGTGTGTGTGTGTGTGTGTGTGTGCGTGCGTGCGTGCGTGCGTGCGTGCGTGCGCGCGCGTGCGTGCGTGCGTGCGTGTGTGTGCGTGCGTGCGTGCGTGCGTGCGTGCGTGCGTGTGTGCGTGCGTGCGTGCGTGCGTGCGTGTGTGTGTGTGTGTGTGTGTGTGTGTGTGTGTGTGTGTGTGTGTGTGTGTGTGAAACGCAAACGCAAACGCAATTTTAATTCACGGGGGTAATAGATTAAGTAACAAGACTTTTTTCATCCAGCCCTCAAAATGAAAAGAAAAAAAAAAGCTGCAAGAAAAGCAAAAGTATAATTATGATACATATGAAAGTACACACACACATTGATATAAAACAAACACGAGAGGGGAGAGATAGGACAGAGACAGAGACAGAAGACGGACAGACAGACAGACAAAGCAGAGGGCAGGCGGGCGGGCAGGCAGGCAGGCAGGCGGGCAGACAGACAGATAGATGACAGACAGAAAAAAACAGAGGGACAGATAGACAGTCTAGATAGAGACAGAGATAGCGAGACAGAGAGGGGAACAAGAAGTATGAAAACCGATATAAATGTTGTGTTAAAACATCTTGGAAGGAGATATGTTGTATCACATTGTTTCATCAAAAGATCTTGATACATTGTTTTAAATTTTTTTAGATTAGTTTCATTTTTTAGTTGGTAGGAAGCCTATTCCACAGCCAGCCCCAGAATATGCTAGACTTGATTTAATAGTGTTATCTTAGGGAGAGTTGATTAATCAAATGAGAGTGTCCCCAAAATCATTTACTGTGAAGATGCTTTGTAATAAAGATGGGGCATTTCCATGCAAGATCTTATGCATCAAAACTCCTTATTGGGAAAAGAAGCTTGTTTTAAGGGGAAGAATATTAATATCTGAATGGTCAGCAACTGTTAATAGATGATGATTTATTTAGGATTAAGCTTTAGGCGCGTTAAATGCACCCTCACTATTAATTTAAGTAAATTATTGCTGGCCATATCCCACAGTGAAAGATGCATAATCTATTGCTTTTTTGAATATAAGAATCAAAGAATATTTTTCTGGCATGCATAGTTAGGGGGTTTTTTTTATCTTACGGAGTTGGTATATTTTTGAGGCAATTTTTTTTGGACAGGTTTGGATGTGGGCAGACCATAATAGGTTGTTGTCAATAGTTATTCCTAAAATTTGTGATTTGAGACTTCTTCAATTTTTCATTGCCAATGTAGAGAAATGGTAGATTGCTATTAAGGTTCTGTCGTTTCTGTCTTGGGGAAAAATGAGCATAAATTAGTTTCCTTTGACTGAAGGGTCATATGGTTCAAGTGAGTCCATTCCATAAGTACTTTTTATATCTTCTTGCAAATTGCGAAAGACTTCAAACGAGTTAACATGGTTAATATCAATAGTGGTGTCATCTGCAAATAAATCACAGGAAGCTTTAGTAAATAAGGGAAGATCATTAATGTGTGCGTGCGTGCGTGCGTGCGCGCGCGCGTGTGTGTGTGTATGTGTGTGTGTGTGTGTGTGTGGAGGGGGTTTGTTTCTTTATGAACTTTACTGAGAGGTGCTTGCTTGGTTTTGTTTTTCAATGCCTTATCTTCTGTAACATTCCTCTCCTACTGTTCCTTCCCTGATCCTATCCATCTCTCCGGTCAAGCCATGCCCGTATTCCTTTTGTTGTGATCTCAGGATCGTAGGTTCACAGAAAGCCTATTGATGTCGGGCCGCCGTGGGGCCATCATGGAGAAGGGCCCCGCTCTGCTGCTTGGTCACGATGGGGGTGTTCAGTGGTGCCTGTTCTGATCCAACATACGCAAGACAAAACCTTGTAAGTGCAGCTCCCTGCTGACGACAGTAATGGGTCAGCTGTGCAGCCAGGTTTGGTGGACTGAATGAGACACCCACCTGGGGGTGGAAACCGCCACATCATCGGTTCAATAGCCTTGGTCCTTGAAATTCCAAGAGTCAAGGCTTTAACACAAACTTACCACAGGCACGGTAGTGTATGGGGAAACCAAAGGTGAGATCATTGTGAGACCAGAGCAACTGGGGCCATCGATTTAGGGACAATTTTCCTTTACTGCTTGATGATCAGTGATGATGAGAATGATTTAATGATGCTGCTATGGAAGATCATATGTTTTGAAACTACTTGACACGGCTGAATTCTACACTTCTTGTCATTATATTCCTGTTTCAATCGGCCCGAGAGATACAGACACCTGGAATGTTGCTCAGGAAATTTAACAACACCCTCAAAATTGTGTGAGTGAAACTCTATCTCTAGTCCCAGTCTTTCCACTCAGTCCATAACAAACTCATTTTGGGTGAGAGCCAGCTGTAATCGCAAAAATCCCACTGCCTCTAGGGAAGTGCCTAACCCAAGGCACAAAACAGTACACAAAGTGTACATTGTTTGTTTACATCTGGGAAAAGGTATAGAGAGAAGCAGCACCATCTCGTATTTTCTTATGAGTGGGGGGGGGGGGGGGGGAGGGGGCCTAGGAGGCGGATTCGTCAGTGCCAATATTTAGTTTTATACCTCCCCTCTATCGAAATCATCTCCTTCTTTAAAAAAGAACAGTCAGAAACTTTCAAATTTTCAGTAGAACACAACAAAATGTCGCCATTGTCTTGCCTACATGTTGCTAACAGACGGAACAATTCACACCTCCTGAAGAAGAGAGATGATGAAAGGCAGTTAAAAATCTACTTTCTTTCCAGAACACGATTTTTCCATTTGGCATTCGTTACTCTTGTTTTCTTATTACCTCCCTTCCTCTCTTCTTGTTCTGTCAACTCCTGTGTACATCATCACATGACCTGTCCAATGGTTGTCTGTTTTTATCGGGCATTAGAAATGTGTTGTCAGTTTGTCTTTGATCACAGGATGCACGATTGCATTTTTGGGGGGAGGCGGAGGGGTGGACTTAATTTTTCTTTGCTTTTTTCTGTGTGACCGTCTGTTACATTGTCCATTTCTTTCATCTTAAATTGTTGATGAATATCTGTCTCTGTCTCTGTCTCTGTGTCTGTCTGTCTATCTGTCTGTCTGTCAGTCTGTCTCTCTCTGTCTGTCTCTCTCTCATTCCGTTTTTTTTAATCATTTTTTTCTTTATTGTAATCTGAATATAAAAAATCAATCAACTGTACTTTTTCTTTTCCCTTAATAATATTTTTTAAAGTATGTCTGTCTCTCTGTCTCTGTCCCTCCCTGTCTTTGTCTGTGTATGTGTGAGAGAGAGAGAGAAATTAAATGTGTTTGTGCGTGTGAATGTGCGCACGTACGCATATGTATATATTGCTGATGTTGCCGCAGTTGTTATTCCTGTTGCTGCTGTTGTTATTGCTAATTCTTCTTCCTGTCAATGTCCCTGTTAATACTGTTGTTGTAGTCTTCGTCGTTGTTGGTAATAATATCACGATTATTACTGTCGCCATTTGTGTCTAAGTTTTGGAGGCGAAAAGAAATTTCTCTGAGGATTTTACTTTTTTTTCTCAATGTTTTCTTCCTAAATAATGAATGCGTTTGGATGGGAGGATGTTTAAAGCTTCCCAGCTGCCTCTTCTTCTTCTCCACGCTTCCAGTGATGGATATGTTGGCAGAGGAGGAGGCAAACAGCTGTCTGGTTATCCAGGGCAGCTGATCACCTCTATCGAACGCACGGTGAACGCAAAGCCTTGTACGCTCTGCGAGTGCAATGTTTTGAGTGTGTATGTGTGTATGTGTGTGCGTGTGTGTGTGTGGGTGCTAGTGTAGCTCAATCTGTGTACTAATAAAGATTTTGTTTTTGTTTGATTTGGGGTTTTAGTTTCGGCTTTGTAGATATTAGGTTTTTGTTTTGGGTTTTTGTTTGGGTTTCTTCGAGGGGTGGAGGGGGGTGGGGGTGGGGGTAGGGGGGGGGTGGGGGAGGTTACTTTTAGGGGATGTTTTGGTTGTAGCTGTTGTTTTTGTTTTTGTCTTTGTTTTGGGGGTGTTGTTATTTGTTTTTTGTTTTGTTATTTTGTTTTGTTGTTTTTGTTTGTGTTTTTTGATCGTTTTTGTTTTTTTTCTCTCTTTTTGTTGTTGTTGTTTTGGTTGGTGGGTGGGTTTTGTGTTGTTTCTTTAGGTTAAACCAGCAATGTAAGGTATGCGAGTCATTGATTTTCGTGCAAAACGATTGGCTGTGCTAAAGGCACAGACCAATGAGGAGAAGCCGTCTTGGCTGACCTAGTTTTGAGTATTCACCCGACGCCATGACTCAGACAACTACTGGGGGAAGAAGATCCATCACATTAAGGCATGCAGTTTGTGTGTGTGTGTAGGTGCACGCATATTTTCAAATTGCGCGCGTGCGTGTGTGTGTTTGTATGTGTGCATGCTCATGTAGGCTCGTGCAGGCCTTATGCTTACGTATTTTTAATTATGTATAGGAGTGATAGAGAGAGAGAGAGAGAGAGAGAGAGAGAGAGAGAGAGAGAGAGAGATAGGTGTGTGGTGTGTGTGTGTGTGTGTGTGTTTGTGTGTGTAGACGCTTGCGAACGCAAAGTCGTTTCAATACTTCTTTTTTGTAGTTGCGGGCAATTGTTTTTCGTTGTTATTATTGTGTTGCTATTGTTTCGGTTTCCTGTTTCTGATCCTTTCATCGATTTTCCAAACATAAAAAGCTGTTTAGTTTTACAGACTGGGAAACAACTTGTCAATAAGTTGGCTGTAATCCTCCATCTAACGAAATAGTATACAATGTGCTCATATAACCATGTACATGTGTCATCATCATTTCCATCCAAACAGAATACACAAAATATCAACAATGCGGCAGTATCATGAATATTTCAAACCACTACTTCTTTAGGTTATAAAATTAATGCAACCAGGAAGCGTTGACTGGTTTCTGAGCTCGATCAGTCTGCGCTCTCTCTCTCTCTCTCTCTCTCTCTCTTCTCCTCCCTCTCCATCTCCAATAAATTCACGCCACACTCTCACGCACTGTCCTTCTGACTCCATCTCTGTCTGCCATTGTGTCTGCATCTTCAAGCTGACGTCATTTATCACGTGATATCCTTGCTGTCGGGAGATGGACCTTGCCTCTGACAGTGACGATGTCGTTAAGATGTGATTAATCTTTATACTAAAAAAACACACTTGTTTCTCTTAGTTTTTAATCCCCTTTCCTGCTTAAAGTTGTCAGTAATGTGGGTGAATATTTTTTTCCTAAACTGTTTGCCTTTTCTTGTTTTTTTCTTTTGCTTTGTTAATTTATTTACATGTTACTCTTGTTTTGTGTGTGTGTGTGTGTGTGTGGGGGTGGGGGGGTGGTGTACTCTGTGTTCTTTCGTTCCTTGTTTAGGGTGTGTCAATTGTGCGACTTTTTACGTAGCGACCATTTTGCCCGTCATACCTTTTGATAATATGTTATAATTTTATATCCATTTGGTTTTCTTTCTTAATTTCACCTCCTTTCTTTTCTTTTTTCTTTTCTTTCGTACTTTTTTTAGTTTCTTTTCTGTGTCTTGTTCTTTTCTTTCTCGTCTTCTTCTCTTCTCTCTGCTCTCTCTGTACTCTGTCTCTCATCTCTGTCTCTTTTTCTGTCTGCCTGTCTGTCTCTTTCTCTCTCTCTCTCTCACTGATAAACCTCAACGTAAGAATTCTTTTCCTCGAGTCTTCAAATATTGATTTGTGTAAAAAGATGAAGGTGTCCCGTAACCTATGTCGCCGTTGGGGAGCGAGGCATCAGAGACCTCGGTTTCTCTAGGGGCCAGCATATTGAAGGCGGCACCCATCTCCTCTCCTCTCCCTCGCTGCTTTACCTTCCCTGACCCTAAAGAGGAAGGTACCATTTACAGCTGGGTGAACTCGGGGACTGTACTGAACTCAAGGCGCACAAATGGTCACCCATCCACTTGGTAACCACCCTCATTGCTGCTTAACCTTCACTTGGAGAAAGCGAGTGCTCTGACAACTGATCTACACCACACGGGATATCAAACTTTATTCCATTTGTCATTCTAGCTATTCATTTTAACCTGGTAAGTATGTTATGTGTGTGTGTTTTTTTCAGTGTGTGTGTGTGTGCGCGCACACGCCGCGCGCGGTGTGTGTGTGTGTGTGTGTGTGTGTGTGTGTGTGTGTGTGTGTGTTGTGTGTGTGTGGTGTGTGCGTGCGAGCATATGTGCATATGTGTGTGTTGTAGTGTATTGTGTTGCATTGTATTGTGTTGCTCTGTATACTACTTGCATTCACAGATATATATTTCTCTGCGTGAAATCAGGGGCTATTCTCTCAAGCTAGAGCGAGTTATGTCACCCCAAGAGCAGCGCTACCCACTTTGTTCAATGTTCCTGTCTGTAGCGCGTTTGTATTGTTTGTTGATTACTTATATATTGTTGTTTCCTCCAGAACAGCAGCCTTTTTTTAGTTTTTGCATAAAACGTGAAATAATGTTGTCTTCATGTCTCTGTGGCCACAGGTAAATGCTCTACCTTGCTGTTTCTTCGTCGTCGTCGAACGCTCAGACAGCAACTATTGTTGTCTATTAGAGCAGCGAAAATGCGTTAAGCGTCTGACAAGTAAGGCCCAGCATATCCGTCTTCGGCATAAGAGAGAATTGTTATTTTTTAAGACTTATTGGAAAATAGGCAGGAGATTGGAACAAGAAGGCAGAAAATAGACAAAAGGAAGTGGCAGAAAGAAAAGAAACGGGCCAGAAACAAAGAGAGCGATAGAAAAGAGGAAAATTCTAGAATGTCCAGAAGGTGGGAATGCTATTTATACTGATAGGACCCCGGCATTCCCACGAGGAAACCCTGATGTTTTATATCAAAGATTCTGAGAGATAAAAACCCAACATTTTTGGATCACGCAAAGGCCAATTTTACCTATTACTTTCGAGAAAAATAAACCAAATAAGGAAACGAGCAGAAAGAGAGCCAAACAGACAGACAGAGAGACAGAGAGATAAACAAACTCGGAGACAGAAAAACCGACACACGTAATAGAAAAGCTAAGTTGGTATAAAGTGCACATTAAAAGCACCCACGATGCTATGTAAAATCGGTTTGTTGAGAAACTGCTGCATGTTTTATTCGATATGGAAATCAAATCATCCACAAATCACTATTGTCTCCTCTCTCTCTCACAAAATTTTCTGCAACCGTGAAATCATAAAATCTTTCCCATTTGTCATCATCATTTCCGTACCAAATCTAGCTGCAGCCTGGCACTAAATATCAGAAGCTATGAAAACATCTCTGTGATATCATCATACACTCTGCAAACTCCACGTTGGGTTAAAGCTACAGCCTAGAAAGCATTTGCTGCTTTCAATACCCAATCTATCTCCTCTCTCCGATCTATCAAGCTGACCACTCACGCATGTACGCACGCACATACACACACGCACACATAGACATACACACACACACGCGTGCGAACACAAATATACATGCATGCACAAACACACGCATACACACACGCGCACACAGATGCATGCATGCACACATGCACACACGCATGCATGCATGCATACACACACGAACACACAAATACACACACGTACTGACACACACACACAAACACACACACACACACACACACACAAAGCACAAACACACACGCACACGCACATGCACATATATTCACACACATATTCTCACACACAGCACAAACAGACAGACAGAAGAGAGAGAGAGAGAGAGAGAGGAGAGAGAGAGAGAGAGAGAGAGAGAGAGAGAGAGAGAGAGAGAGAGAGAGAGAGATGCGATTGCGAATGCGAATGCGAATGCGAAGGAAGAGAGAGAGAGAGAGAGAGAGAGAGAGAGAGAGAGAGAGAGAGAGAGAGAGAGAGAGAGAGAGAGAGAGAGAGAGAGAAACAGAGAGAGAAACAGAGAAGAAGAGAGAAAGAGAGAGAAGAAGAGAGAAGAGAGGAGAGAGAGAGAAGAGAGAGAGAGAGAGAGAGAGAGAGAGAGAAGAGAGAGAGAGAGAGAGAGAGGAGAGAGAGAGGAGAAAGAGATAGAGAGACAGACAGACAGAAAGACAGACAGACAGAGTTTTCTTATTCCCTTTCTGCCCGCCATTTTGTCTGCACTTTCAGGCTGACTTCATTTATCACGTGATCTCGATGCTGCCAGAAGATGGACCGCTGAGGGTGATGATGTCGTAAAACTGTGATTAATCTTTTTTTCTTTCTTTTCTTTTCTGTCTGTCTGTCTGTCTGTATGTATGTATGTCTCTGTCTCTCTTGTTCACTTTTACGAAGTTGTCTGTTGCGTGGAAACAAAATGTTAGATGTAGTTTTGATCTGTATGTGTTGCGTGTCTTTCCTTTTTGTCTGTTCAGTTCAGGTGTATGTCTTTCTGCTTTTTTTCTTTCATTCTGGATTGTTCTCTATTTTATAACACTTTTAGGTAAGGCAGATTTTTTGCGTGAAATTTCGGCTGCTCTCCCTGGGAAGAGTACCTCACCACAAGAGCAGCGCCACTCATTATTTTGTTTTTCTTCTCTTGCTTAACATAGCTTAAGCTGTCCATTCGCTTAGCTTTATGTTTTTGTTTTCCATCTCCATTTTTAGTTATTTGTTCATGGGTTTTTTCACACACACACACACACACACATGAACAAACACACACACGCAAGCAAAATTTGAATCTCAAAATGCCAACAATTAAGAAAAAAGGGGTGATGGGGAGATGTGACAAGTTAAACTTATAAACTTTCCACCAATTCAAACAAAAACCTTATTCAAATCACACTGACCACTGAAAAGCCTAAAAAATGAAACACACCTATTGAGAAATAAATAAATAGCACGATATCAATGTTTCTTCTTGGTGAACAAGCTACCGACTTGTTCATAAGCACTACAACCAACTATTAATGGAACTCTTCTTCAACGACAAAGCCGATTTTACACAGAGCTGCTTAAAACCTTGTGCAGAGGTTTCTCACGTATAATGCGAAGGTACTCTTTTAAAACAGGACATTCAAAAAGAATATTACTGACTTACGTGCTCTAAGTACATAAATTCATGGCTCTTTTCTTTTCAGCATAAACATAGCTTACAACAGTGACTATCAAAGCGACAAAACACATTTGCAAGTCAGACTCTTGGCTTTCAACAAAACGATTACGTTTCTGTCCAGTCTACATCTATGGAAGCATCGCAGTTGTTGTTTTTTTCAACTCTTCATCGATTTTTCACTGGCCCAATTCAGTGGGCTAGTGGTGCTCTCTCTCTCTCTCTCTTCTCTCTCTCTCTCCTCTCTCATCATACATCTCCTCTCTCTCTCTCTCTCCTCTCTCTCTCTCTCACACACACACACACACGCACACCACGTCCTTCAGGCCTCTCTCTCTCTTCTCTCTCTCCCTCTCTCTCACCACACACAACACACAAGTCCTTCAGGCTCTCTCCTCTCCTCTCTCTCCTCTCTCCCTCTCCCCCTTCTCTCTCTCTCTCTCTCTCTCTCTCTCTCTCTCTCTCTCTCTCTCTGCCAATTTGTCTGCAACCTTTTATTTTTACAGCGACGTGTATCGATCACGTGACCTCTCAATGCCCGGAAGCTGTGCCGCTCAGGGAGCACCGGGCTGTGGTAAAGTTTAGATGACTTTTTACTTTCTTCTTCGTTGTTCCCCCATCACCCATCATCAGTCCTTCTGTGAGTTGTTTTATGTGTGTGATTAAAACGTTAGAGCCGTCTGCACTGTCCTACTATTCTTGTATCCATCCATCATTGTGTTGTGTCGGGTGTTGTGTTCTTAGTCTATTGATGAACTGCAGAGGTGGACAAGGAGAGGGGGTGGGGGTGGGAACTGATGAGCAGACAGGTGATACTCGACTCCCACGAAACAAAAAGACAGGTTGATACAGGACAAAATAAGATTATATATATTTTTAAAGCTGCATGAGTCCAACAGCCCGGGTACTGCGTATAACAGAGGATTGAGCGTGCAGGGGGTGGGGTGGGGGGTGTCTCTTTTGCAAGGGCGTACATGTACAATATGTCTGTCTTCTTGGACGAAATGTCAATGACCCGTGATGGGATAGGCAAGACAAGGCATGAGGCAAAAAAGGACAAAAGAGCCGTATACAAGATAGATAGATAGATAGATAGATAGATAGATAGATAGATAGATAGATAGATAGATAGATAGATAGATAGACAGATAGATGGATGAATGGATGGATGGATGGATAGATAGATAGATAGATAGATAGATAGATGATAGGATAGATGATGGATGGATGGATGGATGGATGTGATAGATGGATGGATGGATGGATGGATGGATGGTGGGTGTGGGTGATGATGGATGATGGATGGATAGATAGATAGATAGATGGATAGATAGATAGATGAATAGTCAGATAGATGGATAGATGGATGGATAGATAGATAGATAGATAGATGAATAGTCAGATAGAGAGATGGATTGATTGATAGATAGATATTTTTAAATGTGTATTTCATCCTTTTAAATCGAGGATAATGGAAAAAGCACTTATTTGCTTTTATCATCCAGTCCCCGTGTGTATGCAGTTTTGTCAATTCCATCATCTGTTTCCACTGGCACACAATGGACTACTCTTACGAAAAGCGGAACAGGATTTAACGTGTGCGCAAGATGTTCTGCGTGGGTTCGCACACGGGGCCTGGGTTTATTGTCTCATCCGAAGGACTTGAGGCGAGAGTGGAGTCTGCACTGATGTTAACTCCAGGGGAAAAGATCCCCTTGAACAGGAATCTGAATAAACACCTCCACAGACAATTGAAAATTACACCATCTGCTATGTCCCGTGAAAAGAAGACCATCAAGGTACGACGCACATCTAAAGACTTTTCAGGATCTCAGACGCTAAGGCTGGAAGTGTGGCCTGAGCCCACGCCTCTGGAGCAGAAACTGTACGGCACGGTGGATGACCTGCAGGCAACTGATGAATTCCTCAGAAGATCTGGTCTCTCAATATAACCCAGGCAACGCAAAGAAGAAGAACAGGAATCGAACCCGGGTCGTTAGATTGCGAGCGCAATGTTCTAACCACCAGGCTATCCCGTCGCGATACTATCTTTCCCTTCAGAACTGTCACCCTATTCTAATGTCACGAACTGATCACATTAATTGTGTTGCTTGTTTGCAGGTTGGTTTGTTTAGATACATAGAATAAGAGACAGACACACAAGCAGACAGACAAACATATAAATAGACGGAGAGAGAGAGAGAGAGAGAGAGAGAGAGAGAGAGACAGAGAGAGACAGGAGAGAGAGAGAGAGAGAGAGAGAAGAGAGAGAGAGAGAGAGAGAGAGAGAGAGAGAGAGAGAGAGAGACTCGGTGAAACAGAGAGGAGGAGGCAAGAAACACAATAGTTATAGAATTTCCAAGCAAAACTTGTATATCATTTACACAAAATCCTAGAGATTCAAAACACCATGCTTCCTTTCCTCCATGGTGTCTTGTGTTATTATTCGCAGGGGCAATTAGAAAAGGACGGGTAGCCTAGTGGTTAGAGTGTTACGGTCATGATCTGATTACCCAGAGTTCAAGTCACCACTGAGGCAGCTATTCAAGGAGCTATTTCCCTGGAGTTAACATCAGTACGAGTCCAGTCGACACCCCCCTCCCCTCCCACCTCCCAAGTCCTTGGTGGGAAACTACAAATTGAGGTTCTGTGTGCGCACACACAGAGAATGTCTTGCGCATATGTTAAACCTGTTCCTTCTTTTGAAAGAGTATGCCATTACGTGTCCGGTAGAACAGATTTTATTTTTTTTACAAAAAACCCAGTGCACTTTGGTGAGGTGTATAGACAACATCCCTAAAGTCAAAATGCGCCTACCTTAATAATGGTGGGCAAAAAAAGTCCGCAGAGCAAAATCTCACCAATGCTGACCCTGGGAGCACTTGATGAGAAACAGGAAAAACATTTAGAGAAAGGGCACCAACACGTTAGGTGCATGTTTCCTTGCTGCTGACACATATCACAAGGAAAGCAGTGTAGGCACTATGCAGCTAACCAGTGTGAACATGTCCCATGATGATGGTTTTTCCTTCAGAACTGTCACTCTATTCTAGTGCCATGACCTGATCACATTACTTGTCTTGCTTGTTTACAGGTTTGTTTGTATGTTTTTTTGTCTTTTTGTGTGTGTTTATGTGTGTGTGTTGCGTTTTGCTTTGTTTGTTTATTCATTGTTTTGTCTTAAAGTCATGGTCTGGTTTTGCGATGTTTGCCTTTGTTGTGTTTGCTGTATTTTGTTTTCCTCTCTCTCTTCTCTCTCTCTCTCTTCTCTCTCTCTCTCTCTCTCTCTCTTCTCTCTCTCTCTCTCTCTCTCTCTCTCTCTCTCTCTCTCTCTCTCTCTTCTGCTGTGTGTGTGTGTGTGTTTGTGTGTGTGTGTGTGTGTGTGTGTGTGTGTGCAGTGTGAAGTCAAGCAGTGTGGATATTTCCAGTGTGATTCAGGCCTGATCCTGTGCCTCCCTCTGGCACTGCCACTTCCTTGTGATCCCATTTTCTGATAGCAGTACTTGTGTGGCTTGTTAGCGTTTTGGATTACGCTGAGTGCTTTGGTTTTGCTTGATTATGAATATTTTGTTTGTGTTTTTGCTTGTTGGTTTGTTGTTAGGATTTTTTTGTCGATTTGTTTGTTTGTTTATGTTGATTTATCTCTCACCATGTAGTTATTTCTGTGTTGTTATGATACTAAGATCTTTATCATATTTTATCTGCAAGTAGAGAAAGGTTACAGCGAGAGGAAGGAAGAAACGGTGTCTCAGATTGACTGATTGATTGATTAATAATCTTCACTCCCAAGGGTTACAGATAAGTAATACAGAGAGAGAGACAGAGACAGAGAGAGACAGAGACAGCGAAAGAGACTAACCGACAGACAGAGAGACAGAGTCAAGTCAAAATAATTTAATGAGCCAGGCCATCTGCTCATGTCAAGGGGAACAGTGGGACGGGGATGACGCCATGCTGAGATACTTCTCAGTGCAACACCAACTCTTGTGAAGCAGAGTAGGCTGCGTGCCTACATTCGAGAAAGCTAATCACACTGACACAGTGGTAGCACTGACAGCTGAAATATTTATGACTACTAATGAATATGAATATATAACGAATAGAGCGCTTTGATTTGTTGCTTTACAAGATTCAGCGCTATATAAATTCCATACATTATTATTATTATTATGATTATGATTATGATTATGATTATGATTATTATTATTATTATTATCAATAATTATGTAAGAGAGACAGCCAGACAGACAAACAGACAGACGGACGGACAGATGGAGACAGAAACAGAAAGAATCCCATACCTCCAAACCTGCATCAACAAAGTTGCCTTTACCTAATCTGAAAACACATGAGACCAAATACAGCTAGACCCGCTTCACTGCTGCCGGTGCTACACAGAACAAGCTGCAGCCCATGGAAGCAGTGTGAAGTCCGCCAGTGTCAACAGTAGTTTCCACTGTGATTCTGATCTGCCCTCAGCCTGGCCTTCCCTCTGGAACTGCTACAATTTCTTGATGCCATTTTCTGATTGTGTAAATTTTGTGGTGTTTGGGTTTCTCTTTAGCCATTGTTGTGTTTTTTCTTGCTTTATCTAACTGTTTATTTGTAGGACCTTTTTACTTTGTTTTTTTAATCAAGTTTTCTTATTGTGATAACATGAGTGCTGGCTGTCCTATTTTATCTATGCAAACATTACAGATTCTCATAGGGACAGACAGACAGACAGACAGACAGACAGACGGACATACAAAAGTAGGGACAAAGAGATATAGAGAAATAGAATGAGAAACAAGAGTGTTTATTTTATTTATTTATTTTATTTATTCTATTATCTCGAGGATAATGGAATAAGTACTCGTGTACTTTTTTTATATCCACTCCCCGTGTGTATGCGGTTTTGTAAATTTTGTCATCTGTTCCCACCGTCACACAATGGCCTGCTCTTTCGAAAAGCGGAACAGGATTTAACGTGTGTGCAGATGTTTTTCATGCGTTCGCACATGGGGTCTCGGTTTATAGTCTCATCCGAAGGACTTTGACATTGACAGTGTGAGTGTATGTGTGAGAGACAGACAGACAGACATACAGACAGAGAGAGACAGATAGAGAGAGACAGAGAGATACAGAGGCAGAAATACAGAGAGAGACAGAGAGAAACAGAGGCAAAGACAAACGCAGAGATAAGGTAGAGATAAGAGACATACCGAGTAAACGAGCAAGTGAGAGAGATAAATAGATAGGAGAGACAGAAACACAGAGACAGAGAGCTAGCTCCTATCTGTAGAAAATAAAGTTTAAAAGAAATAGCTCTAGCCGTCTGGTTCACTGCTGCTGGTGCCATAGAGAAAACTGTGTGTGCAGTCAATGTGCAGTCAGCGAGTGAAAACGTCTTTACTGCGATCCAGCCCTAATCCTGTCCCTCTCTATCTGGGATTGCCACTTCATTCTGAAGTCATTTCTGTTAACAATATCCCTTTGGTTGGTTTGGGATTTTGAGGGAGGGAAGGGGGCTGTATGCTTTTTTGTCTTGATTATATGATGTTGTCTTGCATAGTTTTTGTTCCTATTGGCGTTTTACTGTTTTCATATGGAAAAGGGCTATTAAGATAAAATCTTTTTCTGTTGTATTTTGTCTGTCAAAATAGCATGCTTGGACGAGAAAAAGAGACAAGTAGACAGATAGACTTAGAGTGAACAGACGTTAAATTGAAGACAACAAAGAAAGTGAAAGAGAGACAGAAACAGAGGCAGAGACAACATAAGCAGAAATATATAATTGAAAGAGAGACAGACAGAGACAATATGAGCAGAACGATATAAGTGAAACACAAAGGCAGAGTATGACAGCAACAAAAAAGTAAACAAGAAGAGATAGGACCAGAGAAACACATATTACCTACCAGAGAATGACAGATGCCAAACACACAAAGCATAGATAGAGCCAGAGAAACCCATACAACACGACAGAGAATGATATATACAAAAAAGAAACAGCAATAGAGCAGGAGAGAGAGAGAGAGAGAGAGAGAGAGAGAGAGAGAGAGAGAGAGAGAGAGAGGAGAGAGAGAGAGAAGAGAGAGAGAGAGAGAGAGAGAGAGATAGAGAGAGAAAGAGAAAAGAGATACACATTCAGACACAGACATTCAGTAAAACTGAGTAAAGCCTATATGGGTCTGCCTGAAGTGATGTTCACAGAGTGCAGTCATCCCAAGCGGACATGTTCATTGTGGTTCAGCTCTCATCCTGTCCCTTTTGATCTGGGACTGTCGCTTGTTCCTGATGCCCTTAGCTGATAACATTACTTGTGTTCTTTGTTGGTGTGTTTGTTGGTTTTTGTTTTAATCTGGTTTCTTGTGGAGGGTTATTTGTTTGTCCACTGGTGTATTGTTATATGAGCATGTTGGCAACTTCTGTATCACGTTTTGTCTGTCAGCAGTGGTAAGTGCTGAAACAAAGCGTGAGAGAAACTGATACAAATGTAGGGATAAATAGATAGATAGATAGATAGATATATAGTAGATGGATGGATGGATGGATGGATGGATAGATAGATAGATAGATAGATAGATAGATAGATAGATAAATGATAGACATACAGACAGATGGATGGATAGATAGATAGATAGATAGATAGATAGATAGATAGACAGATAGATAGATAGATAGATAGATAGATAGATAGATAGATAGATAGATAGATGATAGATAAATGATAGACAGACATACAGATAGATAAATAGATAGATAGAGATTGATTGATTGATTGATTGATTGCTAGAGATAGATATATATAGAGCGATGGATAAAGAGAGATAGAGAGTAAGAGAGAGAATGAGAGAGAAAGAAGCAAAGACAGATATAAAAAGGCAACAAGAAAGAGGGCCATACAAACAAAGAGGGACAGAAAACTAGATAGGTAGAGAACTCGAAATTTTAATGAACAGTGAGAGAGGAGGGGAGAGGAGAGGAGAGGAGAGGAGAGAGAGAGAGAGAGAGAGAGAGAGAGAGAGAGAGAGAGAGAGAGAGAGAGAGAGAGAGAGAGAGAGAGAGAGTGAAGAGAAAAAGAAGTCATAAACATACAGACATGCAGGAAGACAAACTACAAACAGACTGACAAACAGACACAGATATCGACATAAAGAGACAAGAAAATACATCAAAACTTCAGCTCAATAACTTTGATGTAAGACACATAATATATTCAAGCTGTCCCTTTTTGTGCATATGTAACAGAAACAACAAAAACCAAAAACAAAAGTGAAACATTCTCATAAAGAAACACATTGACAAGAGACAGTGACAGAGACACACAAAATTACTATATCAGACAGACAGACAAAGACACAGCAAAAGCGATATCAGACAACGCCCCCCCCCCCCCCCCTAACACATGCACACAAATTCAGAGAGAAAGGTAGGCTGCATGACCCCCGTGGGACTTCTTTATCAAAAGTAGGGGAACGTGGAGAAGCTTGTTGATTTTATACACAAACTGTGAGGGCTATTGACAAAGACGAGGTGGGTTAAGGCTGGGCACTTTAATAGAAAGAGTATATTTTTAGTGTGCATCAATATCATTACAAAATTGATCTATGACATAAGACAAATGAGAGCGAGCGAGAGAGAGAGAGAGACAGACACACAGACAGACAGACAGGCAGGCAGGCAGGCAGGCAGGCAGGTAGGCAGATACAGAGAGAGACAGAGACACACACAGATACAGAGACAGCAACAGAGACAGACAGACAAATATGCAGACAGATAAACAAAAAGACCGACTGACAGAGAGAGAGAAAGACACAGAGACAGTAAGAGATAGAATGACAGAGACAAAGACAAATACAATTTGATAGGAAAAAGAAACATACAACAGAGAGTGACAGAAAGAGATATAGAAAGAGAACGCAAACAAACTCGGGGGAAAGAGAAGACAGACACACACACACACACACACCTACAAATAAAAGGACAAACAGATGCTGACACTGACAGAAAGAGAGATAAACATACATTAAAAAGAAGCCTTTCCTTCACCGACTTTGATGCCAGACACACATGTACCAAAATTCCCTTGTATGGAATTGACACACACACACACCACACACACACACACACACACACACACACACACACACACCAACAGTGATAATATCGGACAAAAACACTAACATAAGTAATAACAGACAAACAAAGCAAAACAAACAAAACCACAGACAAAGGTAGACTGCATCACCTCTGTTTTCAGAAGTAGGGGGGAAAGTAGTGAAACTTGTTGATTTTCTACAAAGACTTTGAGGGATATTGACAAAGACGAGGAGGTGGACTTCTGCTGGGATATCTTTGTTACCCGTGCTTTGAACAGCCCAGAAAACAAGTAACCAAATTTGTTGTTTTTGTTTTGTGTTGTTTTGTTGCTATTTTATACCCAGGATAGTGTTTTGCAGAAATCGTTGATTTCAATGAGAGAGAGGGAGCGAGACGGAGACCGAGAGACAAAAGAGAGAGACAGAAACACCGAGAGATACAGAGAGACAGAAAGAGAAAAAGAGACAGAGAGACAAAGGAAAAAGGCAAATAGAGAAAAAGATAGACAGATAGAGAAAGCACGCTCCCATTTCCGTTGCTCTTTTTACTACTTTTCTTGAAAAAAAATGATGCAGTGAAAAAATACAGTCTTATTTCTTCCCAGCATGTTTACCATTGTTTTTAAAAACATATTTTTTCTCAACCTGCCCAAGCATATAGATCAACAAAGAAGGAATATTTATGTGACAGTTTATAATGAACATGTCAAAAAGAGCACGTTTTAATACTCTCCATCTCTTTTTTTTTTAATATGCTGTAGACATGAAAAAAAATATATGCTTAAGACATTAATATTTTGAAATCCGCTTAGCCTACACCTCTCTCTCTCTCTCTCTCTCTCTCTCTCTCTCTCCTCTCTCTCTCTCTTCTCTCTCTCTCTCTCTCTCTCTCTCTCTCTTTCTGTGGTGTGTGTGTTGTTTTGTTTTGTGTGTGCGTGAGTGTGTGTTTGTGAGTGTGGATGTGTCTGTCTGTCTGTGTTGGTTTTTGTCCTCACTTTTCCGTCATGCTAAGTAGTCTTAAATACCTCTGGAAAAAAAATATAGCTATCTCCAAAGGTGAGTTATTTTTCCCCCTGAAAATATTCATTCCTTCTGTCTTTTTTGTCTTTCACTCCTAATTTTTTTTTGGCAAAGTAAACACGACAAAAGAGAATGACTGATCTCATATTTGTCTTCAGAAAGTTTTACAATAAAACAATTTTCCAAGGGAAGAGGAGACTTGGTCCCCTTAACGTGGGGCATGCAGACCCACTGGTGTGTGGATACGCTCCGGTGTCCGTGAACCAGCCCCCAGGTATGGGTCAGATACCAAGAGGACACCCCAAGGATGGAACAGGCGGAAGAGGAGAACCTGTCTCCCAACAGGTCTGAAAGCAGAGGAGGATGGCCTCGAGAGTAGACTGGACTCTGCAGCACATGGACACCAACCAGTCTAGGAGAACAACCGCTCTGGTGAAAAACACATCAGATACGCTGGGCCTGACTTGTCAGGCGCTTAACGGCAGCGCAACGCATTTTCGCTTAAATGACAGACAACAATGCGCTGCTGTCTGAGCATGAGTATCAGTGCTTATTTGTTTCTCTTTTCTCCTCTGTTAGTTTTTTCTTTTATTTTGAAAAGTTCAAATTTATACAAACATTGACAAGCATGTTTCAAAGAAACAGGTGTTTTTTTCCTTTAGCTTTAAGAGAACTGTTGAATAAAAGCTATTTGTTTGTCTTTTTCCCCATGATTTCTTTCTTACATTTTCTTGCTTTGTTTTGTTTTCTTTCGGGTTTGTGAATATCCTCCTCGTTCTACCTTTCTGCTTCCCCTGTTTGCTTCTTTCTTTAACGTCTGTATACAAATGTAATATAATAAAGATTTTGCTTTGTATTTCGGGAGAACAAAAATCTTATAAAATCCAGAGATTTCAAGCCAAAGGTAAAAGAGTTATCCTTACGTAACAACAGTATCATCCACATTAAGAAAAAATCCTTTGAGAGATAAACAAGAATAGAATTAATACTATATTTTGATTTTTTTTAAAAAGCAAACACGGCTTTACTATCAAAAACCCATTTCTAAGCAAAGACTTCTGGAGAAAAGAAGGATGAAGGATAATGTCAACGATGGACATGAAAGCTTTGAACAGGGAAACTCGGGCCTGAAAAAACATCTCAGAAAATGATTATAACAATCATGGAAAACAAAGAAAATTGTGCAATGAAGAGTAAATATAACTGTTTTATTCCTTTTCTCTATGAATGTGTGTTGAGGTTTGTTTATGTTTTTATTCTTTACAGCAACCTCATACACGAGTTACAAACAACAAAGAAATGAATTTGCTACGTGGGTTCCTTGTAACGCACATGTTGCGCGTAAGCGCGTGCATGTCTAAAAGAGAAAGGGGGTAGGAGAGAGAGAGAGCAATAGAGAGAGAGAGAGAGAGAGAGAGAGAGAGAGAGAGGAGAGAGAGAGAGAGAGAGAGAGAGAGAGAGAGAGAGAGAGAGAGAGAAGAGAGAGAAAGAATGACAATGACAATGACAATGGCAACGACATTCTTTTTTGGGACAGAGACATGTATATAGACACATTGTAAGTACACGATCAAACATGGGTGCGTAGGCATTATCCTCAAAGAAAGAGAGAGACAGACAGACAGAAAGAGACAGACAGAGAGAGAGTGTGTATGTGTATGTGTGTGTGATCGTGTGTGTGTGTGTGTGTGGTGTGTGTGTGTGTGTGGTTGTGTGTGTGTGTGTGTGTGTGTGTTGTGTGTGTGTGTGTGTGTGTGTGTGTGTTGTGTTGTGTGTACGAACATGACTCAGTGTGTGTGTGTGTATGTGTGTGCATTTGTAAGTGTGTGTGTGTGTGTGGTGGGTGTGTTTGTGTGTGGTGTGTGTGTGTGTGTGTGTGTGTGTGTGTGTGTGTTGTGTGTGTTGTGTGTGTGTGTGTGTGTGTGTGTGTGTTTCATTTAATATTTTTAGGTAGAAAATTCTTGTATCAAAGAAAGTAAGAACAACCACAGGCTTAAGAGTTTACACAAGTTCTTAGCTTTCAAACCAAAGTTCTATCTGAAGCCTGCAGATTCAATCCATTTGTTGTATTGCTTTAATCCATCTGTTCTTTTAGCGACCTTTGTTTATATTGTTTCGTTTTTTATTGGGGGGGGGGGGGGGTACTTTTTGGAGGAGGGGTAGACATTGTTGTTTTCTCTTTTTTTTTCTTTGGGCTTTGTGGATCGTTTGTATTTTTTTCTGTTTTCTTTCTTGAA
>CM054157.1:26231489-26271489 GCA_028751875.1 Rapana venosa | reverse complement strand
TCAAACATTTCGTAAACTTACGTTTTTATGGGGTTGATTTTAAAACAGGGAGGTCCATCATTCCCTAAGGTTCCCTTTGGATCAACAAAGCTTGACTTAAAGACAGTATTAGCGGGCCTGGAAAAACATGCCGATTTTTGTGGATAGTCAACTTGTTCACGTGCGATGTGTGTGTGTGTGTGTGTGTGTGTGTGTGTGTGTGTGTGTGTGTGTGTGTGTGTGTGTGTGTGTGTGTGTGTGTGTGTGTGTGTGTGTGCATTCTTACAAAATTTTACCATGGGCAATTCTCTTGTCGCTCTTTCTCTGTTTCTGGTCCATCCACCTGGAATGACCTCCCTCTTTCGATTCGCCAAAACCTCCATTTGATAGCTTCAAATCCAACCTCAAAACGCACTTATTTCCTACCTGATGCTTTCCCCTCATATCTGTCCCTACTTTTTAACAGCATCCTTCATCTCCTAAGTGTGTATGTGTGTGTGTGTGTGTGTGTGTGTGTGTGTGTGTGTGTGTGTGTGTGTGTGTGTGTGTGTGTGTGTGTGTGTGTTGTGTGTGTGTGTGTGCGTGCGTGTGTGTTCACGCGCGCGTGCATAAATTTGAAATGTTATTCATTATATTTGAGGAAATTTACATGCATGTAAATGATTTGAGTGCAAGCATTTCGATTTGTTTATTTTACAAGATTCAGCGCTATATAAATTCCATATATTATTATTATAATTAATATTTTTATCATTATTATTATTATTCTTGTTGATAGTAGAAGAAGAAGAAGTAGTAGTAGTAGTTGTAGTAGAGGTAGTAGTAGTAGCAGCAGCAGCAGCAGCAGCAGCAGCAGCACAGCAGCAGCAGCAGTAGTAGTAGTAGTAGTAGTAGTAGTAGTAGTATAGTAGTAGTAGTAGTAGTAGTAGTAGTAGTAGTAGTAGTAGTAGTAGTAGTAGTAGTAGTAGTAGTAGTAGTAGTGTCCATTCCCTGTTTTACAAGAATGGGTTGTGCTTCTCTTTGTTGGTTTAGTTTTGATGTTGTTATTGCTTTTATTTGGGGGGTGGATGTCATTTAAACCCATGTAAGCAAAAGGAAACGGATGGACTTTGAAGTAAACCATCTTGATTTCTAGTCCTCTAGATAAGTACCTTTAAAAAGCCATCAAACCACGATCAGCTTGTAGGAAACTCATTTCCCGGTATCAGTGGAAAAAAACAAAAGCCTGGTCTTGTGAGAGACCGAGTTGCTCAACAGCAAGGTTTTTTTTCCTAGTTCTGTGTCAATACAGGTTTGTGGATGCTCAGATTGTGCTCAGATATTATTTTACAAAAACAACAAATTCGAAACATTAAAATGCAGATAATGCAATCCCATTTTCAAAGTGTCATATCTTCAAAATGTTAACCTTTTCTTATTTCACCATTTATCTTTGCATTTTTTTCCAAAATTGAAGAGAGAGAGAGAAGGGTGGGGGGAGAGGGTGGGAGAGAGAGGGGTGTGGAGAGAGAGAGGGAGAGAGAGAGAGAGACAGAGACAGAGACAGAGACAGAGAGACAGAGAGAGAGATACAGAGATAGAGACAGAGGCAGAAAAAACAGAAAAAACAGACAGAGATAGACAAACATACAAACAAACAATCGGAAGGACAAAAATAGTAATGTCAATCTAATGATGCGTTCTGGTCTCCATTATGCGTTTACTTATGTTGTTCTCAAGACATATACATCAAACCTTGGAAACTTTGGATTTTTATATTTGGGGTAAATACTTGCACACACACACACACGCACACACACACACACACACACACACACACACACACACACACACACACAAATACCTCATACATATGGGATCCCCACCCTGTACTTTTCTGCCCCAAACACAGCCAATGGTTTCAGATAATCCACAGCTGCTGCCAAATACATAAATTGTTCCTGAAAATCGAAATTGCAAATGGGAAGCCTTTTTTCTGTTGAGCAGCTTTTCTGTGGGAAAAATCAAGAGGTATATATACCTCTTGATTTTTCCCACAGAAAAGCTGCTCAACAGAAAAAAAGGCTTCCCATTTGCAATTTATATATATATATATATATATATATATATATATATATATAGAGAGAGAGAGAGAGAGAGAGAGAGAGAGAGAGAGATAGAGAGATATACACACACACACACACTAAAGAGAAAGGGGGGGGGGAGGGGCAGGGTATGGTTGTAATTACAGATAGGAGCACAAAAGGGAGTGTTCATGTTGATGAATAAGAAGAAAATACTTACACAACGAAAAACTGTTTGATAAGATAGAAAAACAACAAGAAGGAAAGAAAGAAAGAAAGACGGGCAAATAGACAAACATGCATACATCAGATATTCTAAAAGGCCCCAGAAACAGATATGCGAAGAGTACATGAAAACCAAAGCAGAGGCAGCTACATTAGTGAGTAAGAGATTAAAAATTTAATTTCAATTTTTAATGTTATTTTAGAAAAACACCACAAGAACACACAAAGACAATCGACAAAGAAGACAAGAAAACAGGGAAACAGACACTCAGAAACAAAAACACACGTATAATATAATGCGAAGAAGAATGCGAAGAAGAATGCGAAGAAGAATGCGAAGAAGAAAGAAGAAGAAGAAGAATGCGAAGAAGAAGAAGAAGAAGGAGAATGCGAAGAAGAAGAATGCGAAGAAGAAGAAGAAGAATGCGAAGAAGAAGAAGAAGAATGCGAAGAATGCGAAGAAGAAGAAGAATGCGAAGAATGCGAAGAAGAAGAAGAAGAAGAAGAAGAAGAAGAAGAAGAAGAAGAAAGAAGAAGAAGAAGAGAGAAGAAGAAGAAGAGAAGAAGAAGAAGAAAGCGAAGAAAGAAAAATGCGAAGAAAAAGCGAAAGAAGAAGAAGAAGAAGAAGAAGAAGAAGAAGAAGAAGAAGAAGAAGAAAGAAGAAGAAGAAGAGAAGAAGAAAAGAAGAAGAAGAAGAAGAAGAAGAAGAAGAGAAGAAAGAAGAAGAAGAAGAAGAAGAAGAAGAATGCGAAGAAGAAGAAGAAGAATGCGAAGAAGAAGAAGAAGAATGCGAAGAAGAAGAAGAAGAAGAATGCGAAGAATGCGAAGAAGAAAAAGAAGAAAAAGAAGAAGAAGAAGAAGAAGAAGATAGAAGAAGAAGAAAGAAGAAGAAGAAGAAGAAGAAGAAGAAGAAGAAGAGAAGAAGAGAAAGAAGAAAAGAATGCGAAGAACGAAGAAGAAGAATGCGAAGAAGAAGAAGAAGAAGTCAGAAGAAGAAGAAGAAGCGAAGAAGAAAGAATGGAAGAAGAAGAAGCGAAAGAAAGAAGAAGAAGAATGCGAAGAAGAAGAAGAAGAGAAGAAGAAGAAGAAGAAAAAGAAGAATGCGAAGAAGAAGAAGAACGAAGAAAGAAGAAAGAAGAAGAAGAAGAAGAAGAAGAAGAAGAAGAAGAAGAAGAAGAAGAAGAAGAAGAAGAAAGAAGAAGAAGAAGAAGAAGAAGAAGAAGAAGAATTGCAAAGAAGAAGAAAAAGAAGAAGAGAAAGAAGAAGAATGCGAAGAAGAAGAAGAAGAATGCGAAGAAGAAGAAGAAGAATGCGAAGAATGCGAAGAAGAAGAAGAAGAAGAAGAATGCGAAGAATGCGAAGAAGAAGAAGAGAAGAAGAAAGAAGAAGAAGAAGAAGAAGAAGAAGAAGAAGAAGAAGAAGAAGAAGAAGAAGAAGAAGAAGAAGAAGAAGAAAAGAAGAAGAAGAGAATGCGAAGAAGAAGAAGAATGCGAAGAATGCGAAGAAGAAGAAATGCGAAGAATGGAAGAAGAAGAACAATGCGAAGAAGAAGAAGAAGAAGAAGAAGAAGAAGAAGAATGCGAGAAAAGAAGAAGAAGAAGAAGAAGAAGAAAGAAGAAGAAGAAGAAAGAAGAAGAAGAAGAAGAGAAAGAAGAAGAAGAAGAAGAAGAAGAAGAAGAGGAAAGAAGAAGAAGAAGAGAAGAAGAACAAGGAAGAGGAGAGGAGGAGAAGAAGGAGAAAGAAGAAGAAGAGAAGGAGAAGGAGAAGAAGAAGAAGATGAAGAAGAAGAAAAAGAAAGAAGAAGAAGAATGAAGAGAAGAAGAAGAAGAAGAAGAAGAAGAAGAAGAAGAAGAAGAAAGAAGAAGAAGAAGAAGAAGAAAGAAGAAGAAGAAGAAGAAGAAAAGAAAGAGGAGGAGGAGGAGAAGAAGGAGAAGAAGAAGAGAAGGAGAAGAAGAAGGAAGAGAAGAAGAAGAAGAAGAAGAAGAAGAAGAAGAAGAGAAGAAGAAGAAGAAGAAGAAGAAGAAGAAGAAGAAGAAGAAGAAGAAGAAGAAGAAGAAGAAGAAAAAGAAGAAGAAGATTGCGAAGAAGAACAAGAACAAGAACAAGAACAAGAACAAGACAAGAAGAAGAAGAAGAAGAAGAAGAAGAAGAAGAAGAAGAAGAAGAAGAAGAAGAAGAAGAAGAAGAAGAAGAAGAAGAAGAAGAAGAAGAAGAATGCGAAGAAGAAGAAGAAGAAGAAGAAGAAGAAGAAGAAGAAGAAGAAGAAGAAGAAGAAGAAGAATGCGAAGAAGAAGAAGAAGAAGAAGAAGAAGAAGAAGAAGAAGAAGAAGAAGAAGAAGAAGAACAAGAACAAGAACAAGAACAAGAAGAACAAGAAGAACAAGAAGAACAAGAAGAAGAAGGAGGAGGAGGAGGAGGAGGAGGAGAAGAAGATGAAGGAGAAGAAGAAGGTGAAGAAGAAGGGGAAAAAGCTTTCAAGAGAAGCTGTTAAAAGTTTTACAGGTTCTTGTAATGTGTCTACCACTATGACAACACCTGACAGTTCACCAATAGGCTTTATTCACCAGGGGATGCTGGACACATTCCCTCCTGAAAGATATCAGTGCTTCTTAAGTGCCTGGTCTGTGAACGTTTTTCTCTTCCTTCTTTCTTTTTAGTTGTTCTGTTCCTTTTTTTTTCTATTCATGTTGCAGTGTTTGTTTGTGGGTGGGTTTTTTGTGTTGTTTTTTTGGGGAGGGGGGGTTCGTCATTGTTGTTATCGTTGCTGTTCTCTTCTTCCTGTTTTCTTATCTTTCTTTTTGTTGTTGTTGTTGTTCTTCTTCTTCTTCTTCATTTCTTTTCATCTCTTTTACAATTCTTCTTCTTCTTTTTTTTGCAATTCTTTTTCTCCACAATTCTTCTTCTTCGCATTTCTTTGCAATTTCTCTTTTTAATTCTTTTTAGCATATCGTCTATGTAATTCTGCTTCGCAATTCTTCTTCGAGATTCTTCTTCTTCTTTTTTCTGACAGACAGACAGACAGACAGACAGACAGACAGAGAGCCAGAGAGGTAAACAAAGGCAGACACATAGATAGGAACAAAAGAGACAGAAAATGCCAGAGAGAGAGAGAGAGAGAGAGACGCTTTAACGCTTTAACGCTTTAACAGTTTATTGTCATTGCCCAACTAGGCCTTTTGACAAGGGGGGTAACACAAATAGGTTTGTGAAACAGTAAATAAACTGTAAATACGGATTATACATTAAGTTTGGCAAAAAGGAAAGCATCCATCCACTGAAGAAGAGGAGAGAGAGAGAGAGAGATGAAGAGAGAGAGAGAGAGAGAGTGGATGGTGAAAGACATAACACTGAGCAGGAATCAAAAAGAAGCAAAACAATGATTCAAGCAAGTGGAGAAGAAAACAACACTTTCAGAAAAAAAGTTATCAAAAGTTTCACAGCTTGTTTTGATGTGAATACCACTATGACAACATCAGACATTCCTCTAACAGATCTTATGCACCCAGGGGGATGTTGAATACATTCCCTCCTGAAAGATACCAGTGCTTAGTAGGGGCCCAGTCTGTGAGCGTACCTCTCTTCCTTCTTTCTCGTTTTTTAAAGTTTTTTTTATTCGTGTTGTAGTGTTTGTTGTTTGTCGTTATTGATGTTATTGTTGTTGTTCTGTTTTAACTTTCTTCTTCTTCTTCTTCTTTTCTTCTTCTTCTTCTTCTTCTTCTTCTTCTTCTTCTTCTTCTTTCTTCTTCTTCTTCTTCTTCTTCTTCTTCTTCCTTTGTTCTTCTTCTTCTTCTCTTCTTCTTCTTCTTTCTTCTTCTTCTTCTTCTTCTTCTTCTTCTTCTTCTTCTTCTTCTTCTTCTTTCTTCTTCTTCGCATTTGTCTTCTTCTTTTTCTTGACATTGCATGTGGGCACTTTTGTTTGTGAAAGCGTATAGGTGAGCATACCAGTACACAAGCAGTTGTGTGTGTGTTCACAACAAATTATCAAATTACTCTTAGGTCTGCTATTACATATTCCTTGTTTCCTCTATTTGTTGTGATTTTTTCTCTTTTTTAAAACTTATTATTGATGATTGTTTTAGGTCTAGCAATTTGCACAAGAACCAGTTTAATTAAGGATGCTTGCCATGAATATATCTGCAGTCTGTTGGATGCCATTGCTGCTTTTACTTATTATGATTAACTGTTTTATTGACTTTTATCGCTTTTGCTCTTGTCTGTCTACCTGTCTGTTTCTGTCTTGGATTGTGTATGTGTGTGTGTGTGTGTGCATGTATGTATGTGTGCATGTGTGCATGTGTGTATGTATGTATGTATGTATGTATGTATGTATGTATGTATGTATGCATGCATGCATGCATGCATGTATGTATGTATGTATGTATGTATGTATGTATGTATGTATGTATGTATGTATGTATGTATGTGTGTATGTATTATGTATGTATGTATGTATGCATGCATGCAGGTATGTATGTATGTATGTATGTATCTCTCTCTTGTTTTTTCTTTATGTGTAGGTGTGTTTTATAGATCTTTGAATTAATATGAGCATAAATGAGGGAATTTATATATTAATACAAATATATAAATATAGATATATAAATATAGATATATACATACATACATATTATATCTATACATATATAGATATAATATTTATAACATATAAATAATACACATACATGTAATACATACATATATAAAATTTCATGCAAATTATTACCCAGTCTGTTTCTATATATAAATATTTATATAAAAATGTACATGAATTTACATAACAAAACAACTCTATCTGCAAGTCGAAGTCACACAAAAATGCCCGTGATTGATGAAACATGCACACAGATGCAGTCTCTGGGGCATCTTCCGACAGTGTATTCAACACCACGATGCCAAAGTAACGGATGTTTACTGCCCATGGCTTTAAGATGTTTCTACCACTTTAGTCCGTATAACCACTTTGCAGCTTTTATCTTATCTCACTTAAAGAAGTCACTAACATCTTTTGGAATCAACTGCACCACACGATAGACAAGTCCTCAACGGGAGAACCGTGCCATCAAGGGAAAAAGGCTGGTTAATAATTCACAAGAAATCATGATACTGTGTCAAACAGGCTGGTTAATAATTCACAAGAAATCATGATACTGTGTCAAACAGGCTGGTTAATAATTCACAAGAGATCACGATACTGAGTCAAACAGGCTGGGTAATGATTTACAGGAAATCACGATACTGAGTCAAACAGGCTGGTTAATAATTCACAAGAAATCATGGTACTGAGTCAAACAGACTGGGTAATGATTTACAAGAAATCATGGCACTGTGTCAGACAGGCTGGGTAATGATTTGCAGGAAATAATAATGTATGAAATTTATATAGCGCTGAATTTTGAAAAGCAACAAATCAAAGCGATCAGATTACCTTTTTTATATTAATTTATTTATATTTATGCGTGTGGATGCTGTTTTTTTGTTGATTGTTGTCATCTGTTCCCACCGGCACATAATGGCCTACTCTTTCGAACAGTGGAACAGGAATTAACGTGTGCGCAAGATGTTCTGCATGCGTTCGCACACGGGGCCTCGGTTTATAGTCTCATCCGAAGGACTTTACAGGAAATCATGATATCGAGCCAACAGGCTCGGTAATTACTCACAGGAAATCATGATAGAGTCTAACTGACTGGGTAATGATTTACAGGAAATCACGATAGCGTGCCAACAGGCTAGGTAATACTTCATAGGAAACACACAGACTGGAAATCTAAGCCTTCCGGTTATTATGGTTTATTCATAGAGATAGACCAGACCTCACAGAATGTCTGACTTCTTCAGCTTTCTTTGTCAAGTGTACAGCAGAGCAGTTGTAGTGTATTTAGTGTGTTGGGGCCAACTCGTTCAGTGACTAGAATGTCAGATATATCGTGAGTCTATGGGAGTGCAGATCTAAGGAAGAGCTGCAGTGTTTGTGTTAGAGGATTTTATTGGAATGGGGTGGGGGTGGGAGGGTAACATTGCTTCTGACTCCAAGATCTTATAAATCCTTTCCTTTTTGATTGTGTCTTTTTTTTCATTCCTTTGTTCTGTTGTTCTTCCTTTCTTTCCTTCCTTCTTTCATTTTTTATCTTTTTTTTCTTTCTTTCTTTTCTGTCTTTCTGTCTGTCTTTCCTTCTTTTCTTTTTTTCTTTCTTTCCTTGTTCTCTCTTTCTTTCTTTCTTTCCTTCGATCGTTATTTCGTTCGCGCATTCGTTCTTTATTTTTATTTTTTGTCTTTTTATCTTTCTTTTTATTTTTCTTGTTTTCCTTTTGTTTACGTTTATATAAATATATATATATATGTATATATATATGTATATATATATGTATATATATATATATATATATATATATATATATTATATATATATATATATATATATATGTGTGTGTGTGTGTGTGTGTGTGTGTGTGTGTGTGTGTGTGTGTGTATAGAGAGAGAGAGAGAGGGAGATTTCTTTCTTTCTTGTCATTCTTTAATGTCTACCTGCAAAGACAGGGAGATATACTGAACAAGCCAAAACATGGTGAGACACAGAGACACAGAGAGACAGAGAGACAAAGAGACAGAGACAGACAGAGACAGAGATACAGAGAGACATAGAGACAGGCATATGGACAAATAGGCCAGACACACAAACAGAGAGACAGACAGGCAGGCAGACAGACAGACACTTCAGACAAACAACAAGAGAGTGTGAGAGACAGAGGCAAAGACAGACAGAGTAAGAAACAGACAGACAATCAGAAAGGAAAATAAACCACAGACAGACACACAGACAGACAGACAGGCAAATAAGCACACGGATTGATATAAAGACTGATGTGCATTGAGTAACAAGGGTGAGACACGAAGTGAGGCAGAACCAGAAAAAGAAAATAAAAAGGAATGGGAGAGTGAAAGAAAAAGAGAGAAATACGGATAGACAAGCAGACAAACGAGCCGATACACGGACATAAGGACATACAGCCATGTAATAATGCTAATGATATTGCATTCTAAAATTTCATCGTCTAGGGGCTTATGTTTGCTTATTTCCAATAGCCATCAAAAAACTTTTCAAACTTGGTATTGACGCACGCGCGCGCGTGCGCGCACAAACACACACACGCACACACAAATGCAAACACTAACATACAGAGACACGCACGCATGCACTCGTGTGCACGCACGCACACAAACACGCACATACACACACAAGCACAAACACACACGTGCTTCCCTATCTGATCTTTCCCTTATATTTTCAACTACGAACAAAATCAATGCTTATATATAATCCACTGGCTTTCAAATGCATATATTGCTCCACGAAATCACAATTGCAAATAGTGGACGTTTTTTGTTGAGGGAAAGTTTCTAAGAGAAAATGGGATTGGAGAGGAAGAGAGAAAAAAAGAGAGAGAGAGAGAGAGAGAGAGAGAGAGAGAGAGAGAGAGAGAGAGAGAGAGAGAGAGAGCGGATGGGGAGAGAGAGAGAGAGAGAGAGAGAGAGAGAGAGAGAGAGAGAGAGAGAGAGAGAGAGAGAGAGAGAGAGAGACAAATAAATAGACGAATAGACAGAGAAAGGCAGAAAGAGACAGACAGACAGAAAATACAGAAAGAGACAGACAGACAAACAAACATACAAACAAGCAGACAGACAGAACGCCGTTTAAGAAAGCTTAATAAACTACTTTTTTTTTCAATTAATGTGCGAATGAATAAAAGAAAACATACAACAGCAAGAAGAGAAAGTAAAGAAAAAGAGAGGCTGCATATCATATGGAGATGTAGACGAAAACCGACAGACAGACATGCAGACATAGTTATTGTAAAGAACGTTGCAGTGCAGACTCTATCACGCAAAAGTTAATGCTGTTTACATCAGATAAACATTACACTTTTCAATTTTGATATTTTCGTAATATTTACTTCCCCCTCAACACACACACACGCACGCACGCACCAACGCACGCACGCACACACACGCACACACACACACACACACAAGCACGGACAGATACATATACCCTTACACGTGTGCACATGTGCATGCACGCACGCACGCACACACTCTTTCAGTATTTTTCGTTATTTCTTCTTGTTTTGGTTTCTTGTTATTTTTGTTGCCTGTGTTTGCGTAGTTCTAAAGTGTGTGTGTGTGTGTGTGTGTGTGTGTGTGTGTGTGTGTGTGTGTGTGTGTGTGTGTGTGTGTGTGTGTGTGTGTGTGTGTGTGTGTGTGTGGTGTGTGCGTATGCGTGTGCGTGTGTGTGCCTGTGTCCGTGCGTGCATGTGTCTGTGCGTACATTGTTTGTGCTTGTGTGTGTGTGTGTTTGTGTGTCTGTGTCTGCATCTTTAAGTGCGTGTACGTTAGAAAGTGAGAGGTCCGAGAGGGAGGGAGAGAGTGATTGAGAGATAGCGATTGAGAGAGAGAGGGAGGGAGAGAGAGAGTGATTGAGATATAGTGATTGAGAGAGAGAGGTAGGAGAGAGAGAGAGTAGAGAGAGAGTGATTGAGAGATAGCGAGTGAGAGAGAGAGGGTGGGAGAGAGAGAGTGATTGAGAGATAGCGATTGAGAGAGAGAGGGAGGGAGAGAGAGTGATTGAGAGGTAGTGATTGAGAGAGAGAGGGAGGGAGAGAGAGTGATTGAGAGGTAGTGATTGAGAGAGAGGGGGAGGGAGAGATAGAGTTATTTAGAGATAGCGATTGAGAGATAGAGGGAGGGAGAGAGAGTGATTGAGAGATAGTGATTGAGAGAGAGGGGGAGGGAGAAGTGATTGAGAGATAGTGATTGAGAGAGAGAGTGATTAAGAGATAGTGATTGAGAGAGATAGTGATTGAGAGAGATAGTGATTGAGAGAGATAGTGATTGAGAGAGATAGTGATTGAGAGAGAGAGAATGATTGAGAGAGGGAGGGAGAGAGAGAGGGAGACAGAAAGACAACAGACAGAGACAGGCAGACAGAAAGACACACCGACACACAGACAGATCGCCCGACAGACAGACAGACAAGCAAAGAGAGATGAATAGAAAGATTCGACTGTCGGCAGTTGGATTCATACATAATATGTGTATGTTCCTAATATGCATACTTAGAAGCATAAACCCGTCCACGCGCGCGTGTGTGTGTGCATATATGCATACGATCGCCTGTACTTGGCCATATGCATGCGTAGTCACTCTTCTAATTGTACACATGGACGTGCATATAATATGAAGCGAACAGACTACCAGTCTCAACCGTGGATCAAGTCAAGTCAAGTCAAGTGAAGAAACATGCATACAAACGTACACACACGTGGATCAAGTCAAGTAAAGTCAAGTGAAGAAACATGCATACAAACGTACACACACGTGGATCAAGTCAAGTCAAGATCAAGTGAAGGAACATGAATACAAACGTGCACACAAGTGGATCAAATCAAGTCAAGTCAAGTGAAGAAATATGCATACAAACGTACACACACGTGGATCATGTCAAGTCAAGTCAAGTGAAGAAGCATGCATACAAACGTACACACAAGTGGATCAAGTCAAGTCAAGATCAAGTGAAGAAACATGCATACAAACGTACACACAAGTGGATCAAGATCAAGTGAAGAAACATGCATACAAACGTACACACAAGTGGATCAAGTCAAGTCAAGATCAAGTGAAGAAACATGCACACAAACGCACAACACAAGTGGATCAAGTCAAGTGAAGAAACATACATACAAACGTACAACGCAAGTGGATCATGTCAAGTCAAGTCAAGTCAGGTCAAGTCAGTGGAAAAAAACCCATACATACAAACGGACGCGCAAGTGTGGCTGCATGTAGGTTCTACATTTACATGAAAGCATTCCCTGGTCTGTAAATTAAGCAGAAGAGAATGCCTGTGGCTGTGCGTGTTGGACTTGACAAAGGTGCGGTGGAGTTTGACTCGCTCTCACTCTGTGTGTGTGTGTGTGTGTGTGTGTGTGTGTGTGTGTGTGTGTGTGTGTGTGTGTGTGTGTGTGTGTTCCTCATGAATAAAGGATGGCAACAAGGCAGAACGGAATCCTATGCAGCGTGCTCACCATCAATTATTTCACCACCAACCCCTTCCCACTTTCACACGCTATTGAAGTGCAGAGTTTTGTTTTGTTTTGTTTTCTGTCTGTCTGTCTGTCTGTCTGTCTGTCTGTGTTCTGCCTGGTTCTGTGCCTCTTTCTTTGTCTGTCTGTCTCTCTGTCTCTGTCTCTCTTTGTCATTGTCATTGTCATTGTCTGTCTCTGTCTCTCTTTGTCTCTCTGTCTCTGTCTCTGTCTCTCTCTCTCCAATCTGGGATTTTTTGTTAGTCAGTCCTCTGGCATTAGCAATTTGCAGTGATCTAGTGTGCGATCTATTTGATGTATAATGTTGTTGAGTTTTTTCTTGCTGTTCACGTCTGTTTGTGTTATTGACTACCCGAACATATGTATATGTTCCTTTCTCACTTCTTCTGTCTGTCTGTCTGTATTTCTGTATGTTTGTACCTCTCTCTCTGTCTGTCTGTCTGTCTGTCTGTCTGTCTGTCTCTCTCTCTCTCTCTCTCTCTCTCTCTCTCTCTCTCTCTCTCTCTCTCTCTCTCTCTCTGCACTCGTGCATGCTTATGTATGTGCACATGAGCACGGGAGCAAGCACGTGCGTGTGTGTATTTGTGTGTGTGTGAGGGGAAAGAGGAAAAAAGATTGATAGAGATACAGTGTGAACGTATATGAGTGTGTGTGTGTCTATGTGTATGTGTGAGTGTGTATGTGAGTGCATGTGTAAGTGTGAGAGAGAGAAAAAGAGAAAGCACATGCATGAATGCATGCTTGTTTAAGTCCATGATAAATATGTAAGGCAAAAACAACAACCATATTAGTAGAATACATAGCACTTTTTGAAATCCACGCTCTACCCATGAATCCCTGTTTATCCAAACACCCCTCAGCTTTTCCCACTCTATCAAGCAAAATCACTGCAGCCATAGAGGGTGCAAATGCAAGATAAAAATGATAACGTAGACATACCCAACATGGGAAGTTCTGGCACGGTGAGAGAGAGAGAGACAGACAGGCAGACAGACAGACAGACAGACAGACAGACAGACAGAAAGACAGACAGGCAGTCAAAGAGCGAGAGAAGAGAGAGAGAGAAAGAGAGAGAGAGAGAGAGAAAGAGAGAGAGAGAGAGAAGGGGGTAGGAGGGAAAGAGAGAGACAGACAGACAGACAAAAAACAGACAGAGATGGTTAGCAATTCATAGGAAGCACACAGATTGAGAATCTGGGGACTTGTGTTGCTGTGATTTTATTCATGAGGACACCACCCTCGGAGAGACGTGCGAATTCCTCAGTGCTCCTGTGAAGTCTGACACGATGCTGTGAATGGTGCTGCGGTGTTGTAGTTGGCAATAAGTAGTCCAAGAGTTTGGTGGTTAGAGTGTTAAAGGGAGTGTGATCTGATTCTGGTGATCATAGGTTCAAAACACCATGGGTCTGTGTATTTTTTGTTTTTTTACATAATCCGGTGTAATGTGAGGGAGAGGAATCAAATTGCCAGTACGTTGTCTGCTTCAGAGAATGATTCCCTAGGATGAAGATTTGTTCTTACTCCAATGCCATGAAATTTCTTTGGGTGAGTCTGTACAACGAGAACAAATCTGTAGAACACACTCGACGCACATTCCTTGACTTTACGTGATTTGACCTGACATGACATGACATGACATGACATGGCATGATCTGACCTGACCTGATCTGACCTGATCCGACCCGACCTGACCCGACCTGACCTGCCCTAGTTTGTCCTGACTTCACTTAGTCTGACCTGGACTGACCTGCTGTTGTATCGTCATGAGTTCTTTCAGTGAAGCTGCATGTATACCTAGACCTATTGCATTGTCTATACGCATTGTCTATATATCTATTGTCTTGTCTACAAGAAACAAACACGCAGACCATCACAACTCAAGCTCTAATTGATAAGGCCACGTGGAGGATATTAGTGCATTTTCTTATAATTATATCACTTCAAGCAACGGCAGATTTTTTCTGCGTGAAATTCGGGTTGCTCTCAACTAGGGAGAGCGTGTCGCCACATTCAAGAGCAGCGCCACTCATGAGAGACTAGACTGGTTTTGGATGGGAATGGAACCCACAACTTTATTTCTATATGAACAATACTTCTAAACCACTAAATCACTCTGCCAAGATGATGGCTCCTTGGGCTGCTTCTCTGATCTCGTTTCCTTTTTTCACCAATTACTTCATTTTTTTGTAATGTCCCATTGCTGCACATCATTCAGAGTAGCTGACATTTTGGGAATGTATTTAAGGATGCTCGTATGAATAAATCATGGCAAAATTCGGGCTAAGTCTCACATTTTGTGAGCTTACACTGAATTATTCACCGCAAGACGTCAAGATGTCATTCCTTCTGTCGTTTCCAATTTCCTTTGGTATTGATTTATTTTTGGTGGTTTGGGATGGGGGGGGGGGGGGGGGTTGTGGTTGTAATGTGCTGATGTTGTTCCTGAAATGTAAGAAAGAAGGGAAATATTATTTACACGATGACAGAGGTGATTACATCAGTCTGCCTGCATGCCTGTTTATCTGTCTGTCTGTCTGTCTTTATATGTATTCAGATCTCTCTCTCATTATCTATCTCCCTCTATCTATCTGTATCTCTGTCTGTCTGTCTCTTTCTCACACACAGGCGCATGCATCCATGCACATACACACCTATACACGCATGCACGCGCGCATGTACACACACACACACACACATACACACACGCTGTATATGTACACGCATAAACGCAAGCAAGTGTGTTCATGTGAACGTGTGCACTTTAATGAAATACACATTGGCACAAAAACAGACAAGCCCGACGGCCTGATAATCAGAAATGCCTACATACATACATGTATACAGACAGACAGACATCCATGCACACACATGCACACACACACACACACACAGGTGGATTTACATTGCCTGATATTATTCTTTGATCGAAGGATTAACGTTGCTCTGCCTCAAACCAAAAAGCACATATACATGTGTGTATATGATCCGGGGAAAGGGAGGAAATGGATGTCTTTGTTATACTTCTTTGCTCTGAATCCAATAGCTGCTGGTTATTCTTGTTTTTCTTATATATGAGTATATTATGTGGTAAAGGGGATATGGGTGAGGATGTGTATGTGTATGTGTATGTAAGTGTTTAAATGATACATCAGTTTTCTCTGTTTATATCCATTAATTTTGGTTGTTGTTGTTGTTATTGTTGGTAGTGGTGGGGGTGGGATTCTGGTTTATTTTGCCTTTTGTTTGTTTTGGGTTTAGGGTGGTTTTCTTGGGGAGGGGCAGGGGATATTTTGGACTCTTTTTCTCGTCTTTTGTTAGTTCTATATTGTTCTTCATTTGTCTTGGCTGTTATTCGTGTCCTATGTTAGTTATTGTCGCTGTTGTTGTTGTGTATGTATATTTGTGTTTGTTTGATTGTTTATTTCCTTGTTGTGGTTGTCCTTGTTGATTCATCCTTTTGTTGTTGTTTTATTCAGTTGTTTGTATGGTTGAAGGTTTGTGTGTACATGTGTGTGTGAGAGAGAGGGGGGGGGGGAGGGAAGCAGTTGGTGTGGTTTTTTTATATTTTTATTCTGTTTTGTCTTCTTTGTTTGTTTTGGTTTGGTTTTTTATTGTTGCTTGTTTGTTTGTGTTATGACGAGTATTTTTTTTCAAGATTTTTGAATTATTTGAATTGTATGGTCTCATATTTTTCTGGGTTTTTTGTTTTATTCTAATTCCACATATGCATATGTTATTGATTTTTTTGTTTGATTTGTATAGTTTACCATAGATTAGTTTTTTTTTTTATTCTATGTCTGCATATACATTATCTTTTTTTTTCTCGCTTTTTTTTCTTTCTTTAGATAGATGGCTTGATGAAAAAAAGCAAATGCACTGCTTATTCAATGTACCATCTGAAAATAAAAGTTTGACTTGACTTGACTTGACTTGACATATGTATATATATATATATATATATATATATATATATATATATATACATACATACATACATACATATTTATTTATTTATTTATTCATTCTTTTATATCGAGGATAATGGAATAAGCACTTATGTGCATACATGCATACATATATGCATACATACATACGTACATACATACATACATACATACACAAATGCAGACATATATATACACACATAATACATACATGCATAGATACATACATACATACATACATACATACATACATACATACATACATACATACATACATCATATATGCATTGAAACAGACAGAAAGACAAAATTTTAAAAACATAAAACGTGGGAAAACAGAACGAAGACTGAAAGGCGGATAAACTGGTACACAGAGAGAGAGAAAATGACAGACACACAGACGAACATAACAGTTACATCACGAAAGAAGGGGCAGATGGAGAGAGAGAGAGAGGGGGGCGACAGACAGAGACAAACTGACAGACACACAGACATACATAAAAGTTACATCAGGGGGAGGGGGGGAAGATGGAGAGAGAGAGAGGGGGGGAGACATAGAGACAAAATGACAGACACACAGACATACATAACAGTTACATCAGGGGGAGGGGGGGAAGATGGAGAGAGAGAGAGGGGGGGCGACAGACAGATAGAGACAAACTGACAGACACACAGACATACATAAAAGTTACATCAGGGGGGAGGGGGGGAAGATGGAGAGAGAGAGAGAGGGGGGGGATAGAGAGACAGATAGAGACAAAATGACAAACAGAGTGAGAAAGAGAAAGTGAGAGAAAAGAGAGAGAGAGAGAGAGAGAGAGAGAGAGAGAGAGAGAGAGAGAGAGAGAGAGAGAGAAGAGAGAGAGAAAGAGAGCGAGAAAGAGAGAGAGAGAGAGAGAGAGAGAGAGAGAGAGAGAGAGAAAGTGATAGAAAGAGAGAGAGAACAAGAGATAAAATGAGAGAGAGAGAAAGAGAGAGTGAGACAGAAAGAGAGAGAGAAAGGCAGAGAGAGAGAACAAGAGAGAAAGAGAGAGATAAATAGTTAGACAGACAGACAGAAAGACAGACTAAAGAGACAGACAGACAGATACAGTCTGAGACAAGCGCGCAATAAAAAGGTAGAGTTGGAAAAAAAATCTTGACAGACTGACTGACAAACGCACTAGATAAACACACAAGCCAACAGATCAAAACAAAAACCCAAAGTCTGTCAACATAGATCTGCAGATATCACGCAATCTCTTCACCAAAGAGCACGATATTTTGTTCTCAGTGATCACAAACTCCAACATCCTCTCTGTAGACATCCCCCCCCCCCCCCCCCCCCCCCCCCCCTGAGAGAAAAGCCAACAGAGCCCCCTCCCTCTTCCCTTCACCCCTCGTCCCCCCCCCCCCACCACCGCACACACACCACACACACACACACACCACGCACACACACAGAGCACGTACAACCCATACTGCACATGACCTTATGGCCTCTGGTTCTGACAATGATGTGTAAGCACACACACACACATACACAAATGCGCACATACACACACCCGCACACACAAAATGATAAACAAATAAATGCGGAGAGAGAGGAGAGAGAGAGAGAGAGAGAGAGAGAGAGAGAGAGAGAGAGAGAGAGAGAGAGAGAGAGGCTGAAAAGAACGCTAAGAGACAGAGACACGAATACAAATAAGTGAAGAAAAAAGATCGATAGAGACAGAAAAAGTACAGATATGGAGAGCCGTGATGGACTGACAGACAAATACGACGAAGGCAAGAACAGAAAAGCACGCCCAACTCGCAAACATGTGCAGAGAATGAGAAACAGACTGATACACAAGTCAAAGATGGACGACAAATGTCAATTTGCATCACAAATTTTAATCCCTGAAAAGAACAAACGCAGCAATAATTATTCATAGATTCCAGCACCATGTCCATGGACATAGCCCCAGAGACAGGGAGCCTCTAACCTCCACCCCACCCCCACCCCCACCCCCACCCCACACACACAAGGGACGTGCACACCCATACAAAACAATGATCGTATTCCTGCTGGTGCTGACAATGATATGTAACAACAAACATATACAAAGTAGTTATCGATGCATAATTTCCCTTATTCATATTGATTGAGTAGACATTATGTTTATGGAGATTTTTGTTTGCTATGCCTTTTCCTGTTTAAAAAAAAATCCCAAGATAAACGTTGGGAACGTAATTATTATTATTATCTGTTTGTGATAATTGCAGATCTCTATCTCTCTCCCCTCTCTCTCTTCTACCCCCCCCCCTCTCTCTCTCTCTCTCTCTCTCTCTCTCTCTCTTCTTTATCATTTGTTTTCTCATGTAATCAATTAGGCTTATTTTAACTATAATCCTTTCATGTAATTTGCGTTTGCGCGCGCGCTGCGTGTGATTTGTTTCGTGCTGTTCTATATGTTATTTTAACCATGCCTTAGGTGCTCAGAGTAGGGCCGTTTTTCTGGTTGGGTTATTATTTTCTCTTCATCACTAATAAGGGCATGGACTGGATGCAAAAACGAAAAATCCCACATAGGGACTTCTTTAAATCATCCTCTAAAGAAAGAAACTTGCTGTCCTCCTATTTACCTCTCTCCACCAGCATTCCCATTGCTCTGTTTAACGTCCTTCCAGTGTCCCTCTAACTCTTGTTTACCTTCCTCCTGTAAACATCTCCCCTGCCCCTTCCATTTCACACAAAAGAAGCTCCTCTACTCCTATTCACACTCTTTCTTATTACTGTTACCCGACTCTGTCCACCCTGCTTTCAGTATCACCCTAGCCCTGTTCATTGTTTCCCTTAAGTTTTCCCTTAATAATGTCCTAACCGTGACAACCTTTCTTTTATCCCCTTAGCCCCTATATCTAGTATCCCCAGAATCTGCCACTCTCCATCTAGTATCCTCTTAACCGTTTTTCTTCTTTAGGTTGCCTTTATTATCGAACATTGTATAAAGCTTTTAAAAACAAAAAAAGGTACTTCTGTCTGAGTGTCTGTCTGACTGTGTGTGTTTGTGTGAGGGTAAAATGCAGGGAAATAGAGATAGCAACAATAATTATGTCCATGGATGTAACCCTCTGAAACAGTGAGCTAAAAAAACAACACCCACCCACCCTTCCCTACATATACCCATGGGTGCTAATTCCATTATCATCGAAATAAAAGAATAGAATAGAACATACACACACTCACACACACACACACACACACACTCACTCACTCTCTCTCTCTCTCTCTCTCTCTCCGTTTTCTCTGTCTTCCCCCCCCATCCCCCACCCCTCTCTCTCTCTCTCATAGCAGGTGCACACCCGTACAGTGCATGACCTTATGGCCGCTGGTGTTGACATTGATGTGTAAAGGCATGGAGAGGGAGGATAATGAAGGATCGTATTATTGTTGGCATCCTGTGTCTCTCTGCCTGCTGTCTGCCTTTGTCTGGTGGGTTTATCAGCGTTGATGAGCCATTGTTTGTCTGCATGTGTGGGTCTGTGTCCGTCTCCCTGTGTCCTTCGCATGAGACTATAAACCGAGGCCCCGTGTTCAAACGCATGCAGAACATCTTGCGCACACGTTAAATCCTGTTCCGCTGTTCGAAAGAGTAGGCCATTGTGTGCCGGTGGAAACAGATGACAAAATTTTAAAAACCGCATACACACGCATATAAAAAAAATCATCTGAGCGCTTTGATTTGTTGTTTTACAAGATTCAGCGCAATATAAATTCCATACATTATTATTATTATTATCATTATTATTATTATTATAAACCGAGGCCCCGTGTTCGAACGCATGCAGAACATCTTGCGCACACGGTAAATCCTATTCCGCTTTTCGGAAGAGTAGGCCATTGTGTGCCGGTGGAAACAGATGACAAAATTTTAAAAACCGCATACACACGCATATTTAAAAAAATCATCTGAGCGCTTTGATTTGTTGCTTTACAAGATTCAGCGCAATATAAATTCCATACATTATTATTATTATCATTATCATCATTATTATTATTATTATTATCATTATTATTATTATTATAAACCGAGGCCCCGTGTTCGAACGCATGCAGAACATCTTGCGCACACGTGAAATCCTGTTTCGCTTTTCAGAAGAGTAGGCCATTGTGTGCCGGTGGAAACAGATGACAAAATTTACAAAACCGCATACACACGGGGACTGGATGTAAAAAAGCACATGAGTGCTTATTCCATTATCCTCGATATAAAAGAATACATACATAAAAAGATAAATAAATTAATTAATTAAAAGTCAATATGGTTCATAGTGTCTGTCTAGTTACACATCTCTGTCTATTTTTCTCTGTCTTTAAGACTTTCTATCACTCCCTACTTATTGTGGTTTTCAAGGTTTCTTTGTCGTGGTATCCCTCTCTCTTCATCTCTGTCTCTTCTCTAGTATTTTATGATGCTCTGTGTGTGTGTGTGCGTGCATTTTTTTCTGTCTGATTCGTTCTGTGCCTGTCACTCTGTATCTGTCTCAATTAGTGTATGTGTGTGTGTTAGTGTGTATATGTGCGTGTGTGTTTTCTATCCCTCTCTCTCTCTCCCTCTCTCCCTCTCTCTCTCTCTCTTTCTCTCTCCCTGTCTTACTCGCGAAAACTCTCTCTCGCACGCGTGCGTGCGTGCTTCCTCTCGTACAAACGCGTGTGTGTGCAGACCTATTCAACCAAGCAGCTAAACAGTTAACATGTATAAACATAATTTAACGCATGCATATATGAACGCGCACTATATGCACACACGTGCACGCACACACAAACACACACACGCACACACATACACACAGGGCTGCTCACACAGTCAATTTCTATGCACATATGCCTTGTTGTACTTACATGCATGCATGCAGTGCAGGAGTATAAATATGCATGTGAACACACACACACACACACACACACACACACACACACACACATTTACAAAATGAGAGGGAGAATACCCAGTGTTCCTGGCACATCAATTAAGCCAACAAGTGTGTACAGTGCATTACACTAATTTGTTTTACTTATGGGAGGGGGGGTGGCAAGGGTAGTGAAGGTAATGATAGAGGGTTTTTTTATCATTTCTATGAGAACTAAAAAAAGAATCCAGAGAGTATTTCTAAGAGCCTGATCTTAATGGATCTGCGAGTCAGCCAGTACAAACAAACAAACACACAAGCATGTGGTAGCAGGATCACTCAGTGCCTTTTAACGGAAGGATGTGAAAATTGCGTGTACATTTGCGCTTGGGACTCTCTCTTTCTCTCTGTCTCTCTGTCTCTGTCTCTCTTTCTCTGTCTGTCTGTCTGTCTGTCTGCCTCTCTCTCTCTCTCTCTCTCTCTCTCTCTCTTCTCTCTCTCTCTCTCTCTCTCTGGCAATGACAAGTCCTTGAAAGTGATTGTTTCTTCACTTGCAAAGAACACAGTTTTGTGTCACTGTTTAACGTTCACTCCAATTTAAAAAAATGTTTTAGTTCTACTATTGTTTGTTTATTGCCATAGACGAGCATGACTTCATTAATAACTATTAGGTTGAATAGTCTGTAGCTGTGGGGTCTGAAAGTTGCTTGTGGGCCTAATGCAGTCTATGAGGGTCCGACCATAAATTGGACACACGTGGCTGGGTACGACAGCAGAAGCAACATTGACTTGGGCTGGCCATGTATGCAGATTGCTGCTTCTTGGCCTCTGTTATGTGCCTCTTCTGCTGTGTACATTTCACAACTAATTATCGTATAGCAGGGTAAGGAGAATGACTGCACGGTAGGTCTTTTGCTCTTGTGGTAGTGCTAAATCCTTTTTTTCCTCAGACGTCCTCTTCAGCTGTAATAGTTCACGCCATACGTGATGCACATGTGTATGGTCACCTCTGGAGATTCTGTCCCTCTATGCGGGATAATCAACAACAAACGACTCCAGATTTTTAGGTCAGCGCTAGAATTTTGAGGGACGTTTTGAGACAGTTTTCAGATATGTTTTTATGTTCTCTAAATGAGTTCTTACCCTAGCACAGGTCTCTGTACAGCAGTTGTTTAGATAGTTATCTGTCAGCATTTTGACAAAGTGGCCTATCCGCCTGATTTGGGTTTTGGGTTTAGGAATTTTTTTTTTGGTAAAGGGTCAGTTTGCTGGGCAGCCCATCTTGTTCTAGAACCTTTGTGTCTGGGATCTTGTCCTGCAACCTGATGTGAAGGGATGACCACAGGCAGCTGAATAGGAAGTTACTGAGCTGCTTTGCATGTCTGCTGTGTACATTTCACAACGTATTGTCGTATAGCAGGGTAAGGAGAATGACTGCAGGGTACGTATTCAGCTCTTGTGGTAGTGCTAAATCCTTTTTTTCTCAGACGTCCTCTTCGGCTGTAATAGTTCACGCCATACGTGATAATTCTATGTGCAAGACCTGATAAAGGGAGAGACTATGAGTGAAAGAAAACATGTGAACAAATAGATCCATACATCAATGCTTAGTGAAACTTAACCTTGTCTTGCCTTACACACACACACACGCACGCACGCGCGCGCGCGCACACACACACACACACACACACACACACACACAAACACACACACACATCCTTCAGACAAAATCCAAGAAGCATTCCTCCAAACACACTTCATTTTTACTAAGCCCTTACATGCACGCAAAAAGACCTCGCAAACGACTTCCATCAAGTTTACGACTTACAGCCAGGATTGGAAACAAAACCATGCACGCACATTCCCCGGAAGGGCCTCAAGATGCATGCATTCACGTGCTGACTGATGTGCTGGTGATGGCCCTTTCTCTAGCTACAGCTCCCCTGTGAGGGGCCCTGTATGTCTTAGTGGGCCTTCTGTCCATTAGAGAGAGAGTCAGACAGACACAGAGAGAGACAGAGACACAGAGAGAGACAGAGAGCCATGATGGCATAGGTATTGATTGTATTTTTGTTTTCGTCCCTTGGAGAGGAATCTGAGGTTCACCAGTGGTGAGAGTTGGGTATGCAACCTCCCCCCCCCCTCCTCCCCCGCACCGTTAAGTAGCTACTTTTTCCCGACTTGGGGACATTGTATTATCTTAGTAGAAGCAGTTGCATGCAGCCTTAGCTAGGTTTTTAATCACGTTATTTTGCCTTTAAGAACGGCTTTTCAATGAACTGACGTCAGATTTAGCAATGACGGATTTTGGGGTGTGTGAGACTTTTGTTTAGTTAGTAAGTTTTTTTTTCTTTTTCCTTTTTTTTGGGCTTCTTTTCATTTATGTTCTGTCCTTCTGATTGTTTTAATTTTATTTGCTAATGAATTGATTTATTTACTGATCTATTTTGCTAACAATGTGTATATTCATTTGAATTTTTTGTTGATTTAGCAGTTTGGTTATTCATGTTTTATTCGGTAGTATATGTTAGGCATGAATGGGCTTCCATCAGTGGGTCCTTCATCAAGTTTATATTATTTTCTAGCAAGAAGAAGATTGTTTTATCATTTTTCTCTGCCAACTTTCCCTCACCAGCATGCGATGGTTTATACTTTTCCCTTCAGATTCGAGCATTGAGACCTTTTTCAATAACTTTCGTTAGTCTGCACAGTATTATATTCATTGTAAAGATTGCATGCTGGATATGATATGGCATCCATGTTTCTAGACATAGCTGGCCAAACCTTTCTCAAAAGACAAATGGATTTGTAACATGCATACCAGACGTTATGTCTATGATTTACATGAGACTTATCCTGAAGCCTCGTTTGGAAGACGTACAGAGTAGCTGAGTCAGAAATATGGGTAAGTCCAGAGAGAAAAGATCTTTTCCATTGAACAGTTCCAGCAGAGATTCCATCGTATATTCTCCAGCATTTGTTAAGATTGCGGGTCTGACGCTGTCACCAATAAATCATTCTGCCATGGCAAGTTGCAAAAAGGTATTGAAGAGACATGGTCACCATAGACCAATAGTTTAATGACGTAAGACTGTTTTGCATGTTTTGTTTGAGGTTTTTTTAATTTATTCACCCACACACACATATTGCGCTTAAGCTTATTTTCAATTTGCTTTTACAAGGGGAGGGGAAGGTTGTTGTTGTTGTTGCTGTTGTTGTTGTTGCTGTTGTTGCTTTGTTTTGCTTTAAAACGGGAAGAGATTCCGGAAGCTGTTTTGAAAGGGTTTGTGGGCACGTAATCCATACGCTCGTGCAAGCACGATCACACAATGCCTTTAGCGAGAGAGCGTTAGGGCTGTGTGTACATTTGCGATTAGATCATGAAAAACACACACACACACAACACACACACACACACACATGCTCTCTCTCTCTCTTCTCTCTCTCTCTCTCTCTCTCTCTCTCTCTCTCTCTCTCTCTCTCGCTCTCTCTCTCAATGCACGCAAAACATCGTCTGCTCACTTTAAAACCTCTTCCGCCCTTCACAAGAGTTGACCATTGTCATGGTGGAAACGGATAACAAACATTACAAAACCGCATACACAGAGGGACCGGGTGTAAAAAAAAGAAACCTACAAGAATGCCTTTTCATATTCCTCAACGTAAGACAATTTAGATAAAATAAATTTTAAAAAAAAGTTTTCTTCTTCTTCTTCTTTTTCTAATTAAAAAAACTGTTACAACAAAATAATTATGTTTCAACTATTTCTTTGAATACAAATATTAAAGCAGGTTCTGTCACTGCACTGCGCCAATGAAATTCTAAAGGAAAAGACCAAAGGAAAAAAGTGAGAATTTTTATCGTGTTTGCGGTTTCTTTTGCTTGTTTTTGACTGTTTTCTTTCTAAGGTCAAATAGGATTTGACCCTTCTTTAAGTATACATGTAAACACATTCCTTCTATGCAGTATAAGTATCGTGGTTTGTTAGTCGTGAATAAAAAACAGTTTCGTTGTTGAATAGTCAGCTTACTTAGCTGCTAGCTTTACACTTACAACAATCTTCCTGGGATGGGATAGCCCAGTGTTTGCAACCCCCATTTGACGGCTCAGGATCAAGCACGGGTTCCAGCCACCACCGAGATGCCCCCCTCAAGGGGATCTTTCCCCTGGAATAAACATCAGTTCTGAATCCGCTTACCGAAAGTCCGTCTGATGAGATTAAATGGTTGTTCCGTGTGTGAACGCACGCGGAACATCTTGCGCACACGTTAAAAGCCGCTCTGCCTTTCGGATGAATGGCAGGGCAAAAGGGTCCCATACACTAGAATCTCATCACTGGTCAGTCTCGGAGGAACAAGATCAAAACACAAAGCAAAAAAAGAAAAAAAAATCACCAGTTTTCTTCCTCATTAAAGGTAAAGGTAAAGGAGTCCCATAACCTATAAGGTCGTAGGGGAGCGAGGCGTCAGAGACCTCACTTCTCTAGGGCCAGCATATTGAGGGCGGCGCCCATCTCCTCTCCCTCGCTGCTTTACCTTCCCTGACCCTAAAGAGGGCAGGTACCCATTTACAGCTGGGTGAACTGGAGGAACTGTACTGAAGCCAAGGCGCGCAAACGGTCACCCATCCAAGTGGTAACCACGCTCGACGCTGCTTAACTTGGCTGGGGGAAAGCGAGTGCTCCGACCACTGAGCTACCCCGTCCCCATTAACTCTCTTAAATTATTGAAACACTGCACTGAAGAGTTGTTTAATAGAATTTCTCCACTTATGTTGGTTGTGTACCAAAACCATGAGTCTGCGTAATAGTTTCCATGTTCATTCTACACTATTTTCTCTCTTCTTTGTTTATTTTTATCTGCCTGATACTAATAGTAAGGAAAAAACAGCTATCAACAATCTCCTGGCCTTATTTTGTAGAGTGAAGTATATGTCAATATGTGTAATAGCAGACAGTGGAGAGAAAAGAACACCAGAAGCGAAAAACAAAGTCTACAAACAAAAAGACATTTGCATCAGGTCATATCAATAATAGATACTGTGTGAACATGCCTAAGCATGTACGAACGCACGAATGCCTCTATTTAGACATTGTATGCCTTAAGGCAAGGTTTCACACACACATACACAAACACACACACACACATACACATTCAGCTCAGAAACATCTCTTGACAAAGGCTGTCAAATTCTCCAAACAAAGTACTAAAACTTTCCACTAAATCTTTACGTGCGTGGCAAAGAACACCCCGGAAATCTACTTTCAAGTCTTCTCTTAACCATCAAACTTTTGAACAAAGCTATGCACTCACATTCCCTGGAAGAGCCTCATTGTGCCGACGAAATGGTTAGTGATTGGTCTTTTCCTAACCAAAGCTCCTCTACGAGGGGCCCTGCGCGTGTGGGTTTTGGTTTCTCTTGAAGAGAAAGAAATAATGGAATGAGTATTGATTGTGTGCATTTACATTTGCAGCACTTTTTTAACCCATACTTTTTCTTCTTTTACCATTGTTCTGATGGGTTTTTTTTTATTTTGAATTCAAAAAAGTTCAGAAACTACTTTTAGAAAGTTTTATTTTTCGTGTGAAAGGCTAAGAGATGAATTGGTGGTCTAGAGTAACGCACATACCTAGAAAGCAAGAACTCAGTTCAATCCTTGCTTGTGCCCGAAATTTTGCCCCATCCACTAGACCTTGAGTGATGGTCTGGTTCCTAGTCTTTCGGATAAGATGTGAAACCGAGGTTCCATGTGCAACACTCATTAAGTGCACGTAAAATAACCCATAGCAACAAAAGAGTTGTCCTTGGCAAACTTCTCTAGAAAAAAAGCCACTCTGATATGGAAACTGCTGACGGGAAAAAAGTGTTGTGCTGTTGTTACTGGGGGAAACAGCAGCCCGCATTTCATGCATAGAAATCTGCCGTGACTTAAGGGGGTATAGAAATACAATACAAATATTGTTATGATATCTTGCATTTTTCTTTATTCCCTTACTGTCTTCCTTTAATTTTACCATGTATTTTCCTTTATATTTTTACTGTCTTCCTTTAACTTTTCATTCTTTTTTGTTTCTCTCTTTAGTCCCTTTGTTTTGTATTCGTTCTTTTGCCTTGTTTCTGTCTTTCTTTATTCCTCTTTAATTTATGTCAGAAAAATAATAGTTTATTTTCCATCGTTTCTCTTTTCTACTCTTTGGTGGGGGTTTTCTGTCCCACTTCTCCTAATGTTTGGCTACCTGCACTTGTTTTTCCCCACTACTATTTCTGTGTTAATTCTATTATTGTTTGGTTATGCAAAGCTATCGACCAATTGTGTAACTAATATCTAAATTAAGCCATAACTAACCATTTAGATAGTTAATTCATTGTGCGCTCATGCTGTCTTGTAGGTGTCTACTGATTTATATATCCAAGTACAAGCATTCAAACATCCCATGGAAATGCCTCAAAATGTATGCACTCTCATGCAGGCAAAGGGAGCATCAATGATCAGTGTTCCTTTGTGTAAAGCTCCCTATCTCAAAGTGTTCTATACATTGTAGTTGCGTTTGTCCAGCAGAAAGAAGGGCAGAGACAGAATGGGTATTGATTGTGTGCACCTCCATTGCAGCATTTGCAACACGTTACTGAGCAGTTCTTATGTCTGTTTTATTGATGCCCATTGGCCCTTCAACTGCATGGGGAGAAACTTCTCAAAGCATTTGCCTGTAGTAAAGAGTACAATGGTCACGTTCTTTCTTTCTGTCTGCCTGTCTTTTGGGGGGTCTTTCTTTTTGCTTGTTTGTTTGCTGTTTCTTTTCTCTTCCAATATTCCTTGGGGGAGGTGCCTCTTCCTTTGATCTCATATCAACTCGTTCTGTTGTTTTTCTTGGTCCATCTGGGATTTTTGGGGTTTTGTTTATGCCTTTTTCTTTCAATATTATCGTTCTTTCTTTCTTTCTTTCTTGCAGGAAAGAATGGAGAACAGTGATTTCAAGCAAAATTAATTTCCAATGCAACAATTGTCCTAAATGACAGGTTAACATGATTGTAAGTGTTATTAACATGATGCATTATTCAAAATGTCAAACACCCAGACACATAGACACATAGATACACATACACACATATACATACACACATACCTCTCTCTCTCTTCTTTTCAAGAATGCCAGTAAGAAAGTATTGATCAAACATGGCGGCAGCACTCAAACTTTGCAACAAGTATATGCACACATAAAAACTACATGAAAGAAAAGCGCTCTGCCCATGACTTCCAACGCTCTTTCTAACAGAGGAGAAGCCTCTCAACAAACGCTGAGAATACAGCAACTCAATGCAGGCAAATAAAGGGAAAAGGTCAAGTGATGTGTGCGAGCAGGGGTGTGCATTCCATTCGCGCACGTACACACACATATCGCATACAAAGGGGTGATTGTGTACTCTCTCTCTCTCTCTCTCTCTCTCTCTCTCTCTCTCTCTCTCTCTCTCTCTCTCTCTCTCTCTCACACACACACACACCACACACACTGCAAACAGCATGTCCTGGTATAGCTTCACTTAACCCCCAAACTTTCAAACAAAAACTATACACATATCATACCTCTGATAAGGCCTTAGAGTATGTATGCTCACATACAGGCTAGTGAGGTAGCCATTACTTCTTACCCAGGTAAACCTCCCATGGAAGGGGCCCTGTGGGACTTAGGTGTGTGTGTGTGTGTGTGTGTGTGGTGGTGTGTGTGTGGTGTGTGTGTGTGTGTGTTGTGTGTGTGTGTTGTTGTGTGTGTTGTTTCTACAGAGAGATGATTGATGGAGGAGGGACTTTTTGTCTGTATTGCACTCACCAGGCACAGTACAATTAAGGTAGAGTTATTATTTGTCTTTATATTTTTTCTGATGTCTTTTTCTTGGGGTTGGGAGGGGGGGGTTATTTCTTTGTTCTTACAAAGGGAGAAAAAAGGTACACAAAACAACCTCACATTTCCTACCAAATATTTTTGCTGACATTTATCTGTCTTTTTTTCTTTCTTTTCTCTCTTTTTGTCTCTCTTCCTTTTTTGTTTTCTTTCATTTTTATGTTTTACACATGCATTCAGTTGAATATGCATACACATAACTATGCATGTACACACACACATTCACACACACACACACACACACACACATCACACACACACACACACACACACACACGTTCATTTCAGAGAACTGCACAGCAAATATAATCCATCACTTTTTCCACTAAAACCAAACAACCCTGTACAGGCACCTGTACCCGAATAGGGCCTCAGACTATGTCTGCTCACGTGCAAAGGAAAGAGTAATTACTTCATCTCTGGAAAAACCGTCCATGTAAGGGGCCCTGAATGACTTACTGTTTTCCCAACAGACAGAAAGACAGCGATGATGTAATAGGTATTGATTGCTGCCTCAATGTGCCAGTCAGGGCACAGTCCAAGGTATGGTCATCATTTGTCTTTTTGTCTGTCCCATTTGTCCATTACTTTTCTTTTGTTTTCTTTTCCTTGCTAGCCAATTATCCTTGAAGACTGACACTATTACAGTAAATATACTGTCTATAATGCAGTTGCGAGTTTTTTCTTTAACAATGATAAAAATAATAATTTGGATACTTGCAAATAACAATGATGACAACAGTTGCTAGCACCGTAATGAGAACAAGAAAACAATATGACATTTCTATCCCCAGCTTTGTTCTTGAAAATCTTGTAACTTCCTTTGTTTTAATGTCATTTTGTCTGTCTGTCAGTTACTTTCTTTCATTTAAAAAATGTTTTTAAAATCTTTTTTCTTCTTTTTTCAAACAATCTTTTCTTCCTTGAAGCCTATCTCTCTCTCTCACTCTCTCTCTCTCCCTCTCTCTCTTTAATTTGTCCTCTGTTTTTCTTTTATTCTTAATTCTTTTTAGGCTTTTAGATATCCATCTACCTATATGTGCACACACACACACACACACACACACACACACACACACACACACACACACCGGTGTGCACACATGAACAGAGGCATTGGACAAAAGCAGGAATCGAAATAGATACCATCTGCCTCTTTTCCTACCGACACCCAAATATTAAAACAATACTGTACAGGCACCTTACCCATTGAGAGCCTCGGAGATTATGTAGGTTCACTGCAAGTGAATGAGGAAGTAATTACTTCCTCTCAGTAAAAAGGCCAATGTGAGGGGCCTTACATGACTTACTGTTTTTCTAAGAGAGAGAGCGAGAGCGAGAGAGAGAGAGGAGATCAGTAATGGAATAAGTATTGATTATCTGCCTTGCTCACAGTATGCCAGTCACAGAATAACTCAAAGTTTGAGTCATTATGTGTCTTACATCTGTCTGAATTGTCTCCCCTTTTCGCCATTCTCTTTTCTTCTACTTTTTTTTGCCTGGAAGACTAACACTGTTATTGGCAGAGGCTTTTTTCCTGGCAAAGGTATAAGCAATCAGCTTGTGAAACCAAAATATGTATTTTGTTATTGATGTTTATGCACTATTTAATGCAATTGCATAACATTTTGAAACTTTAACAAGGATGATGAATATTTAGGATACTATGAATAATATAAATTATGGAGCATTAGTGCAGTTTGAAGGTACCTGTCCACTGATGCAACATCCAAACTAGTCACGTCTCTCATTCTCTCACATCTGGACTATTGCAATTGTCTTCTGGCTGGTCTGCCAGCATCATCTATCCACTTTCTTCAACGTATACAAAACTCTGCAGCTTGATTAGTCCTCAGAAAGAAAAACAATCTTAGCACATTACTCCCCTCTTGCAATCCCTCCACTAGCTGCCTGTGCCACAGAGAATAAACTATGAGATCTGTTCCCTGTGTTACAGAAGTCTCCACAAACCAGCACCTTCTTACCTCTGTGAATGTCTCCACCTGTACACTCCTTCTTGTTCCCTCTGCTCTGCTGCAGATACCTTGTGCTTAAGAATACCTAGCTTCAACCAGTTTACCGATGGCTGTCGCTCTTTCTCTGTTTCTAGTCCATCGATCTTGAATGAACTCCCTCTCTCTCTCTTTGCCAAAAGCTTACTTATGATGCGTTTAAATCCAACCTCAAGAGACATTTATTTCAAACCTAAGATTCTCTCCTCTTGTTTCATCTCATTTCTGTCCCTGCCCTCAACAACCAAACCCTACATCACCCTGCCGGAGTGTACAACCTTTAATATGTGTGTGTGTGTGTGTTTGTCTGTGTGTGGGGGGGGGGGGGGAGTTGCACACAGGCATATGTGTATACATTTGAATTTGTAAAAGCTTTTAATTGTAACTGGCTGCATGTGAAGGACTAAGATGAATGAAAGCGCTTTTATTTGTTTTGCAATATATAGCGCCACATATTAATTTGATGTGTTATTAATAAAAAGAATAATGCTAACAACTGCCATCAGGAAGGTGAGTATAAGAAAACAATCTCATCTTTTCCTTCCAAAGTTTCTTTTGACAATTTCATAACTGACTTCCTGTTTTCTTCTATATACTCTTTCCTTCTTGTTTTTTTTTTCTCTTTTTTCCAATCATTTATGTCTTTCGTTCCTTTTGTGATTTAAAAAAGATTCTGTTTTGGTTTTTCTTTCTAACATACGCTATCTGTGTACATTTATGTGCTTATATTCATTTACTAAAACACACACAGAGTTCAGAAAAAATGCGCAGCAAATGGCATCCATCACATTTTTCCAACTACACCACATTTGCAAACAGTCCTGCGCACGCACCATACCCTGATAGGGCCTCAGAGTATGTGTGTTCACGTGCAGCCAAATGAGGTAGTAATTACTTCCTCTCTGGAGAAAGCTCCAATGTAAGGGGCCCTGCACGACTTACTGTTTTTCCAACAGGGAGAGCAGTGATGGAACACGTATTGATTGTCGACTTTGCCCTCCTCGTGACAGTCACAGTACAATGAAGATAGAGTCCTTTTTGTCTGTATTTCTCTCTTGTTTTCTTTTGTTCCTTGCTCCTCTTTTTAACAGCTCCTTTATTAAAGATTTGACATTGCTTCTTTCTGGCCCATGTATCAACAGGCAAAACATCACAGACAAATTAGAGCGGAAATATGCCATTAGCTTTGAATATATGCACTTATCTTAAAGCATATTGAAAGAATTTGAATGTTGCTTTTAATCCATACAGCGCAATCATGTACTGTTGCACCCTATAGAAGCACTTTTCACAAAATGTGTCTTCATGTAGCAGTCTTTGAGACAGTTTTTTCATTATCTATTCAACTTTATATCGCCATTGCCCTATTAACACTGTTGGTTACTCTTTTCAGCACACATCCACACCACAACACACACACACACAGTACACAACATAACGTCAAGCATCCCACCCTACATCACCACTACAATCGAAACCACCACTGCAATCTTTACAGGGATTACTAAAAACATTATAAAATGTGTTCAAAGTAACAGGACAGCTTCCGTTTAACATGCTTCACTGTAAACCTTTCTTTTAAACTGGTGGGTAAGCTGGGTTAGTTGAGTCATCCCTCCACCAGCCATGATTTGTAACATACAGAAGGTGAAAGACTTTGATATGTGTGAAAGATGATCTCAACAATTCACCATCGAATCTAGGTTTTTAGCCATCTGAAGTTTTTTCATGGACTTTTGTCATTAAAATGTTTGAGAAAGAGCTCAGTTCCAAAAGGAGCTCCAGGTGTAATCCTTCAACGGATACCTCACGCTGAGCAAGAAATGCCTTGTGGTAGAGGTTGGCACGCAATTTTACGTCAAGATCCAGTCAGGTATGAGCTACCACCATATGCCTGTCAGGAGGACTTTTTCCTGAAGTTAGCATCAATGACTCCCTCCCCAAAAGTTTCGGTAAGACTGTAACGGGCATATGTGATCGTGACCACGCAAAGCAGCTTGCACAGAAGTTAACACCTTTTTGCCTTTCAGAAGAGCATGCCATTCATGCTGTTAAAAACAGAGGACAAAACTATTTCAAATGCATGCGCGCTGGTGATGCGTTCCATATCATCCCCGAAACCAGAATGCAGCTACCGTTGTAGTGAGTAAAACTGGTTGCATATGCACAAACCTCATCACTGAATCTAGGAGCTCTAGCTGAAGAATAAAGAAAAAACGCCTCAGCGCAAACTCAAATCCAGGTCTTGGAATACCATCAGGAGCTGTCAGATCATGATAAGAGTGCTCTACCCCTCAACTTTTTCTGTTCCTGGTTTCATATAACATACCCAGTCACTCCAATCAATCTGATACAGTGATGGGCAAATTTCCCAATACTCCTACGTACGCGGTATTTTTTTACGTAAGGACCTCAAGTCGTGTGTGTTCACGTGCAGGGAAATTAGGTCATGATTGTCTTTCTGCTGGTCAGGGCTATGTCGTCAGACTGCAGGACTAAAGCGATTTTTTTCTGGCATGAAGACGAATGGTGCTCTGTGTGTGTGTGTGTGTGTGTGTGTGTGTGTGTCTACGTGCGTGTGTGTGTATGGTTGTGTGTGTGCGTGTGTGTGTGTGTGTGTTGTGTGTGTGTGTGTGCGTGTGTGTGTGTATTGTGTGTGCATGTATTATGGTGTGTGTATTGTGTTGTGTTTTTTGTGTGTATTCTGTTGTGTTATATGTGTGTGGGGGGGAGGGGGTATTCATTGGTCTCAGACTTGAGTTCCCAGTTTGAGTCATAGTTGTCTTCCCTCGTTGTCTGCCTGATTTGTTTTGTAGCTTGCAAGTTAGTTCACTGCCACTAACCAGCCATCATGCACCGCCATCCTTTCTGTTGTTTTACTGCTTTGTTTATTTGGTTACTTTTGTTTTATTATAGGTTGACTCTTTTCATTCATGTAGTTGTTTAGATTGGGAAAGATGATCTCTATGCTTGTTTTTGCTTTCAGGGAGTGAATGTGTATGTTTGTGTGTGTATGTGTGTGTTTGTGTGTGTTGCTGTTGTTGTTGTTGATGATATGTGTGTGTTGAAGGGGGTGGGATGTCTTGTGCTGTTTATTCTTTCATGTGTGTTTGCATGTTTGTTTTCCATATCAATGCTATTAAAATTCCCAAGCAATCAAAGTACAGACACGTGCGATCACATTTAGAACACAGTTGAGGCCCAGACCATTGAACATCAAATTATTGATCTGCTTTTCTAGAGAAGTTGCTGTAGAGAGACAAATCGTGCAGTCTATCGCAAGAGACGACAGACAGGCGGGCTACAACAGTCTTAACTCGGAGGCATCGGGTTTGTCTATGACTTCATTAGTCTCTAGCTCCTGTGAACTTCCTGAAGGATGAGTACTTGGCATTGCAGGCTTCCTAGACTGACTGGCTGATTGACAATCTTGTCAAGTGGCTAGAGTACTCTATGGATCGGTAAGCCACGTAGGAGCACTCGCTTTCCCCCAGCCAAGGTTAAGCAGCATCGAGCGTGGCTACCAGTTGGATGGGTGACCGTTTGCGCGTCTTGGCTTCAGTACAGTCCCCCAGTTCACCCAGCTGTAATGGTTACCTGCCTCTTTAGGGTCAGGGAAGGTAAAGCAGCGAGGGAGAGGAGATGGCACTGCTCTCAATATGCTGGCCCCTAGAGAAGTAAGGTCTCTGACGTCTCTCTCCCCTACGATCTTATAATTTTATGTTATGGGACACCTTTACCTTTACCATAAGCTACGTAGTCGATGATGAATATATAACATCAATAAACTTCAAGTTCTCGTTTTCATGGGGCCCTAATCATTGTTGCCATTTGCTCATCAGGCACAATGTCCCAACTCTGTCAGTTCTTGGCGAATTTATCTGTATAAATTGGTTTAGTTTGAAGTCTATGAGGCTAACTTGCCACATTCATGGAAAACGGGAATAAGTGTTACCATGAATGAGACATTATTCTATATCATTTATAAAAGCTGTTATTCCCAAGAGCTCATCCAGTCAACCATTCATTTTGATTTTTTTTTTAAACCAGCATTTCTCTATTACCAAAATAAAATAAAAGATAGCAGCCAGAGCAAATCTCTTAAGATATCTGCGGCATTAACATTAAAGTGGCATTTGATAAAACTGAAAAGAGAGGGACAGACAGCAAGACACAAACACAGGTGGGGGAGAAAGAAAGAAAGAAAGAAAGAAAGAGAGAGAGAGAGAGAGAGAGAGAGAGAGAGAGAGAGAGAGAGGAGAGAGAGAGAGAGAGAGAGAGAGAGAGAGAGAGGAGAGAGGGGAGAGAGAGAGAGGACTTCGAAAACCAAGGACAGACAATAACTGGAAAACCCCATACCAGAAAGGTCAGCTATAGTCACCATAAGTATCATAGCTCTTACTGATGGACGTTCTAGCCATCAGGGGAAATACACTAGTAATGATAGGACCGTCTGGCCAGTCATACACACAGTCCACCACTAAAACCTTTCACTCTACGCAGACAGCTGACATAATATCCCTGTAACAACAGATCCCTGGCGACTTTAGAAACCTAACTCACCATATGTACAGAAACGGGAACAAAGCTGACATTAGCTTCACCAAGCAAAGACTACACACTGTTGTATCAACTACCTCACCAAAACGTTTGATGGTTTGTTTCAACCTGCTTTCGTTACATAAGAAAGATTTGTTTTCATAACCGAAGTGAGACACAGAGTGTTTAAAGACATTCAGCAAAATGTTTGTATAATTATATTCGAAACAATTGATGCAATACGGAACCTGAAACCGTACATTAACGCTTCCGTTAAAGGATTCATATCTTACGCGTTTCTTAAAGTATGTCTTTAAAAAGATCTCTGTGTATGCTTAAGCGCGTGTGTATGTAGGCAAGTATGTTAAGCCCACTTTCAGCGTGCACTGTTAGCTTTTGCAGTACACAGGATGGAGTTACCCTTATCAAAGATTTGTAACTAGTTATTTGTACATACAATCGTTCATTCCCACTCTGTCTGTAAGTCTCTCCGTGTGTGTGTGTGTGTGTGCGTGTGTGTGTGTGTGTGTGTGTGTGTGTGTGTGTGTGTGTGTGTGTGTGTGTGTGTGTGTGTGTGAGAGAGTGTGTGTGTGGTTGTGTGTTTGTGTTTTGTTGTGTGTGTGCGAGCGCGCACTTCATTTCCTTTACAAACACACATACACACATCTTGTACAATATAGATAGATAGATAGATAGATAGATAGATAGATAGATAGATAGATAGATAGATAGATAGATAGATAGATAGATAGATAGATAGATAGATAGACAGACAGATACATACATACATACATACATACATACATAGATGTAAAGCACATGCACACTCGTGTGTTTAGATATCATTCCCAACGTCGGAATATGGCTACCTGAACGGCGGGCAAAAACGGTCGGATACGCAAAAATCTCACCATGGTGAACCCCAGAGCTTTAGTCGAGGAGCCAAAGAAGCCAACTGACTTCCAAACAAAACTATCGATAAAAAACATGTCACACAGCTTGAGAACTTAGTCATGAAATAAAAGGATACTTCAGTCTAAAACAGACACGCAATTGAAACCTTTTAGATACATACTGCAATGGCATGAATCAAGATTAGGAAATTAGAGAGAGAGAGAGAGCGAGAGAGAGAGAGAGAGTACAACACATTATATAATCATGATAAGTACACTCAGGGAAGAAACATTATAAACAAAGGAACATACATCGATATAGTGTCTACAGATATTGTTCTTATTAAAATAACAGTAATGATAATAATGATGATGATACTACTACTATACTACTGCTACTACTACTACTACTACTACTACCACTACTACTACTACTACTACTACTACTACTACTACTACTACTACTACTACTACTACTACTACTAATAATAATGATAATGATAATGGAATTCACATAGTGCCGAATCTTCTAAAACACACAAATCGAAGAGTATCTGTCTGTCTCACTAAAGTGTGTCCCACTGTGTGTCCCACTAATGGACAGTCCACCATCAGGGCTTATATTAATATATAGAAGAGGAGCCAGAAAGGTATGTGGAGTCACACAGTCTGCCAATAAATCTGTCTTTTACCTACAGACTAGGAAGGAAGGCGTGTGATAAGTCAGAACTAAGTTCTCCATTAGGCTACTTGGCTGTGTACTTGTACTTTCCCCCAAAGTTGAGATACAGTGTGCTCAGCTGTTTGTATGTTTCTTTCTTTCTTTCTTTTGTTCTTTCTTTTGTTTCTTTGTTTGTGTTTATTCGTTTTAAAGATATATCCTTCGTGAAATGTTAACTAAGAGGAACTTGTAAAGAAGACGTTGTATGTGGAAAGACAGTTACGTATTGTATCCTCCCTTCTACAACTTGGCCTAAATAGATGAATGGGTCATGATGGTGGTGATGTATATCCGCGCGCGCGTGTGCGTGCTTGTGTGTGTGTGTGAGAGAGAGAAAGGGACAAACACAGAGTTAGAAGGATTGTTGAATAACCAGAAACTCGTGGACAAACAGGCAGAGAAAAAAACTAACAGGCAAACAGACATGAACAGTGAAACACAAAGACAACAAAGAGATCCACTGCTTAAAAGAGTGAGATATACAAATATGATCGATGGAGCCTCACATAATTATAAAGAGTTTGCGTCGTGTAGTTCTCCAGCGGGAGACAACAGCTTGAGACACAGGGGGCAGCCAGGAGAATGAACATGGACTTAAACAGGATTCAGGCTTACACCCAAAGTATAGAGCATTCCTACTAACTCTGGTGCGACCCTGACCTAATCCTGACTCACTCATGTAAGGAGAGAGATAAATATATGTTTTTATGTAAGGAGAGAGATAAATATAGGTTCTCATGTAAGGGAGAGATGAATATATGTTCTCATGTAAGGAGAGAGATGAATATATGTTCTCATGTAAGGAGAGAGATAAATATATGTTCTCATGTAAGGAGAGAGATAAATATATGTTCTCATGTAAGGGGAGAGATGAATATATGTTCTCATGTAAGGAGAGAGATAAATATATGTTCTCATGTAAGGAGAGAGATAAATATATGTTCTCATGTAAGGGGAGAGATGAATATATGTTCTCATGTAATGGGAGAGATGAATATATGTTCTCATTTAAGGGGAGAGATGAATATATGTTCTCATGTAAGGAGAGAGATAAATATATGTTCTCATGTAAGGAGAGAGATAAATATATGTTCTCATGTAAGGACCGAGATAAATATATGTTCTCATGTAAGGAGAGAAATAGATATATGTTTTCATGTATATTTGGGCATCTCTCAAAGTGCACGTGCACGCGCATCCTCACATGTGTGTGCGTGCATGCGCATGCTCTCCCTTATTTGTATACTGTGTCTGTTTGTGTTTTGTGTATATATGCGTGCATGAATAAACTCCCCATCCTTTCATGCACTTTTCCACCCATGAGCCAAGGCTTTGGTTTGTACCGTTAAAACGCTGTCGCAATAACCACTTTAGCTCTCTCGCCCTAGACACAAACAGGAAAAACACCAGACACACAGAGGAGAATGGCAAGATCACTAGATACTGTACTCTCGACTAAGGGACATTACTCGGACAGAAGAAATCGTTCTTTGTGAAAAACAAATGGCGGAATTCCGGCAAGGTCAAACAACAGGCCAATAAATCTTTCTGTTATATCACGCAGTCCATGAAGCCAGTCAAAACATGCGAAAGGTCACATCAAAGTTTTCGCTTAGATTTGGTTTTATTGGATTCTTTCTGTACTTTCTGTAAGAGAACAAAAGATGTATTTGGGTCTATTTTCTTGCTTTTCTTCCCGAATGTATGTCCTGTTATAAACAGTAGATTAGATAAATGTAAAAGGCATGAATAATAGTTTGAATCTAAGCTGTTCTATTTCTTTTTTTTTTATTACCGTTTAACTTTGGTGGGTATTGTTTAGTTTCTTTCAAAAGTTTTTCCACAGAGCGAGAGAGAGAGGGCGGAGGGGGTAAAGAAAAGAGAATAGAAAAGAGTGCACTCACAGGTAGGGGGTATGGTGTGATGCATGCCACGCGCGATGGTGTGTGCTTGTGTATAATTTGTCTTTTGAAGAATGTGTATACTTAAAAATGATGTTTTTAATTGTTTGGTTATCTTTTGCTGGTGAATCTTGCTTTTCATTTCCTATGTTTCCATATTATATTTTGGGGTGTATTGTGTTGGTTAATGTCTGCTTCAATTTTTTGTCACCTCCATACCCCAGAATGGGGTTGAAGGAATTAATCTTTAATCTTAAACTAAATCTGTGTGTGGTGTGTCGTTTATGTTGTGCTTTGTGATTAGAGTGTTGCAACTATCTGCTGCTTCCCATCTCCTCTAGTGTGCGTGTGTGTCCTGTCTGTTTATGTATGCCTATTTGTCTGTGTGTGCAAACTAGGTGCACAATAAATCTCATTCTTACATGACCACATGCACATAGGCATTGATTCACTAGGGACACTTTAGTACATCAACACTCTGCATGCTGTCGTATCACTTTACTCTCTCACCCAAAAAAACACAAGGGAAAATAGCACACACACACACACACACCACACAAGGGAGAGTGAGAAGATCAATACATACTGTACTGTCGACTAAGGGACGTTACTGTCGACTAAGGGACGTTACTGCCGACAGGGGAAATCAGTCTTTGCGGAAAAAATGGCTGAAAGTCTGGCAAGGTCATACAATAGGCCAAAAAGTCTTTCACTTTCATCACGCAATCCATGGACCCAGAGGCAATAGGTGTGAAAGGTCAGATCAAAGTTTTTTCTTTGAACTTTTTGTGGTACTATTTAGCTGTGTTTTCTGAAACAGTCGCCATTCGGAAATATTTGATTTTTTTCAG
>CM054157.1:26213989-26221489 GCA_028751875.1 Rapana venosa | reverse complement strand
AATGAATGTGTATGTTGGAGGGTCAAAGTGGACATAGGAAAGTGGTAACAGTATGGCACTGGAGATCTATCAGCCATGAGATTCAGATGCAGCTAAACTGTCTGAAGAATAGAATTTTCCAGGAAGTTAACATTTGTTTGGAGTCCATTCCAATGCAAACCTTTCTTATCAGAATATAAACCAAGTTTTTGAGAGTGTGTATACGCATAGTATCTTTCATACAGGATGAACACGTTATCATGTATAAAATAAAAAAGATACTCCGCTTTTGGCCAGTAGTATGGAAAACACACACACACACACACATAACACACACGCGCACGCACGCACGCACACACACACACAAATACACACACAATCTCTCTCTCTTTCATCATGCTCCCATGACTTTGCTACCTCGTAGCATTCATGAAGAGATGGTCAGGTAGCAATTGGAATAGTGCATGTATGAAAACTTTTCTTTTCATGGTAAAACCTCTTTGACAAAATCAAAACCATTCTCCCCATGTGTGTGTGTGTGTGTGTGTGTGTGGTGTGTGTGTGTGTGTTGTTGTGTGTTGTGTGTTTGTGTGTGTGCGTAAGTGCGTGCGTACGTACGTGTATGTGTGTGCATGTTCGTGCGTGCGTGTGTGTATGTGTTTGTGCAGGCAAGTGCTCACGAATTTGTATATTTATATGTGCATAAACTCATGTGTAAGAATCCCAAATTTAAGAGATGACAAATGCATGTGCTTATAAGTGTGTGGATAGGTAACAAGGCATGAAAGCAAACTGAAAGTTAAAAAGTTGTGGTGCAAGTTGCGAGACAAAATTTGTCGTCTGATGAACAGTGTCTAGTAAAGACAGGTCTAGCGTACTAGGAAGGTGTAATGTATGTGCCTTGGGGCGAAGTGGGCATAGGGAAAAATGCAAGGAGGTGAAGGAAAATGGGCAAAAGTTAGAATGGTCAGTGGGGATCATTTTATAGACCTTTCACCCTCTACTCTTCTTCTAGTTTTGTTAAACATGTTCTTCATTTTGTCTTGATCTTTTTCTGATTCAGTTGTTTTCTTGTGCTTGCTGTTGGTTACTGTTGTGTTTGATGTTGTTGATCTTGATATTGCTGTTGGGATTATTTCCTCCTTCTTGGTATTGTTGTTGTTGTTTGTTGTTGTTGTTCTTCTTCTTCTTCTTCTTCTTCTTCTTCTTCTTCTTCTTCTTCTTCTTCTTCTTCTCCTCCTCCTTCTTCTTGTTCCCGTTCTTCTTCTTCTTCTTCTTCTTCTTTTTCTTCTTCTTCTTCTTCTTCTTCTTCTTCTTCTTCTTCTTCTTCTTCTATACTTTACTGAGTCTTTATTTGTAATCATTGTACCGTACAAAAGCACGTAGGTAGTCTTTTCAGTTTTACTACTCTCCAAGTCACGTAATCTTGTTCTGTAGGATATAGCCTACAAGGACATGCTATCAAAGAGGTTTTGATTTCTAGTAGACTCTGGCTGAGGTACTAAATGAATACCAACAACCGTGCCCAACTAGAAAAATGCACTCATTAACGCTCTATACACCCCTCCTCCCACACACACACACACACACACACACACACACACCACACACACACACACACACGCACACACACACCACAGAGAGAGAGGACTGGATGTAAAAAGCACATGAGTGCTTATTCCATTATCTTCGAAATAAAATTATACAACACACACGTGCGCGCGCGCACACAAAACACACACAAACACACACACAAACACACAAAAACACACACACAAACACACACAAACAAACACACAAACACACGCACACACGCACAACACACACACACACCATCATTCTGTCAAAGACGGATTTCTTTCCTCCATTTCCGTTCAAAGCAAAACACTAGAGACACCTTCGGCCAACGAGAGTCGAAACTAAAGAGAAAACAATCTCTTATCTTCTTCCAGGAGGAGGATATTAATTTTTTCCTAGTAATCTCTCCGGAACCTCACCATTGTTGCTTTTCTGTATGTATTAGTTTCCATACACTCGTATTATTCTTTAGCTAATCGTATTAAGGACAGAAATCCTCCAGTGTCAATGATAAAGAATCTAATTAGGTGAAAGCATCAGAAGACAGTTATTTTCTTGGTGTTGTTTTATCTTGAAGAAAATCCAGGACTGGTCATAATACAATCAGAATGCGCGCGTGTGTGTATGTGTGTGTGTGTGTGTGTTATGTGTCTGTGTGTTTCTGTGTGTTCTGTTGCTGTTGTAGTTGTTGCTGCTGCTGTTGCTGTTGTTGTCTTTTGTTGTTGCTGTTTTAGTTTTTGTTTTAATTGCTGCTTTGGTTACTGGTTCATTTTTCAGTTATATGTTGTTTTAAAATTGCTACATTAGTTACATCTGTCAATCTTAGTTTTTGTTTTTTTAATCATCCACAGCCATTTTAACATCTGTAATCTAGATTGTAGTATTAAATAGTAGATGCAGATAAAGATCGACGTATCTAGATGGAAGAAGAAGAAGAAGAAAAAAGAAAAAACAACAACAACAACAGAACAAACAACAACAACAAGAAACAAGAAACAAGAACAGAAGAACAAGAAGAGAACAAGAAGAACAAAAAGAACAAGAAGAACAAGAACAAGAAGAAGAACAAGAAGAACAAAAAGAACAAGAAGAAAAGAACAAGAAGAAGAACAAGAAGAACAAGAAGAACAAGAACTAGAACAACAAGAACAACAAGAACAAGAACAAGAAGAACAAGTACAAGAAGAAGAAGAAGAACAACAACAACAACAAGAACAAGAACAACAAGAACAAGAACAAAAGAAGAACAAGAAGAAGAACAATAAGAACAAGAACAAGAAAACAAGAACCAGAAGAACAACAAGAACAAGAACAAGATGATGATGATGATGATGATGATGATGATGATGATGATGATGATGATGATGATGATGCTGATGCTGCTGCTGCTGCTGTGATGATGATGATGATGATGATGGATGAAAAAAGAATGCGTGTTTGTGACAGCAGCAACTTAATTGTCCTAAGATGTCCAAAAACTTACAAAAATATTGTCTTATTTCCCTTTTTTAATGTACAAATAAGTCAGCTTCAGATCAAACACTCCAAAGTCCACAAAACACACCCCCTCCCCATAAAATGATAGTATCAATCAGCATAACACTATATTGACAGCAGAACAAACCTTGTCGAATGCTAAGAATGAAGCAAGCCCAGTGTCTGAGTTGTCTAGACATTAAGGCACATAACGTGATGAGATCAAGGCAGAGCATAGCAGCCAGTCTCCGTGTTCTCTACTGCCGGCCTTTCCACCAAAGTTCAAGGCAAGCTGACACTAGCTGTGTTAGCCAAGAGAGAGAGACACACACACACACATAGAGACAGAGAGATAGATAGATAGATAGATAGATAAGAGAGAGAGAGAGAGAGAGAGAGAGAGAGAGAGAGAGAGAGAACTTGAATGTTTTAATGAGGATAAAGAGAGAGAGACACACACACACAGAGATAAAGAGAGAGAGAGATTTATTCTTTTATAACGAGGATAATGGAATAAGCACTTATGTGCTTTTGTACATCCAGCCCCCGAGTGCATGCGGTTTTGTAAATTTTGTCATCCGTTTCCACCGGCACACAATGGCCTACTCTTACGAAAAGCGGAACAGGATTTAACGTGTGCGCAAGATGGTCTGCATGCGTTCGCACACGGGGCCTCGGTTTATAGTCTCATCCGAAAGATGTTTTGGGTAGAGTGGAGTCTGCACTGATGTTAACTCCAGGGAGAGGGAGAGGGAGAGAGAGAGAAAGAGAGAGAGAGAGAGAGAGAGAGAGAGAGAGAGAGAGAGAGAGAGAGAGAGAGAGAGAGAGAGAGAGTGCACTTCCTTCAGATGATGTAAAAAATAAAGTTAAAACAAATTATACAATATAGCTATAAACATATCTCCAATATGAAGACATATACACTGTTCGCACACATCTTAAGAAATAGGATCACCTATGTGCTCAGAACTCCCTAATGTCTAGTTTACCAAGTCTTTGGACAACTCTGTGTACTGTCTTCTGTAAAGAGGTATTTTATAATGATGGAGTAGGCAGGCCTCTGCTCTGAGCATTCCCTGTCGATAAAGGTAAAGAAGTTATCCTTCACTGTCTTCTTGCAGCTCTTACTCATCACCCTCAGAAATGATTCTGATGAATATGATAGACTAGCCTACCATTGTTCTTCAGAAGAATTCAGTCTATCCCTTTTACCCCAAGTTCACAGATATTTTATGTGTGTACTGTTCACAGTGCATCCTTTTGTCTTTAAGGGGACATTAGTCTATTCTGTTGTCTTTATATGAAAATCAACCCTATAGTAATTTTATCTCCTAATACGTCAGTGTGAACACAAGGACAGGGACGAAGTAGTCTCAAAGCGCATTAACTTCCATAGCAGCAACATCACATCATCCTCATTGTCATTGAATCGCCATGCAATGATTCTGCTAATAAAAATGAAAGTTTGTACTATCTGTTGTTGACTTTGTTCTCTATGTTACAAAGCAAGTAAAGAAACCCCAACCCTTCAAGACGATATCTTAAAAACATTTAATTTAAAAATGACCAAGTTCTAATCAAAGAGAGATAAACAGAAAGGGAGAGACATGTGACACAGACAATGAATGTATATATAAATAGACTAATAGATTAACATCCAGCAACACGAGCAAAGAGAAGAAGGAAATTAGAAAATCAACGGAAACGGAAACAAAGGCCAACAACATGATCAATACACGTTGCTATTTCCACTAAGGTACGTTAACACCGACAGGGGAAATCACTCATTGTGGAAGAAACGCTGGAAGGTCTGGCAAGGTCATAGAGTGCGTCAATAAATCTGGCTTTTACATCACGCCATTTTTGGCCCCTGAGAAAACTGATGGAAAAAAGACAGAACTAGCTCCCAAGTCAGATTCACCCCCCAGTCGTTTTTCGGGAATTTACAGACAGATTGTGGATATGATTTAGTGTTACAATATACTCTTAGGCAGTTCCTCTGTCTGTGATTTGATGTGTCTCATGTGAGAGGTTAGTTTTGCAGGAATGGTCAGTATGTTGCATGCATTGATTTGCTGGAAAACTTTTTCAGGGCTGCCTGCCCCCGAACCCCCCCCCCCTCCCCATCCCCCACCCCACTTCCATCCCTTTCTCGAAATAGGTTGCTTTGAAAATACATATCGATGAATGTATAGGTTGGAAGGAAAACTGGACGTGAGAAAGTCAAAGAGTGTGTGACTTGTGATATGTCAGTCGTGAGATTCAGCTGCAGCTGAACTATCAAGTGAATAGAATCCATCTAGGAAGTGTTCTCAATCTATTTTTTGTGAGTCTTTCAGATGAAAATATATACCAAGCTTTTTTTAGCATAGGCATCTTTCATGTAGATTGAAAATTATTCCAATTGTGGAAAAATCAATCCACTTTTTACCGGTAGCATGGATTACACACACACACACACAGACACACGCACACACGCACGCACACACACACACACACACACACACAAGCACGCACACACATATACAAACACACACTTCTGATGCACACAAGACTTCCACTTCTACTTCAATGAACTGGTGAATAAATGGTCAAGTAGCTAGTGTAACATAGCTTGTATAAAGAAAAATTATCACCACAGCATGACTTCTTGTTTGAAAACAGAATGCCCTTTCCCTTTTGTATGTGCGATGGGGCTGGAGGTTACATGCACGTGCAGACGTGTGCATATGCGCCCAAGTTTATGAGCTGAAAAATACATGTGCAGATAAGTGTGCAAAAGAGAAAATTTAGGAAAGCTAAGTCAAAGTCAAGGATATGGGATGCAAGTTTCGAGACAGAATTTTTCGCCTGATAAACTGTGTCTAGTCATATCAGGTCTAGCGTAAAACGAAGGTATAGTGGAGATGCCTTGGGGGTAGCTGGTGTAAGGCGGAATGCATCCTGCCAATAATAAAAAGCGAAAATTGGAATGAAATACCTTGGGAAAGTTTTGCAGACCTTTTACCCTTCACTCTCCTTATTACTGTACTTCTTGTTATTTTTCTTCTTGGCGTTTTCAATCAATCCTTTGCAATTCTTCTTCTTCTTCTTTTTCTTCTTCTTCTTTCTCTTCTTCTTCTTCTTCTTCTTCTTCTTCTTCTTCTTCTTTTTTCTTCTTCTTCTTCTTCTTCTTTCTTCTTCTTCTTTTTTCATCTCCGCGATCGTTCACGCTTCTTCTCAATTCTTTGGAACTTTTCTTCTTTGCAATTCTTCTTCTTTTTCTTCTATCAAATTTTGCTGCTTCTTCTTTGCTCTTTAATGCAGTTTTCCCGGTGTATTTTTAATTCTCCAAAGAATGTGATATCATTTCACTCAGAATATATGTCAAAAATAAGGAAACAGACATATGTAATCAAACAGACTCATTGTCAAAATCCCCACCGGCTTTAATCAGATCTGTCATAGAATCGGATTTATATTTTTCATTTCCGTTCCACGCAAATCACCTCAGACGCCTTCGTACTGCAAGAGTCTGAAAATGAAAGGGAAGGGACTCTAATCTTCTTCTGGTAGGAGGATGGGTTGGGTTTTTTCCGCAGCATCCTCCACAAAGGCCCACCATGGTTGCCTCCCTGTGTATTATTAGTTTCCATACACCGGTAGTATTCTTTAGCTAGTCGCATACAGAAAACAAAAGCCTCTGGTGGCAGCAGCAGTGAAACACACTTGATGAAGATATTGTCTGAATACAGCACTTTCCTAAGTACTATTAATCTTGAAGAAAATTCTTGGTTGCTCAAAACACAAAATGACAGTGTGTGTGTGTGTGTGTGTGTGTGGTGTGTGTGTGTGTGTGTGTGTGTGTGTGTGTGTGTGGTGTGTGTGTGTGTGGCTGCGTGTGTGTGTGTGTGTGTGTGTGTGCTGTATGTGTGTGCGCGTGGTATGTGTGTGTGTGTGGTGTGTGTGTGTGTGTGGTGTGAGCTGTGTTTGTGTATGTGTGTGTATGTGTATGTGTGAAAGTGTGTGCCTGTATGTGTGTGAGCGTGTTGTGTGTGTGTGTGTGTGTGTGTGTGTGTGTGTGCCTGTATGTGTGTGAGCGTGTGTGTGTGTGTGTGTGTGTGTGTGTGTGTGTGGTGTGTGTGTGTGTGTGTGTGTGTGTGTGTGTGTGTGTGTGTGTGTGTGTGTGTGTGTGTGTGTGTACTGTTGCTGTTGCTGTTGCTGTTGCTGTTTCTGTTTCTGTTGAATTTGCTTGTTACTTTAACTCTGTCAGTCTCTCGATTAGAAATTGTGTACTTAAGCACCTAGGCAAAGAGCCAATCTTCCTGTCTGGGGTTAATTTTAGTCAGTCAACCATTTGATTATTTCTTTGAAACGCTTTAACTCATTCTGCCTTTCAGAAGAGTAGGCCATTCATGCCAGGAATAATGCATGACCGAAAATGTGCACATAAGCGCAAGCACACTGTTGTTCTGTTTAGACATGATC
>CM054157.1:26206489-26208989 GCA_028751875.1 Rapana venosa | reverse complement strand
GAGATTATATTCAGCACTGACCAGCTCTTAGCACATAGTAGCCTGTGCTCTGCTGTGAGAAAAAAAAATCCACTGAAGTCGCAGTATAGCTGTATTTGTTTATGGTAAGGGGCTTCCAAACGGTCCTACATGTATGCACAACTCTCAGCCAGTGTGTACTTACTGTCACAGGGATTCCTAGGTGGGACAAGTGAGATAGAGTACATATTCTCGATCAGGGTATTAAACTGTGAAACGTGCGACAACAACAATAACAGAACATCTTGCGCACACGTTAAATCATGTTCCGCTTTTCGTAAGAGTAGGCCATTGTTTGCTGGTGGGAACAGATGACAGAATTTACAAAAACCGCATACACACGGGGACTGGATGTAAAAAAACACATAAGTGTTTATTCCATTATCCTCGATATAAAATAATAAAATAAAATAAATGAAATCAACGAAAATAACAACCACCAACAACAACAATAAATCACAGCTGAACTGTACTTCTAATGAAATAAAAGTAGACCCCAAAAATCACACTGGATTCGACATGTTGCCCTTGATAAGCAGCTGATACGTTTCCTTCATTGTAGAGAAAGGTGGCTTAGAAACCTCTACTGAACCAGCGGGCTGGTAACGGTGTTAGGATATGTCTTATACTCTATGTTTCTTGCCTTCAGTGTCTAGAGCGTTGGTAGATATCAGGTAAGAAAGCAAGTGCAATCCTATATTAGCCGGATTTAGGTTTCTGATTAAGTGTATCTAGCAATTAGGCGTGTGATTGGTCTTCCTTATTGCCTTATCATGTGATTGGTGGTATTGCTTCCCTTTCTAACTTGATACAATTGTTGTTGTTTTTTAAAAACAATAAGGAAAAAGGGAGAAGACGTATGTACAAATAAACACAAAGAAAAAAGACAGAAAAGATCAAAAGGAGGGGGGAAAGACAGATACGAAGAAAGAAAAACAAGGAAAGTAAAGAAGAAATGAAAAGAAAAGAAAGTCAGAGAGACAGACAGAAAGACAGACAGAAAGACACAGACATAAAGAAAGAAAGAAAGAACAAATAAAAAAGAAAGAAAGAGATAAAGAAAGAAAGAAAGAAAGACACAGAAAGAAAAAAAAAAGAAAGAAAGAAAGAAAGAAAGAACGAAAGAAAGAAAGAAAGAAAAGAAAAGCAACAACAATAAAATTAAGAACATTTTCTACCCCGAGCAGTGGGTAAGATGATAGAGAAATGCTGGCTAGTGTTAGTAGAAAGCAAAACAGAGAACACAGACAAACAGAAGGAACGGGAAAGAACCAGACATTTTCCCTGTGTTTTCAGTCAGTAAAGATAGACATGTAAAGCATCCACCAGAAAACAAAACAAAGCACAGCTAAAAACAAAGGAAAATAATGATAAGACTTCACAATCTGCATGCAGCTAGGTCAGACGAAAGATACAAACAAACAACAACACTAATAACAACAAGAAGCACAAATAGAACAAATAAGAAACACAGCAAAAAATGATAAGACTTCATAATCTGCATGCAGCTAGGTCAACAGAAGAAACAAGCAAACAACGACAATAACTACAACAACAAGAAGCATAAATAGGACAAAAGTAATGAGAAAAAGAATGAGGAAACAAAGTCGTTAAATGCACCAGCCTTCGTTCAATGTACCAGTCTTATCTAACACCATTAATTTTGTTGTTGTTTTCCTGTACTCGTCTTCTGTGACGCTCGTTTCCTACTGTTCCCACGGCGCTCACTTCAAGCTCACTTCGCCCCAGCTGTACCCATATTTTTGTTATGTCGCGTCCTCAGAAGGCCTCATGGAGCCTATAAATGTCACGCCGCTGTGGGGCCACCATTCATGAAGGGCCCTGCACTGCTCTTGGGTCACTTGTGTGGTGCATCTCCTGACCTAAAACCGACATCAGATTTAACCAACCCATAGAAGACATAGATTTTCGTGGCATGTTAATCTGCAGGAAAACAGATTATGTCTTCGTTTGTTCTCAGATGGAAAGAATCTAATGTCAGAAAATCTCAGCAAACATCCTCCCATGATATCGGGCATCGATCTGATGTCATGGGGTCCACCCCAGTCTGCCAGCGCAATCTCATCCCGATCGATTTACTGATAGATTCTGGAATGACTGAGTTAACATTTTAAATCAGGCTGGGAATATGAAGCTGGATATAGGAAGATTGAAATGCCTATTTATTTTTTTTAATTTCATTTATGTATTCATTTAACAATTCATTTCTTTTTTATGTTTTACTCTATCTGCCTGCCTGTCTGCCTGTCTATCATCTATCTATCTATCTGTCTTTATGTTTATTTGTCTGTCTGTCTATCAATCAATCTCTTTATCTCTCTCTTTCTATTTATCTACCTCTGTCTGTCTGTTTTTCTGTCTATGTGTCTGTCTGTCTGTCTGTCTGTCTGTCTGTCCGTCCGTCCATCCGTCCGTCCGTCCATCTATCTATCTATCTATCTATCTATCTATCTATCTATCT
>CM054157.1:26153989-26201489 GCA_028751875.1 Rapana venosa | reverse complement strand
CTAGATAGATTTATTGAAATTATCATTGTAAATAATAATGTTAAAATTAATAAAAAATAATACATAATAGTGTGGAGATCATAATGAGAGTCTGAATCATGTAAAACAAACAAAGTCGAAGGTATATCACGGTGACAAGATACTGACCACACTACTATTGTAATCCATTAGTGGTATTAGAATCAACCAATAGAGCAAATGAAAAAGACCTACATAAACTGTACATTGCAAGATTGAATCTTGTATAACACATCAAGAGACCACAAGATGACATCTGAGCGTATATTTTATTGCCGACAGCAAACCAAAAAGACCTATAACTGATAGTTTTACATAGAAGCAACTTGGACAACCGAAAAGGTACTTGCAGATCTACCCACAATGCTTCGCCTACATCGCAATAGAGAACATGTGTAATAAAAGCAAGAAAGGGCAATCGTAAGATCCTGAAGCGTCATCTGTCTAATATGGATTGCCTTAGGACAGCACCCACGGAAGATTCTTGTGTTAACGAGCATGGTACCTTTCCCACACCAAAGTCAGACAGACACTGTGGACCCAATCACCTCTGTAGATAAGGCTGACTTGCAGGGATTACCTTTCATCAATTCCTTTCGCTGACATCAAATAGCAACACGAGGGTGTAATCATGGGGAAATGCTAGAACATCCGGGGTTTCTAGTTCGTTAAGACTGCACTGTGTAACGGTCATCTGTCTGGAGATAGAGATTCTGTGTAGTGTGAACAAGCAGCCCTCACGGAGGATTTCTTGCTGTTAGACTTTGAGCTGCTCCTTCTTCTGTGAAATCCTTTTCTTCTTCTACAAAATATTCTTCTTTGAATTCTTCTTCTTTGAATTCTTCTTTAATTTCTTCTTTAAAATCTTTGAATTCTACTCCTGTAAATTCTTCTTCCTCTCTTTTTCTTTTTCCTCTTCTTATTTCTCCTCCTCCTGTTCCTCACTCTTTTTTCACCTCTTCATATTTTTCTCAAAAAAATGTTGTTTTGATGATTTGTGTACACAAACAAAAGCACTCAATTAATACCTTGCCTTTCAGTTCAATAACTTCAGCGAACAATTCCAGCACTGAACTAGGTCCAGCAAAGAAATACCATCTTTTTACTAAACAATAGTAAATGTGTGTTAACTCGTAGTCTTACTGATTTCAGCAAGCAGTTATTTTAACAAAAATTGTGTTAAAGATTAGAACATTTTGTTAGGATTTAGTTCTTTTACAAACTAGTACTTATGACTGTTTGTGATAATGCTCAAGGCAGTCAAAAATTATCCAAACTTTCACCACAACACTAAACAACTAATACAAGAAGCAGTTGGTTGAGTTAAAAATCTACTGCTTTTAAGATCCTTACTTTTGATGAGCAGACCAACTATTCTGTGTGCTCAGAGAAAAGCATGTATCAGAAAAGACATTAAACACATACAGGAAAATGCAAGGAAAAAAGCAAACGCTAACATCAGGAGAAGAAAAAACCTACAGGAAAAACTGGCAGTGGAAGGTCTTCAGAGAGGAAAGCATCAATTCCAACAAGTAACATCTTTTCCTCCAGGGGCCTCCATATTTATATCAAGAGCTCTGGGTGCTCTTCTGCTACTGCTGCCTTCTTCTGCCTACCCGCAGATTTGAGGCTGTGATTTATTTACTTACCAGGTATTTCAGATCAGCAGCTTTGATGAGCATCTACACTCAATGCGTGCTCTCCCAGGCTAAGGTTCAGCAGCATGGAGCATGGTGGCCGTGAGAATGGGTGCCCGTTCTTGGGTCTTTGCTTCAGCACAGTACCACCAGTTCACCTGGTTGTAAATGGACACCTGCCCTCTTTAGGCTGAAGGTAAAGCAGTGAGAGAGGGAGAGAGAGAGGGGATGGAGAGAGAGAGTCACCATCCCACGATGCTGGTCCCTAGAAAACCTGAGGTTTCTGACACCTCGCTCCCCAATGGCTGCATAGGTTGTAGGATACCTTTGCCTTTTTAGTTCAGATCACAATGAGGAAAGGCCCTACTGTGAACAAGCATAGCGTATGTCTTTACCTATAATCAGTAACTGAATTGGATTTTTAAAAAAAACAAGAGTAAGGTTTCATATCAAGGAATACACATTATCAATGTTTTTGGGGACACCAGATTGTTGGGAAAGACTTAAAACACATAAGATGCATTGTACTTTTTGAGCTTATCTAACGATAGACCTTATAAAAAAAAAAAGTAAAACGCCAAGCTGTTAGCAATAAAGATGAATATTACATCACCTCAGACTCATAATCTATCCAACAACAAAAAGAACATAAAGCACCAACAGAAGAAATGTCAGAAAATACCCTGAAAAACATCTAACTACTGACATCAGAAGCAATGACACAGACAACCCTGACTAGACGGTGAGAACCAAGAACCTGTACTTGCCGTAAACAAGCACGGTCACTTCGTCCCCCAGACACTGACTGTCACTGCCGACCAGGTCACCACTGGACGTGTGGCCGCATGGCAGGAAGCACACTTCATTAAGGCCATTGTGGACAGCAGCTACACAACCAAGGGAGGTAATCATGGGGAAGTTCCCAGCACATTGATTGTCCGAGGCTGATTAGCACTGCGAACCGTGTGGTGACTATAATCTCTGAACTACTAGTTGAGTGTGTGAGTGAGTGAGTGAGTGTGTGTGTGTGTGTGTGTTTGTGTTGTGTGTGCGTGTGTGTGTGTGTGTATTGGGATTGTGCGTGTCTTTGTGTGAGCATGTTACAAGCAGACAGAGTGGGGAGCAGAAAACGATACAGAAAGATAGAAAGAAACACACACACACACACACACACACACGCACGCACACACACATTAAGACACACACACACACAAAGACACGCGCACACACAAACACACACACACACACACACACACACAAGGCACACACACACCACACAAAGACATAGAAACGCAAAAACCCACACAACTACAAGTATTCATTTTCCACTACTCTTATCATCCTATCCTCACTTTTCTCTCTCTCAGCAGAAGACATAAGTGAACACCAACACCAGACATCCAACACAAAGTCAACAACCAAGAACAACAAGCCAAAAATATTAAAAAACTGTAGACAGACACAGACATAGTCACAGACACAGACGCCGATATTCAGCACACGGTGACCTTGTCCAGATGGTCTGGGGAACGCTAAATACACCCCCCCCCCCCTCTCCTCTTCCCTCTGCCCCTGGCTTAACTGGCCAGATAGGTTTCCTCCAGACGACAAAAGTAGACCTAAGTCATTGGCTATGGTCAGCGCTTGTAGCAGGAATTGCCTTTAATTCACGTGTCTGAGGACACCCTGCAAACTAACTAGAGAAGTAAAGGGGGGGGGATGGGATGGTCATCTGTGGAGAATAGAAAGAGTTTAGACTGCACACATCGATACTCTACTGAGGTGTGGAGAGATGAATTGGATTTCTGGTGTGCTTTTTTTTTTCGCGGGTACCACGAGAAGTCAGAGAGAGGAGAGAGAGAGAGAGAGAGGAGGAGAGAGAGAGAGAGAGAGAGAGAGAGAGAGAGAGAGAGAGAGTATACACACAATTCCACTGCAAGTATGAAGAAAAAGCATTCAACTTTCTGTTATAGAAAGGATAGTGGGACCACCTCCCATAACCTGACGTTGAAAAAAAAGAAAGACAGACCAAAAAGGAAAGAAGAAAGTCAGAAATCTTGCCAGAAGAAGAGGATCGATAGTTTGCAGACGGCATTATTGAACTGGATGGCTCTATGACGTCACACTCAATATCAGCTGAGATGATCGAATGGTTATTTTTGTGAACTGTTCCTTTTCAGCATTTGTCAAAATGCGTACATGTGGTTTTGAAGGTGTTCGATTGATCGTAAGGCGAGTTTTGGAGATGGATTTTTGGGGGTGCTTTTTTTTGTTTTTTCTTTGGATTTGTGTTGTTTTGTCGGGGTATGGTGGGTGTTGTTTACTTGAAGAGTATCTGTGGTTTTGATCTCCTGTGTGGATATGTGTTTGTGTGTGTGTGTGTGTGTGTTTGCGTGTGTGTGTGTGCATGTGGTGTGTGAGTTTGTGTGTGTGTGTGTGTGTGTGTGTGTGTGTGTGTGTGTGTGTGTGTGTGTGTGTGTGTGTGTGTGTGTGTGTGTGTGTGTGTGTGTGTGTGTGTGTGGTGTTCGTTCGTTCTTGATTTTACGTCTTTTCACTATCAGTGATATTAGAGGAAAGGAGACAGGGAGAAAAGAAAAAAAGCAGACGCCTTTGTATGACTGAAAGTTTGTGTTGTGTCACTTGTCATGCGAGTGTGTATGTATGAGTGAGTGTGTTTGTGTGTGTATGTGTGTCTGTGTGTGTGTGTACGCACCTGTATGTGTATTTGTTATGAGTTCACTAATATAACGCAATACAAAAGGCATCATCCTAGCTTCTTAGCCTTGTTATCACCCCACCCTTGATAAGCTGAAGAGTATTATTGTATTACTGTTTGCCTACTTCACTCTACCTGAAAAATTCAGTGCAGTGCCCCAGAAACTCAAAGAGCTGAAGAGAGATTTACAATTTATCCTCGATTATCACAAACGCTCAAACAAAACGTTTCGTTTCCATATGATTTACTGTTATTTATGGTCTTTAGAGGTTGACAAAGGCAGTAAATAGTCTGCTGTTTTATCGATTGATGAGAGACGGGATAACTCAGTGGTCAGTGCACTCGCTTTCCCCAAGCCAGTGTTAAGCAGTATTAAGTGGTTACCAAGTGTATGGGTGACCGTTTACACGCCTTGGTTTCAGTACAGTCAGCCTGTTTACCCAGCTGTAAATGGGTACCTGCTCTGTTTATGATCAGGGGAGGTAAAGCAGCGACGGAAAGGAGATGTGCGCCGCCCTCAAAGGAGATGCTGAGGTCTCTGACACCTCGCTTCCCTACGACCACATAGGTTAAAGGACACCTTAACCTTTGTTATCAATACTGATCAGACTGTAGTTATTGGTTGTCTTTTCGCCTTACTTCTTGCTGTTTCCTGCTCACTGTATTAACTTTATATTAATTGCAACATTACAGATTAATGAGTTTGGGTTATTATTAAGCCTTTTTGACCTAATAATCAAAAGCTAGCATAGCTTTGATTCATTTCAGGGCGATTAGTCAGTCGTTAGTGCTTAGTCTGTTATGTTGAACTTTATAATGTTCCAATTCCTTACCTTATAATTAACTTCTCCATCCTCCTCCTCTTCTTTCTAGCGTATTTACTGGTCAAGGATGATCTGAGTGTATAGCCTTTTTCTCAGACTTGCTGTTCTTCCAGCCCCTTGGGGAGTTAACTGATGGTGCATCCATTCTCTGCGTCCTCGACAGAAGCGGTGATTAAGTCTGTAATTGACGTGTACTCCTCTGGGGGTACGCTGTGGTGGTTTTTACTGCTGCCATTGTAGCTGTTCTTGTTGCTGTTCTTGTTGCTACTGTTGCTGTTGTTGTTGCTGCTGTTATTGTTTTAGCTGCTGCTGCTACTGCTGCTGCTGCTGCTGCTGCTGCTGCTGCTGCTGCTGCTGCTGCTGCTGCTGCTGCTGCTGCTGTCGCTGCTCTTTTGCAGATTTTATTAGCTTGATGATGATGTTGATGATGATGATGATGATGATGATGATGATGATGATGATGATGATGATGATGATGATGATGATGATGATGATGGGGTTGTTGTTGTTGCTGTTGTTGTTTTTGTTCTTCTTCTTCCTCTTTGCATTCTTCTTCTCCTTCCTCTTCTTCTTCTTCCTTTTCCTCTTCCTCTTCTTCTTCCTCTGCCGCTGCGATGACTGCAGCTGCTGCTATTTGCTGTTGTTGGTTCTTATTAAAATGAACGATCTGTTATCCTTTTAGATATATTCAGTTCTACCCTTTTCACCAAAGGCTTTAAGGTTAAAAAAAGAGAGAATGAGAACATAGCGAACGAAAGAAAAAGGGGAAAGACAGAGAGAAGAGAAAAATATCGAATAAAAGGCGGAAAAGATCAGCAAAAATTGAACTATCGATAACGAAAAAAAACAAGGTGAAAAGAAAGAAAGAAAAAAAGAAAGAAAGAAAGAAAGAAAGAAAGAGAGAGAGAGAGAGAGAGAGAGAGAGAGAGAGAGAGAGAGAGAGGACAGACAGACAGACAGACAGACAGACATACAGACAGATGAAAGGGAAGACTGAAAGGATGAAGAAACAAGAAAGAATAACAGTAAGAAGGAAAGAAAAAATCTCAAGGCAGGAATTAGTAACAAATAGGGAAAAAAACGAAAAAAGGATGGATGGATGGATAAATAGATAGATAGATAGATAGATAGATAGATAGATAGATAGATAGATAGATAGATAGATCGATAGATAGACACACAAACACATAGACAAACGGACAGACAGACAGACAGACAGATAGACCCACCATCATATTGAACTCACAGCCAGACAATTGTCAGCCCCTCCCCCCCCAAAAAAAAAACCAACAACAACCGCCTGTCTCCCTATCGATCCCATCAGCAGTGTTGGCTGTCTGGCCAGAGTCAGGTGCTGCCATTCCCCACAGATGTCCACCACTTCTGGTACCAAGTGTCCTCTCAGACGCTAATTAAAGCCGATGCCAGTGTACACACAAACTTGTAATGCCTAGTCGTAGTCTCTATGATTGCCCCTTTTATGGGGGGAGACAAATGAACTATACCCTCAGTTGAACTGAAGAACCTTGGCTGCTGGTTTTAGTTAAAGCAGAGATGGCCCCATGCGAAGGGTCTGAAGTAAGTTAGAGGCTGGTTTTTGCTAAAAGGTCTTAGTTAAACTTAGTTAAAGCCTTTGGTAATGGTTTAAATTAAGCTAAGGATGAGCCTTTGCTAAGGGGTTAAGTTAAGCTAAGGATAAGCCTTTGCCAAAGAGGGTTTAAGATAAGCTAGAGATTATCCTTTGCTAAGGGTTTAAGTTAAGCTAGATATTATCCTTCACTAAAGAGGATGTAGGTTAAGCAATGAGTGAGCATTCGTTAATGGTTCAAGTTAAGCTTGGGATGAGCCTTTGCTATGGAGAGTTTATTTAAGTTAAACGAGAGATGAGCCTTCGCTAAAGAGAGTTTAAGTTAAGCAATGAATGAGCTTTCGTTGAGGGTTTAAGTTAAGCTAGAGATGAGCTTTTGCTAAGGAGGGTTTATTTAAGTTAAACGAGAGGGTATTTGCTAAGGGTTTTAGCTGAACTAGAGATGTGCCTTTGCTAAGGGTCTTAGATAAACTAAAGATAGACCGTTGCTAAGGGTCTAAGATAAAGTAAAGATACACCTTTGCTAAGGGTCTTAGATAAACTAGAGATGTGCATTTGCTAAGGGTCTTAGATAAACTAGATACGTGCCTTTGTTAATGGTCTTAGATAAACTAGAGATGGACCGTTGCTAAGGGCCTTAAATAAACTAGAGATAGACCGTTGCTAAGGGCCTTAGATGAACTAGATATAGACCTTTGATACAGGTATTAGATAAACTAGAGATGGACCTTTGATACAGGTATTAGATAAACTAGAGATGGACCTTTGATAAAGGCATTAGATAAACTAGAGATAGGCCTTTGATGAAAGTATTAAATAAACTAGATATGGACCTTTGATAAAGGTTTTAGATAAACTAGAGATGGACCTTTGATAAAGGCATTAGATAAACTAGAGATAGGCCTTTGATGAAAGTATTGAATAAACTAGATATGGACCTTTGATAAAGGTTTTAGATAAACTAGAGATGGACCTTTGTTAAAGGCATTAGATAAACTAGAGATTGACCTTTGATAAAGGCATTAGATAAACTAGAGATGGACCTTTGATGAAAGTATTAAATAAACTAGAGATGGACCTTTGATAAAGGTCTTAGATAAACTAGAGATGGACCTTTGATAAAGGCATTAGATAATCTAGAGATGGATCTTTGATAAAGGCATTAGATAAACTAGAGATAGGCCTTTGATGAAAGTATTAAATAAACTAGAGATGGACCTTTGATAAAGGTCTTAGATAAACTAGAGATGGACCTTTGATAAAGGCATTAGATAAACTAGAGATGGACCTTTGATAAAGGTATTAGATAAACTAGAGATGGACCTTTGATAAAGGCATTAGATAAACTAGCGATGGACCTTTGTTAAAGGTATTAGATAAACTAGAGATAGACCTTTGATAAAGGCATTAGATAAACTAGAGATGGCCTTTGCTAAGAGTCTTAGATGAACTAGAGATGGCCTTTGATAAGGGTCTTAGATAAACTAGAGATGAGCCTTTGTTAAAGGTTTTAGGTAAAGTAGAGATGGGCCTTTAATAAAGGCATTAGATGAACTAGAGATGGCCTTTGCTAAGGGTCTTAGATGAACTAGAGATGGCCTTTGCTAAGGGTCTTAGATGAACTAGAGATGGCCTTTGATAAGGGTCTTAGATGAACTAGAGATGGCCTTTGATAGGGGTCTTAGATGAACTAGAGATGGCCTTTGATAAGGATCTTAGATGAACTAGAGATGGTCTTTGATAAGGGTCTTAGATGAACTAGAGATGGCCTTCGATAAGGGTCTTAGATGAACTAGAGATGGCCTTTGATAAGGGTCTTAGATGAACTAGAGATTGCCTTTGATAAGAGTCTTAGACGAACTAGAGATGGCCTTTGATAAGGGTCCTAGTTAAATAAGAAATAGGCCTTCCTCCTCTGTTAGGATTATGAGGTAGTAAACAGTTACAGTTTTAGCTCGCACATTCCTGTATGTCTTGGATTATTCACTTGTAGTCCAAGCTGGTATTTTTTTTATTGAGAAACGTATCGTAAGAGCTAAACAGGTACTATATATAAATCAGTGATCAGCTATTTCAAATTTGAAGTGAAAATCGTATGCCTGCTTTATTATATTGTGTTTAGCTGTGCTTAATTTTTCAGAGACATTTGCCTTTGGTGAGTAACATGTGAAAATGATTTTATTAACGCTTGTTGATGAAGAATTACTTTCAAAAATCCATTTTGATATTTATTTGAAAACTGCTGTCAAAAATGTTATATTGTTGTCAAACATATTATTCCCATTTGAAAACAATCACTAATTGTAAGTCTGCAAGTAATTGCGGTACTTAGATTTTCTCCAAGTTTGTCTCTGCTTTATGTTAGTATCAATAAATATATTGGCAGTATTTCTGTAATACATAGCCCTTTCAGAGGCAGTGGCTCAGTCTGCAGTCTTTCTTTGGTCTGGTTGGTTCATGATTCCTATCTCCCTGTTGCTGAAGGGCACACACTGACCTGTTTCCACTGTGATGAACTTCTTTCAACCAATTGCTTTAGGTCGTTTTCTTGTGGTCTTGGATGGTTGAATTTTACACTTTTGTATTTGCTGTTCTCTTCTCAGCACTGATATTGTTGTTCTTATACCGTTGTTACTGCCGGTTATCATCAGTATTGTTTTAGCCATCCCCTAATCTATACCGAGTCATTCCGAATGAATGACTCGGCACTACTGCGCAGAGCCGAGGACCGAGATGGATGGAGGAGGCTTACCACGGCATCGTCTTTCATGTCTCCCCCACGACCGCCAAGGTCACGGGTCTGATGATGAATCTATACCATGAAATTGTTTAACTCTTCACAGTTATTAGTTTTCCCACACTTTCAGCTCCTCTCAGCTGCTATCATTTCCATCCCATTGCAGCCCAGCCGTGGACAGCTGGTGCTAATCATAACAGGAACTGACCACTCTTGCACAGGAGAGGGCACACTAATAATAGTGCAGGACCCTTGACTGAGTTAGGCTGAATTTGTGCGCTGTGTGTTGTGTCACAGAGATGAAAACACCAAGACCAACGAGAACGTAACAACGAAAGACAAACAGAACAAAAAGAAACAACAGACAGACAGACGTACAGATAAAGTAAGAAAGAAACAAAGGCGAAAAACCATTTCATTTCGTACGTTGTGTTTACAACAATGACATTACCTACCATACTTCACCAACAGACAGACAGACAGACACTAACTAGACTAAATCCATGTCTTTATAGACCCTGTAAACGGTGTGAGCTGTCTGGGACGAGCCCCGAGTTTACTATTCCCCACTGACATCAGCCTCTCTCTCTGGCACTAAGCGTCCACACAGACGCTCTCTACAGCTAATTTCAGTGCACACAAACTGAAAGTGGCTGATGGCAGTCTTCGTGATTGCTCACTTAGAGAAGCAAATAGACACTTGGTTAAACTAGAGATTATATGTACTCTCCAATTTCATCAGGAATGTGTAATGATGGACATCACTATCTATAGATTTTGATTTGTGTACATATTTGTTTAATTATCGGCTTGTCCTTTCAAAGAACTGTTATAGTCAAGTCTGCTGTATAAGATAGACAAAAAAGACATTGAACGTGCAACCATTATGCATGTTTTCAAGAAAACTGGAAATTTTCTGTAAATTTTAAGAACTGGCTCTTGAGATGTTGTTTAATTGCTTGTGTTTGATATGAAGTGAAACACACTTATGCAAAGTGTCTACATCGACATTAATTCTGTTTGTCCTCCATTAAGATAACGGTATTTTGACTCGGGGAATTTAACAGGTTTGTTTTGGTGTGTATGTAATTCTATCTACTTTTGAGCAACAAATTCTCAGTTGCAAGGAAATTGTGAATGGCACATGTATTAAAGTCCAAATCGGATGTGTAATAATAATATAGACAAAATTACTTGTTCGTTGTCGAACGCTTAGAGAGCGACTATTGTGGCCAGTCATATGAGCAAAAATACGTTGAACTGCTGTTAAGTGAGATGAAATAATATTTTTGAGTCTTCAGTCTTGAAATTCTGTGGAAATAAAAATAAAATTTTGAAAAACACATGCACACTGGGACTGGATGTAAAAAAAGGTGTATGCGTGCTTATTATGCTGCTCGACTAGTCAGAGATAGAAAATCTGAGCACATCGCTCCTCTCTTGCAATCTCTCCACTGGCTGCCTGTGCCACAGCGAGTTAACTATAAGCTCAGTACCTTCTGTTACAAATGTCTCCACAAAACAGCTCCCTCCTACCTCTGCGACTGTCTTCACCTACACACTCCTCGTTCCCTCCGCTCTGCTGCAGATACCTTGTGCTTAAGAATACCGAGATTCAACCAATCGACTGTTGGCCGTCGACTTTCTCTGTTTCTGGTCCTGTGATCTGGAATGACCTCCCTCTCTCTCTTCGCCAAAAGCCTACTTATGACACTTTTTAATCCAGCTTCAAGACATATTTATTCCGAATCTGATTTTCCCCCTTTTGTTTTATCTCAAATGTATCCCTGCCTAAAACAGCCAGAATTCCATCACCCTGCCAAAGTGTGTGTGTGTGTGTGTGTGTGTGTGTGTGTGTGTGTGTGTGTGTGTGTGTGTGTGTGTGTGTGTGTGTGTGTGTGTGTTGTGTGCATTTGAATTTGTTTACTCTGTTAATTGTCATTAGTTGTATGTATGGGTGTGTTGAATGCAAGTACTTTGATTTTTTTTGCAAGATATAGCGCTAAATAAATTCCATTTATTATTATTACTATTATGATTATTATTATTGTTGTTGTTATTACTATTATTGATATTATTATTATTATTGTTGTTATTGTTGTTGTTACTATTATTGATATTATTATTATTATTCCAATATCCTAGACATAAAAAATGAAGCATAAATTAAATAATAAATTAATTAATTGATTGATTGATATATAAATAAAATTCTCCATCACACATGGCCCACTAACAACCAACCAACCAATACAGAAGCCACAGTTTTAGTCAGCCAAGGACTATCGATGTGCTGAGCACTTCCTGGTGATTACCTCCCCTCTGTGGTACTCGGTGGCACAAAGACGTTAATGAAAGGCGGTTCCTGTGACATGACCTGGCCACAGCTGATAATGGCCTCTACCCTCACCCTCTCCTGAGTTTTGCTGAAGAAAAGTTACGGTGATTTTGGAAATATGGAGATTCACTTACCAGCCGCCTTGTCAGTTCTAGGTGGTTTTGCCCTGTCTGTATTTTAGTTTTGTTTTGGAATCAGTCTTTAGAGTATATATTCATGCTTTCTTCAGTATCAACCTTTGCAGTCTATGTTTTCGCTTTGTTTGACAATATTATTATTACCCTTTGGAGTTTATAGCTTAGCTTTTTGTGGTACCACACTTTGGAATCTATAATTTTTGCTTTCTTTTATAATAGTATTATCCTTTGGATTCTATATTTTGACTTTTTTTTTATAATAGTATTATCCTTTGGAGTCTATATTTTGGCTTTCTTTTATAATATTATTACCCTTTGAAGTCTATATTTTGGCTTTCTTTTATAATATTATTACCATTTGGAGTCTAAATTTTGGCTTTCTTTCGTATTACAGTTTGTAGTCTATACTGGAATCTACATTCTAGCTTTCTTTAGTATCGCCCTTTGCAGTTTTCTACTTTAACTTTGCTGGTATCAAACTTTGAATTTATTTTTAGCTGTCTTGGGTATTATCCTTTGGAGTTTTCTACTTTAACTTTGCTGGTATCAAACTTTGAATTTGTTTTTTAGCTGTCTTGGGTATTATCCATTGGAATTTTCTACTTTAACTTTGCTGGCGATAAACTTTGAATTATTTCTTAGCTGTCTTTGGTATTACCCTTTGGAGTCGATATTTTAGGTTTGTTTCTTTATCAACCTTTGGAGTCCATATTTCATATTTATGTGGTATCAAACCTTGGAAAATACTCCGCAGAGACTTGCTATTCTGTACCATCTTGTCAGCACCATTGCTCCCCTCTGGTGCTAGAGTTACCCAGCACATCCTCCTTAAAGCAGCTACATGACACAGTGCAGGGCTTTTGACTTTGTGTGGGTCTACTATGTGTCTGTCTGTTGAACTCGGGGAGTTGGAGCTGGTGGAGTTTACTTTTGTTTTTGCCTTGTTTGTTGTTGGATCAGGGATAATGACCAACTTGAACCACATCCCCGAGGCCTGCACATCATCATCATCATTAGCCATTACACCCAGCGGTGTGTAGGGCAGCAACAAAGCGCTTCCACTCCTGCCTATCCTGGGCCAACCTAGTCACTGATCCCCAAGAGTGTTGCATGGCCTTCATCTCACTTTCTACAGTTCTTTTCTACGTTGCTTTTGGTCTTCCTTTCTTTCTCCTTCCTTCTGGGGTCCAGTGCAATGCTGTTCTTGCGATTGACTGTGGGTCTCTTCGGAGGATGTGCCCAATCCACTTCCACCGTCTTCTGGTGATGATGGTTCCCATGTCTTCTTGCCTGCATCTCCGTAGTAGGTCTTTATTGGAGATCTTCTCTGGCCAAAAGATCCGGAGAATTCTTCGCAGGCATATGGTATGGAAGGATCGAAGTTTGGTAAGGCCTGAACAGGTTCAAAATTATTCAACAGATTTTGTGTTCAGCAAGATTTTGAAACTGTATTTATAATTAATTTCTGTTTGTGACTTTTCCTTTTTTGCATACGTCTCCTTGTATATCTATTGCTTATTTAATATTGCTTTTGTTATCTAGTAAATATTGTGCTGGTTTTGTTTCTAGCCTTCTCTAAAGCAGGAGACATAAAACAGGACCAAACCTGTGTAGAGGATGGGATTGGAAGGATAAGTGAGGGAAAACGGGTAATTGTGAAGTGAGGTCGTAATACTGACTGCAGTAGCTAGCAGTATGTGTTTTCGTGACTAAACATGCCTCTAACCATGTTTCAGCCAGGCTCCGCCCCTTGGCCCGACGCAGACGACTGTTGAACCCATACACAATATAATCACAGACGATGATTAACCCCATCCAGACAAGGATTAGGTTCGCACAGACCACTCAGACACTGATCCCATCTGATTCTAGAGTACACGAACCTGTAATGGCTGGTACACAGACTCCTTGATAGCATCATTGGAAAGGTAAATGTGTGTTTTGTTGAAGTAAGGGGCTTGTATATCCCGGGTGTTAAAGATGTCCTCTTCTGACCTGTGATTTTCGTTTGACACAACGGTTTTTACTTGTTTTCTCTTGGTTTGGGGTTTCTTTGGAGCATGATGGTTTTGGAAAAGAAAAAGAATATCATCTATAAACATATGATTAATCAAGCGAATATGTTTGTTTAGATCGGCAATGGATTTGTTATTTTGGGTTGCTTTTGTTTGTTTTGTTATGTTTTTTATTGGGTATGAGTAAATTGTGCGCGCGCACACGCACACACACACACAAACACACACACAAACACACACACACACACAAACACACACATACACACACACAGAGACCTTATGATACGGAGAGAATTCATTTTCTGAACCAACACTTCACTTTGGTAAGTTGACACAATCACCGCTGACCAAAAAATGAAAAGAGAAAAAAGAAACTAAGAATAGAGGAGAAAAAATGGGGAAGAATCTGGAGGACTGAATCCACTTTACACCCAGTGCATCACCTTGCTGAGCTGATAATCTGCGATGACAAAACAGAAGCTGGAGGAAGGGGACGGATGGGTAAGGGAGTAGGAGAGAAAGTGGAATACGAAAATCAAGACAACACACACCGTAGGTCTAAGGCAGCGAGGAACCCTCAATGGTGTGAATCTTTGTCCTAGCAGTGCCTCCCTTTAGCGGTGTTTGGTACCAACAAAGATGTGAAGCTTTGTCCTAGCAGTGCCTCCCTTTAGCGGTGTTTGGTACCAACAAAGAAGTCAATGAAAGGCAGTTCCTGAAACACACTACAGCTGGATCACAGTAGTGACCGCTGTCTTCACTCTGGTCAAGGAAGCTTACCGTGCTTGCTAAAGCCAGGAGGCTTTGTCCTGGTCTTAAGTTTACAGCTACTGAGTTATGTTTGCTGGTCCTTAGGGTATTACAGGCATGTTTTTGTAGTTTTTTCCTATTGTTTTTATACTGCTTTTGTGTTTTTGCTGCTATTCTAGCGTGTTGTTCAGCTTTGTACCATGGGTTCATTCAGGATTAATTTGTTTTCAGTCTTACTCATCACAGCTGGAAATTCAGCAGGAAACCAGAAGCACACAGCGGATGAGAAGTTTGCCTGATCTAATATCACTAGAAGTGAACAGACGTAAAACTGAATTGAACTGAAGTTTGCCTGTTTGACTGTTTTCAGTTGACCTCGCCATATATCTGTTCTCTGACTTCAGGGGGAGTTTCTCCTTCTCCAGTGGAGATTACGTTCTGTTCTATATTTCTGAGCTTTTCATGGATAATGTCCATGCCCACAAAATATAAGCAAGCATAACAACATTTTAATGTGTGCCATAGGACGTTGCTTACATCATCAAAACTGACGAGGCTGTTAGCCTGAGCCGGCTGTTGTTGGTATGAGTGTTGAATTAGTGATGAGGAATGAGTTTTCGAACAGGTTGAAGAGTGTAACGCTGCAGCTGCATGCCGAAACAGATTTTTGGCTAATTTTGGAATGACACTTTATTGATTCGTATTTAATACTTTTTTCACTCTCACAAAGATAAGATTTTCCTGTAAAAGACTGAGAGGGCCCATCAACAACCACAGATATTCAGAGGAAGCAAACTAAGGACATAATTGTCTCTTACCGCCAGCTGTGAAAGATTGTAGTACGCACACACGCATACACGCCCTATCTTTTAACTAACCCTATAAAAATTTGCTTCTCAAAGAGAGAGCAGCCCTGGAAATTTAGGCCAACCATTAGAAGTTTGTGTACGCTGGAATCGGCTTTAATTGGTGTCTGTGTGGACACTTGGTACCAGAAATGGGGGACATCCCTGGGGAAATGTAAGCCGGTGACTTGAGCTAGACAGTCAACACCGCTGATAGGATCGATGGAAAGACATGCGATCTGGCTTTACCATTGTCTGTCGGCCTACCTACCAGCTCAGTGTGCCGGGCAGAGTCTTACTATACTACGTGAGATGGGAAATTGTTTAAGTGTCTGTATGACTCTATGTCTGGCTTAATGTTTATCTATCTGTCTGTCTGTCTATCTATCTATCTATCTATCTATCTATCTATCTATCTATCTATCTGTTTATCTATCTGTTTATCTTTCTTTCTTTCTAGCTAGCTACCTACCTACCTACCTAGCTATTTATCTCCCTATTTGTCTATCCATCTATCTATGTATTGCAATAGGATAGAAAATAATAGGATAGATAGATAAATAGATAGATAAATAGATAGATAGATAGATAGATAGATAGATAGATAGATAGATAGATAGATACATACATAGATAGATAGATAGATAGATAGATATGTTTCTCTATCTTTCTGCCTGTTTGTCGGCTTGTTTGTCTGTCTGTCTATTTGTATATACTTTGTTTATTTTCTTTCTTTTATTTATTTTATGTCCCTTCGGCTTTTTTGTTTTTTTTACTTCTATTTTGTTTTCTTTCTTGTTCTAGTTTTGTTTCTTTTTGTTTTATCTTTTACTTCTTGTATGTTCTTTTTATCTGTTTATTTGTGGTTCTTTCTTATTTATTTCTTTTTTTTAACATGTATTTTTACTTTTTTCCCTTCTATGTTAGATCTTTTGTATTATATCTTGTTTTGGTGTGTGTTTTTAATTTCTTACTTCTTTTTTTCAGTTTATTCTTTGCTACTTATTTTGTCTGTGTTTTAATATTTTCATCATTGTTTGTTTCCCTCTCAGCTTCCTTTTCTTTTTTCCCTTCTTTTCGTCTGAATTTCGCTTGTTGATTTCTTCTTTCTGTGTATTTATCTGTCTCTAAAAACATCTATTTTTTTTCTTTTCCCACCTTTATTAAATTCGTTTATTTTTATACTATCAACTTCTTTTCCTTTGTTCTTCTCTGTGTATTTCTTTTGATTTCTTTCTGCTCTTTTCCTCCTCCTCCATCCCGCCGCTTCCTACTCGTCCTCCACCTTCTTCTTCACATCATCTTCTTCTTCTTCTTCTTCTTCTTCTTCTACTACTACTACTATACTACTAACTACTACTACTTCTTCTTCTTCTTCTTCTTCTTCCTCTTCTTGTTCTCTTCTTCTTCTTCTTCTACTACTACTACTACTTCTTCTTCTTCTTCTTCTTCTTCTTCTTCTTCTTCTAATTTTCATCATCTCTCTACTACTACTACTACTACTACTACTACTACTACTACTACTACTTCTTCTTCTTCTTCTTCTCTCCTCCTTCTTCTTCTCTTTTTTTCATTCTTCCTCATCATCACCATTTTTTTTCTTCTGAAAAAAGTCACAGTCCTTTGTGCCATGGGTAGATTGAAAGATGGTTAGAAGGATATCACAGGGCGTCATCGTCATAAGAAACAACAAAAACAAGAATTGTGTCAGCAGCAGCAGCAGCAGCAGCAGCAGCAATAAAAGAAGGAAAATGCAGAGAAGAATACAGAGAATGCAGAAAATGCAAAAAAAAGAAAAAAAGAAGAAGAAGAAGAAGAAGAAGAAGAAGATGATGATGATGATGATGATGATGATGATGATGATGATTATGATGATGATGATAACAGCAACAGCAACAGCAAGCAGCAGCATCTACTACAACAACTAAACCTTCAACAACACAACAGCAACAGTAGCAACAACAACAATAGATTCACTAAGAGCATCACAGTATCAATAAATGCAGCAGAGCACACCACTACCACCACCACCACCCCCAACACCGGCAACCACAGCAGCAACGGAAGCCATTACCGTAGCTTCTACAGAAGAGCATCTTAATTACAGACTTAATCACCGACCCTAAGTAAACAGGGTGGGTAGAGTGCATGCTTCGTCTAATTAATCCCAAAGTGGCAGGACTGGAAGCAAGTCTCAGCGGAAAAGCTAAATACCCGGCTGATCCTTGCCCACAAGGAAGACGGGGTGGGTGGTGATTGCAGTTAATTTAGTGGTAAGGGATGAAGAATGTTTAGACGAGGCATCCACTCAACAGGCTTGTTGATATCGATTGGCTAATCCCAAGTGATGCATTTAAAAGTATGGTCATGTTTCGTCGTTGAACTTTGTAAGGATTATTAATCAACATTTATTGATTTGTGTGGTCTCGAACTTGTGTGTGTGTATGTGTGTGTGTGCGTGTGTGTGTGTGTGTGTGCTTGTGCGTGCGTGTGTATGTGTGTGTGTATGTGTGTGTTAACTGACCTGCAAACCAGACTATGAAATATATTGCGTAACATACACACACGCGCACGCACGCACGCACGCACACACACGCGCGCGCGCACTCTGTTCCATAAATCAAAACATCACACAACACCACAACACCCATCACCATCACCACCCCACCATACCACCATCACACCACACACACACACACACACCACACACACACACACACACACACACACACACACACACACCACACACACACCACCACACACCACCACCATCCACCACACCACCACTCACACACTACACCACACAAACCACACAACCACACCACACACACACCACACACACACACCACACACACACAACCACACTACACAACACCACCACCAACCACACCCACACCACCGCCGCACCACACACAACACACACACACACACACACACCACACACACCAACACACACATACACACACACATACACACACACCAAACACACACACACACACACAAACACACAACACACACACACACACACACACACACACACACACATCACACACACACACACACACACACACACACACACACACACACACACACACACACACACACACACACGTCATAAATCAAAGGGTTGCAAACCCTGTACACATTTTGGTTACTGCCGAAAAGGAACAGTTCACAAAAATAACCATTCGATCATCTCAGCTGATATTCAGTGTGACGTCATAGAGCCATCCAATTCAATACTGTCGTCTGCAAACTATCGATCCTCTTCTTCTGGCAAAGTTCCTTTCCTATTTTTTTTCTTTTTGCCAGATAATGGCAGACCGTCCCACTAACCTTTACCGGTTTATGGCAAAATGCTGGATATTTTAATGATCTGGTATTCGTGCAAAGGGTCAGTATTATGTCCATTGTCTGTGTGTCTGTATTTGTGTCTGTCTCTGCCTCTGTGCGTGTGCCTTTCTTTCTCTCTCTGCCTGTCTCTCTGTGTGTATATGAATACATATATATATATATATATATATATATATAATATATTATATATATATATATATATATATATAGATATTATATATATGTGTGTGTGTGTGTGTGTGTGTGTGTGTGTGTGTTTGTGTGTGTGTGTGTGATGTGTGTGTGTGTATTTGTCTGCGTCCACACTCATAAGCCTTCGTGCATGTTTGTGTGTGTCGTGTCTGTGAGTGTATGCGTGAGCTTGTGCATGTAAACCAGCGTATAATTATATGTGTAGCTGTGCGTGTGCATACACATTTGTATCCTCGTATTCATGCATGTGTGCACTTGAGCGTTCCAACCCATAAGTATAGAAATATTCAGATGCTACCTCCTTTAAATTCGACATCAATAATGCATCACTCATGATACACCATGTCAACATAGAGGGAGTAAGTTGTAAATTCTGTAATCTGCAACACAATATGGTTATATATTCCCCACTGCCCACAAAGGACACGTTAGAAATGAGAACACATACTCCACAAGCATTTACCCCTGGTGGGGGAGAGCTGGACACAATACTCGCATCAGCCAATCTGACAGCTGTGGGCTAGAGTCCCAGAAGAACCACCTCATGCATGCATGATGTATGGCCTCTGTGGACCCTGGCTTCCGCAGCTGATGTTCTGGTGATTGGATTAGATGGGCATTCTGTAGCGAGTGGGTTCAGTCTTTTGCTGACCTGTCTGTTTTTGTTTTTATCAGGTTTCAGCACCTTGCTATCAAATATTAATGTATGTGGTTCTGATTTTGTCCTTGATTTTGTGTGAGATTGGATTGATTTGCGCTGTCTGTTTTTCCCTAATAAAGTCTGTATATGTACATATGTATACATGTATATGTGTGTTTGTGCGTGTGTCTGTGCCTGTTTGCATGTGCATGCATGAGAACTTCTGTGTGTGTGTATGTGTGTTTGTGGGTATGTGTGCCCACATGCATGCGCTAATCTGTGTGTGTTTGCTTGGGTTCCTGCATCTCTACAGTTGTGTGCATACATAAGTGTGTAAGTGCATGCCCATACCCATGCTTCTTCATAGTGTGCATGAATTTATGAACTAGCATGTACTTGCATACATAGAAAATAACTACAAAGTGTGCACATACACACATCATGAAAAGAAAATTACACATAGTCGACACGACCAATATGCTGCAGAACAAGATTACATCTTTTCCTTTCTGCCCTTGCACACACACAGGACACATTCAACATAACACAGCAGACTCCATCAGCACTAAGCCCTGGGGGAAAACACTGACACAATACTGACATCAGCCAAGCTGACAGCTCCGGGGCCATCCCTGCCTGTGCAATCTCTTCATGCATTATCTATACCATCACTGGCCTCTGGCTTCAGTGACCATGTGACAGTGATTGCACTAGAAAGGGCATTCTGCAGGAAAAGAGTTCTTGTTTTGTTTTGCAGGTTCCTTCTGCTAGCTGGTTTTGATATTTTTGCTGTACAAAACTGGTGTCTCATTCTACTGATTTTTGTGTATTTTAAGTCAGAATGGGTTACTTTGTCGTAGTTTTTTTAAATCGAAAAAGTGTGTGTGAGTGTGTGTGTGTGTTTGTGTGTGTGCATGCATGTATGGTATGTGTGTGCATGTGTCTTTGTGTGTGTTTGTATGTGCATGCATGTATTATGTGTGTGCGCGCATGCATACATGTATGCATGTGTAGTGTGTTTATATGTATGTGTAAAAGTGTCTGTGTGAACGTGTGTGTGCACATCTGTGTGTGTATGATTGTGTTGTGCACGTTCATGTGCACATCTGTGTGTATATGTGCTTTGGGTTCTAAAATGTATGTATGTGTGTGCATGCATATATTATGTGTTAATTCAATGCACATGCACATGCTTCTGCATGGTGTATATGTGTAATTATGAACTTCCATACATACAGCATATCCACAAACTGTGCACAGCTTTACACCTACACACATCATAGATATAAAATTACCAATAGTCAGCACATGCAATCTTATGCAGAACAAGATTACACCTTTTTCTCCTTTCTGCCCACACACACACACACACACACACACACACACACAGAGGACGCATTCAACATAACACAGCAGACTTCATCAGCACTAAGCCCTGGGGGTAAAACACTGACAAAATACTGACATCAGCCAAGCTGACCGTTAAGGGGCCAGACCTCTCTGTGCAATCTCTTCATGCATTATCTATGCCATCACTGGCCTCTGGCTTCAGTGGATGATGTCACAGTGATTGCACTAGAAGGGACACTCTGCAGGAAAAGAGTTCTTGTTTTGTTTTGCAGGTTTCTTTGGTTTTAATATTCTGCTGTACAAAACTGGTGTGTGTGTGTGTGTCTACAGATTTTTGTGTATTTTATGTAAGACTGGGTTACTTTGTGCTAGTTTTTTTTTTATAGTAAAAGTGTGTGTGTGTGTGTTTGTGTGTGTGTTTGTGTGTATGTTAGTGTGTGTCGGTGTGTGTGCGTGTGTGTCTGTGTGTGTGTTTATGTGTGCATGCATGTATAGTGTAAGTGTGCGTATGCATAGGTGCATGCATGTATAGTGTGTGTATGTTTATGTGTGTTTAAGTGTTTGTTTGGATGTGTGTATGGGCACATCTGTGTGTGTATGGGTGTGTTTGTGCTTGTTCATGTGCGCATGTGAGCGTATAAAATTATGTGCTTGGGGTTTTAAAATGTATATACGTGTGTGCATGCATATATGTGTGAATCCAATACACATGCACATGCTTCTGCATAGTGTATATGTGTAATTATGAACTGGCATAAACTCGCGAACATGCAAAACAAACAGAACGTGCACATAGATTTACACATCCACACATCACGAATATATTATTACCAATAGTAAGCACATGCAATCTGCTTCAAAACAAGATCACAGGTTTTCTTTCCACACAGCCCCCCCCCCCCCCACACACACACACAAGAGGACACATTCAACATAACACAGCAGACTCCATCAGCACTAAGCCCTGGGGGCAAACACTGACACAATACTGACATCAGCCAAGCTGACAGCTCCGGGGCCATCCCTGCCTGTGCAATCTCTTCATGCATTATCTATACCATCACTGGCCTCTGGCTTCAGTGGCTGATGGCACGCTGATTGCATTAGAAGGGACACTCTGTAGGGAATGGATTCGGTATTGTTTGTAAGTCTTTTCTGTTTCATCATTTTGCTATGTTTCCGCAATCAAATAAATATCTCTGGGTCATCGGCAGTGCTTTGTTGTTGTTAATTCTTTGTGGGTTTGATTTACCTTGTACTGTTTTTTTTAATAAGGTTTTCATATTTTCACATGTGTTTATTCGTGCAGATGCATACATCCGCATGTGTGTGTGTGTGTGTGTGTGTGTGTGTGTGTGTGTGTGTGTGTGTGTGTGTGTGTGTGTGTGTGTGTGTGTGGTGTGCATATCCCTGAAAACTGCATGTGTACACTTAGTGTGTTGTGTATGTGTGTGTGTGTGTATGTCTGTGGTGTGTGTTGGGGGGGGGGGCTTTTTGTGTATTTTTGCTCACAAAAATGCTCATGCATGCTCAACAGTGCGCATGTATAAGAATAAACAGGCAAAAATGTATTTAGCTTGGTCAGTATTCCCCGACATCTTTATTTCCAATTGTTCATCTGGATCGTGAAAAAACTAAAGCAACGGCACTTACATACCTAAAGTAGTCACCGGAGTCAGAACTCAGATACCCTCGAGGCTGGGGAAAAACGGTCGCATACACAAAATCTCACCATTCGAGAACCAAGGAGCTCTAGCTGAGGAACAGAAAACACCAACCCCCAAAAAGCCAAACTTAAAATTATTAGTCTGCAAAGAAAGGTATAAGCACTCTGCTTTTCGTATCCAGTTAATATTATAACCTAGAGAATCTCCATTCCTCATAACCCTTTTGCCTGGATTGCAGTCTTGTCTGTCAACTACACGAAACTCTTTTAAAGAAGGATCGGGTCTGGCTCATCCCAGTGACGAGGAAAACCTGCAGCAACCCGCTGCTTTCAGCACGTGCAGACAGTAAGCTGTTCAAACAACAAAAGCAAAAGAACAAAAAGAAGAATACCACTCCTCTCTCATACGTCTATTTCTCATCATATCAACTTTTTAAAAATATTCTTTTATTTCGAGGATAATGAAATAAGTTCTCATGTGCTTTTTTACATTCAGTCCGCGTGTGTATGCAGTTTTGTAAATTTTGTCAACTGTTCCCACCGGCAAACAAAGGCCCACTCTTCCGAATAGTGGAACGAGTTTTCACAAGTTGCTGTCACAAACCCTATTACAATGACCCGTTAGTCGGTTTATTATTCTCATGGTCATATCTTGCCGTCATTCGGGACACAAAGGGCTCTTACACCCTCAATTCCAAAAAGCTACGGAGAACAGGTCATTCACCCTGCCGTCCTATCTGTGGCATAAGTCAGGGGCTGTATATCCATATAAACAACGTCCACACGGTCATTTTCTGAAAGCAGTTTCTATAGCAAAAGGTCGTTAGGGACAAAAACATCTCCGTGGTGTTGGATCATCTAGAAACTCAATTGTACTCTCTTTACCATGGGTGATTGAATATATCATGCCAATCTGTTGCTTTTTTTCATTTGAAAAGTTTAGTTCATCACTGTTGCTATGTTTAATGTTGTATCTCAACTGTTGTGTTCACTGTGTTGATAACAGTGCTATCAATTTTTACCAAAAAAATTTAAAAGTAAGATAGTGTTGCATGTGCGACCATTTTTGCCAACCTTTTGGTGAACCTTGAAGCTCTAGCCAAGGAACAAAAAAAAAGAAAAGCTAGCAACAACTAGCATTAAGGCAGCCGCAATCTGATTTGGGGAATGATGTTCAAACATGACACTTGCGAAATGGGTAGGAATTTTTCTTTCTCTATTGTGTCACCCATTCTTGCCGGAAAGCAATGGCCTACACTTTCCAAAGGCGGAACAGGTTTTAATGTGTGTGCAAGATGTTCTATTTGTATCAGCTTACGGGACCTCGTCCGAATGACCTTCGGGAGAGTGGAATCGGTACTGATGTTAGCTCTAGTGGAAAATCCCCATGAACAAATGTCTCGGAGTTGGCTCAAACTCGAACCATCAAATCATGAGTCCAATGCTCTAACCACAGGCTATGCATGCCACCCCCTTGGGCTAATATGAAAATGTTTCAAAAAGTTTCATTCTAAAAGCCATCTTGAAACACTTATATCTCTTTTACATTTATCCCCCATGTATTATGTCATCCAAGGCAAGCTGCGTTTGAGCTTCCAGCCCTAATGAACAGCTGCAAAAAATAATCGTTATTCCCACTGTCATTTTCAGCTGTTATTTCGGGACACAAACAATATCCATCACTCGTGGTAAGAAAAATTATGTTTACACTGCCATTTTCATTTGTCGTTTGGGACACGAATGACTTTGATATTTCCAAAAGGTTATCTACAACATCATTAGCACTGCTGCTAGGTCTCGCCAACAGGTCACTTGGTACATTAGCACTGTCCACATTCAGATTTCCTGGAGGTTATGTTTTGTTGCACTGGTTCTTTATGGACAAAGCATCCCTGTTTTCTTGGTTCCTCTGGGGAATAAAGCAGTTCATTATTCATGAGGCACTTAGCACGTGCTATGGTTCCAACCCATATCTTTTTTTACGCAAATGTTCACACACTACTGTTGCTATGTGTATTAGCACTATTTTGTTGTAATTTTGCCACTTGTTCATGATGTTATTGTTGGGCACTCCACAGCTTAACCCCCGTGGGTCAACCAAAATATGCCCTCTTTTCCCCTTATTACAGCTGGGATTAAATATGAGACCATAAATACACAATGGACAGAAAGGTTGCGTATTTTTATGGCTTTCTTCCAGTACATCAACATAACCATAAGGCAGCCACATTTTCAAAGCTAACAATATCTCTAAAGTCGGAATGTGGCCACCTTAATGGTGGTTTAAAAATGGTCGCATAGGCAGAATCTCACCTTTGGTGAACCTTGGAGCTCTAGCTAAGGCATGAAAAAAATGACAATAATTCTCTTAAAAGTATTTCACGATCTCTAGGCGGAAACATACAATGTATGTGGTGATGCAGTCGAACTCTATAAAAAAATGTTAGCTAAGACACGTATATTTCCGAAAAGAAATACATGCCATTGAAGAAAACGATCACACATTTCTTGTTTTAAGCAAGCTGTAGCTTGACATCTACCCTTGCTGAATTGTTTCTTGCATAATTATTTTGTATGTGAGGCAAATATATCATAAATGTTTAAACCAAACGTTTGACATAATAAACCTGAAAGACTTAATCTCCCCATAGCCTACTTGGTAAAATAAAATCTCACATATCTATTCCTAAACGACGTGCATTATGCACCCAAAACACTTCCTTTCTTCATACTAGTACCAACAGTTTTCACACTTTACTCATAACAGGCTAACCAAAGCACCAGAAGAACATTCATCATGACCCACCTGGCATAGTAATAGTTCTCACACCTCTATTCCTAACGGGTTTACATGATTCACTTACAGAATTTTCTTCAAACCCCATCTTGTACATAGACATCTCTCACACCTCCATTCCCAGATGGTCAACATAATGCACTTAAAGAACTTTCTTTCCTCAAAGCCCGCCTGCAACGCTAATATCTCTCACACCTCCAGTTCTACTGGGTTAACATAGTGCACTAAAGGAACTGTCTTTCTCCAAAGCTCACCTAGTAAACCAATATCTCTCACACATTGTATGTCCAAAGTTGTAACACTATTAACATGACAAAACTTTATTTCTTCATATCCATCTACTGCCCATATTTCTCAAACTCTCCTGATGAGCAGACATGATGCACCTGGAGAAATAGTCATTCTTCACAGCCTGCCAGGTCCATAACTATTTTTAACATTTCTCTTCTCCATGATGTCACATAAGACAAATTGCTTCTGCTCCTTCGTTCCCAATAACCGGCAGCAAGAAGGATGATTATTCACTCTGCCACTTTCATTTTTCATTCAGGATGCCATTACTCTGACACTATGGCTCCCAAAAGGTTATGGAGAACATACCATTAACCCTGCTGTCACTTCGGTGACATAGGTCAGTTGCAATAGAAACACTCTGTCCACACTGTTCATTTTCTGGATGTCCCTTTCCCTAGTGCTGGGTCGTTTGCGGACATAAACATCCCCTGTTGTAGCAGAGCCTCTACACTAAGGGAGGTCTATTAGCAATGGAGCACTGAAGACGTGACTGGTCTGTTCTATATACTGTACGTTAACAAAGGTTTGCCTTGACTGACCCTGGCTGTTGTAGCCCCATTGTTCTTTTTACTATTGTGTTCAGTATGGAGCTTTGTTAAGGAAAGGGCAAAACATGTTAATAATGAAACTTTTCACCACACCTGTCTGTCTGTCTGTCTGTCTCTCTGTCTTTCTGTCTGTCTGTCTGTCTCTCTCTCTCTCTCTCTCTCTCTCTCTCTATATATTATATATTATATATATATATATATATATATATATATTTTATATATATATATATATAGAGAGAGAGAGAGAGAGAGAGAGAGAGAGAGAGAGATACCACTCAATCTATCTCCCTCTCTCTCCCACTATGTGCAATGGTAGTTCAACTGGTGCAATCTACTGCGTAAACCACTGTCTTCGTTATGTGTTTCAATTCAATAGCAAACAATGACTTGCACAGCTGTCATCCATGCTTTGTTGATAAAAATCAGTAATATCATTAAGAGTACATTAGACTGGCTTTTGTTCATGGTGCTGAAAAATAAATGAAGTGTTGTTATTGTTGTTGTTTGTATTGTTGTTGTTGCTGGGGCATTTTATTTTATTTTTGCTCATCATCAACTTTTTTAAGCTGATCAATCTTAATAGACTCTAAATGCTTTAACTAAAATGTCATCAATATCAATCGATACTAAAATATCTGAAACTGGTACTTTGGTTTTAAATGACAATAGACTTTGTTAGCTAGTCTCTTGTCTGCAAGAAAAGTAGGGGGGGATAGTGAAGATAGAGAAATGCTCGCTTGGGCACAAGCACGCATACACACATACATGCATACACACACAACACACGCGTGCACACACACATGTACACACGTACACGCAGACGTACACATACACGTACACACGTACACACACACTGGAGCGCACAGTTCACGTCTCTACACAACCTCGGGCATCAAAGCGAACAGACAGCTCCACCCCCATCCCCCACTCCTTTCTCTACATCTCCTGTATTCTTTTCTTCACATACACCATCCACCCCTCTCTGTCTCCCTGTTTCTATGGCTCTGCGTGTGTGTCTGTATGTCTGTCTGGCTCTCTCTCTCTCTCTCTCTCTCTCTCTCTCTCTCTCTCTCTCTCTCTCTCTCCTTTTCTCACGTAACGGTCACAGAGACATAGATGTACATATTAACCCTGAAGAGAAAAACATACAGGCACAGACACAGATACAGACAGAGAAACATCCAGATAGACAGACTGAGGCAGACACAGAGACAAAGAGAGACAAAGGAGCAGAAAGAGAGACATACAAAGGCTTGGACAGATACAGACGATAGATGAAGACAGACATAGACATGCACACACAGATAGATAGACCTGTTTTTAATGAGAGATACAAGAATGAAAGAGAGACAGAGAGACTGACCGACAGACTGGACAGACAAATAGACGGACAGAGACAGACAGACAGACAGAGCAGAGATGGACAGGCAGGCAGACAGACAAACAGAGACAGATACGCTGACAGAGCGAGTGAGGAAGGAATAATCACGGACGAGAAAAATGCTTGCAGAGAGACAAGTGGGGAAAAGAAGATCAAGAAGATAAAACCCTGTACAGACAGAAATACGCACAGAAAAACAAAGCGTGGAGACAAGTGAAAGATACAGATAAAAAGACAGAGTGCAACAAATGGGAGGCAATCAGCAAAAAGAAGGCAAACAGATAGGCAGACATACACGCAGACAGACAGATAAGGAGGCAGGCAGACAGACAGACAAGCAGACAAAGTGAATCTGGCGGGATTGAGGAGGGAGGGGTTAACCACAGCACGTTCCTCTTGGATCAGCTGAAAGATTTGGAAGACACTCCGTTGAAAGCCAGACCCCCTAAGGACACCTTCAAAGACAACACACACACGCGCACACACGCACACACACACACACGCGCACACACACACACACACACACACACACACGGAGTGTGTCTGTCTTACCTCAAAGACAAGCCACTCAAAGCCCAATGTCGAGCCGTTTTGCCGATGTGAAAGACGCGGCCAGACAGGCTAGACGCCCGCCAAGCCGCCACTCCTAGTTAAGGTAAAACCCCCACCAAAATCGACGCGGGCAGCGACTCTCCACTGTACACGCACACACTCAACACCACCACCACCACCACGATCACCACCCACCAGCACCACTACCACCACTTCCACCACCACCACTACCACCACTCGCGCTTTCTGCTGCTGGTGTGGACGTTACTACTACCACGACGACGACGACAACCGCCACGGAGAGCGGGACGAAGGAACCAGCACGCACATCGCAAACAATTGCAGCGACCTGTAATCAAAGCCTCCCTCTCCCGTCACTCTGTCCTCACCAAATCACACACAACCTCAAAGCCAGGGTCACCGTCACAGACCTGATTTACACACACAAAATGCTGCGGTTCCGGTCAAGAGATTTTCACACGACTCGAAAACCCAGCGTGTTAAGATATCATGCGCACGCGCGCGCGCGCGTGCGTGCGTGCGTGTGTGTCTGTGTCTGTGTGTGTATGTGTCTGTGTGTGTGCGTATTGATGGCAGCAGCTACGGCGATGTTGGGCGGCTGAAGCAGGAGACGACGTCGGCAGCAATGGGTGGTGGTGGTGGTGGTGGTGGTGGTGGAGGGGGTGGAGGATGCAGGAGGGTGGGCTGCAAGAGCTTTGGGAGGAGAAGGGAAAGGGGGTGGGGGCGTTATATCGGGGGTGGGTGGGGGGGTGGTGAGGAGGGAGACTCAAAAGAAGTGTCAGTTTGTAGGCCGAGGAAAAGTCTAGCTCCCCCTCCCCCCGTGTGGTGTGTTCTTCCCCAGCAAAGCAATACAGATCGATGGCTTTCTCTCTCAGCACAAACACCAGCGCCAAAGAGGCCGCTACAGCAAAACGGGTCTGCCTTTCCTGGTTTTAATTGTTTTCTTAAAGGGTGACTAACATTACGTGAAAGGTTTGACTTGCAGGAATACAAGGGGAGAGGATAGAGATGATGATGATGATGATGATGAAGTGAAGCAGAAGGGAGAGACAACATGGTTGATGGAACTGTTAAGCCAGATACTACCTACATGTCTGATTTTCAGAATATATTATATATATAGATAGAGATATCCATATGTAGATATAGATATATACACGTGTGATGAATGGATGGATGGATGGATGGATGGATGGATGGATGGATGGATGGATGGATGGATGAATGGATATAAAGTTTAATTTGGTGCAGTAACCATTTTGTTCAAAAGGAAGTGACAGCAGAAAATCTGCTATAAAAACACAAGAAGTAAACAGAACGAGGGTTAAATACAAAGGGCATGTACATGTTTCTCTATTCTAACAAATGAGAATAAACTGAATAGGACATATGTTGTTTTATTCCTTGTATTAAAAAAATAAACAAAGAAGCAATGAATGGTAAGAAGGTCAATATCATGGGGATGGAAATATTTCTATACTCAAAGAAATGTATATATATTTAACTGAAAGGAGAAAAGAACATATGATGACTTAGGCAAAACGTCCTATCAGTGCTAACAAAGCCTCTTTCTATATCATTTGTAGAAAATAACTACGATTTGTTCAGCACAAAACTTCTGACAACCCATAATTTCTTTTCTTTTAAGGAAACATCCAGATCTACGAATTTGTTCGAATTTGCACCAGCAAAAGCAATTTTAAAAAGTTCCTTAGACAAGAAGAGCATGACAAAACCACACAGCTTCAATATTGATCACAGTGACAGCGTTCGCTTTTTAAGTCACCTCTCTTTTTTCAGTTTTGTTTGGGGAGTTATTGTTTGTTATTGTCAGCCTCCTTCTTCCTATTGATTTTGTTCCTTGTTTTCTTTTCTGGCTTCCGGCAATGAAGTTCAGTGGCAGATTATTAGTGACTGTTTGTTGCTGCTGTTTTTGACATTGCTGTTACTGGACGTTCCCCAGTTTAACATCTTGGAAGTTACCAACAATAAGGACTCTTGTCTTCCTCATCCCAGCTAGGAATCACTGTGAGACTGGATAAAAAGTGTGTATGTGGATGTTTTCAAGTACCTCGCTATCTATGCAGCCATACTCCGACTTTTTCGGTTCTTCTCCTTTAATGGAAAGTGCATGTTGTTATCCTAAGGGCTCACACACACTCAAATATGTACGCCATAATGCAGCTGCGAAAGGACTCTTTCCTAATACTGAGCTGCTTCATTTTAAGCTAATAGTCTTCCCTAGATATAACAAATAATATGCTAGCATATTTCAAGGGTTTGATCTGAAATGCCTTTAGGCAATAACTTTATTACAAAACATGATGTCTAAATCCGTCACATCATTATAACAAGCATGTATGGTGAGAAATACCTTTTCACAGCAGCATCAATCTCAAAGTCAAATCATCTTTCATTTCTCAAAGAGAACTTTGTAGAATAAGGATCACGCACATGACATGGCAGCAAGTTATTCACCTCATGCATGGCAAGTACAGATGTAAGTATGAAGTCTGCTTCAAACCAACAGGAAAACATCAGAATCAAAGATGGCGCCCTTCCTGTATGGACCAGACGGCACTGCAATGCACTGGAAGCAGTGTAGGGGAGTTAAATTACAAAACTTTAGACTTCAAAACTTTTTTATCAAGCTTTTGATTACATTTCTTTTTCTCTATTTTCCCCTGGAGCAAACTGACCAAAGTAATAAGCGAGGGTCATGAGAAATGTAACTTATTTGTCTCTCTCTCCGCCGTAGAATATTACACCATCATTTCAGTGGAAGGAGACTTGCTAGGGTAGATGGAACTGTGAGCTGTCTGAGCAGAACATAGCGTTGCGAACTGACACGAAGCTTGATTAAAAAGCATATTGGGAGGAAAACTTTTCCCCCGTCTCTTTTCAGGCAGTTGAGTTAGGGGTTTTTCCCAAAGCGGTGTGACTATGTCTGAAGCATGCCAGAAACATCACATCTCTTCAGCTACAAAAAACTCAAGCAACAGTTTTTTAATCAACCGCACTCAATACACTGGCAAGACATGGCGTGCACATTAGGTTTTGTTATGGTTCCGCAACCAGCTGAAACTTGATATAAGTATTGAGTGTTTTATCATGACTGAGTTTTTGAATGTGGATACACATAAATGGTGAAAATACATGGCTAGACTGGGATACTAGTTGAGCTAGGGATAGTCAATTAATATTGTTCCAGAAATTTCAACAGACATCTTCATACACAGAATATTCATTCCACCTAAATAAAGAAATAATGTTCTAGAAATATGCAATCTTTCTCTCTTCAGTAGACATCATTTACACAAATTTGGAGAAAAAGTCAACACTTCCTGCCCATGTCTACTAAGGCTAGAGGACAGTTCTGGCATTTAGGAAACTGGCCGGACAGATGATTACAGGGTAGCCAGAACTACCCAGTAGTTTAGTGAGAGTAGGCAATCGGAGAACGGGAGCTGAGGAAGGTGAAAAAATCGGGAGTAGTTGTGGCAGACCCTACAGAACTTGGCAATCTGCAGAATAGCTGACAGATTAGTCACCATCTCGGAATCAGTCTTAACGTGCGCTTAAGAATGGAGAACGTTGGGTGGGAACTAGGCAGGAGGTGTGCGGAACGCCGTAGAACTAAGAACAGACAAATGTGCTAATTCTGGAAGAAAGTGCTGTCTTGATAAAGAAACACTCTGCTTTACTGCGAAAGGATTTTATTTTCTATCTTGAATTTGTTCCACGTCAATCAGCAATTAAAAACATCCATTACCAGAAAAAGATGTGTGGCTTGGATATTTACTTTATCAAATAGAACACTTGTCAGATTATGCATGAATATTCACACATTTGCTTTAGTGCACAGTTTCTATTACGGTGACAGGTTTTTTCTGTGGAAGCTACACAATCTTCTTGTTCTTATCTGTCTTTTTCGCTGAAACACACGAGTTTTATACATGGCAAGAGAAAGGTCATTTGAAGGAAGACCTTCACAAAGACAACATTTTAATTAGGATATTTAAACGTTATTTGACGTTTCCCTAATTTGTCGGTTTTATAAAACTGTTAGTTCGTAGGACAGTGTTGATGCACAAAATGCATACTTTTGATTTTAGTTTGTTTGAATTTGCAGTGGCTAGTTGTAGTAGCTGAGATTCTTCTTCTTTTTTTCGCAATTCTTTTTAATTCTTCTTTTTCCTCTTCCTTCTTTTCCTCCTCCTCCTCCAACTAATTTTTCCTTTTCCTTTTCCCACCTTCTTTTGTCTGCTGTAAACTCATCGTATATATGCTATGGTTGACAAATCGGGTTGCTTTTAATCAGCAAATACCATTCCTTGTCCGTTCAACATTCTCAATCCACGATCTGTGTATGCCATCTAATCAACACGCGGGATAGAAAATCGCTGACGCTTTCTCTAAAATATATATCAAGCTTGCTGAACTGGCAAAAGGAAACACTTCCTGCCCATGTCTGCTAACATCTAATGCATTCTGGCACTTCAGAAACCCGTTGGACAGATGATCACAGGCCAGCTAGAACTATCTAGTTGGTTTGTGAGATATAGTAATGAGAGAAGGGGAGTTGGAGAGGGAGAGGACATAGAAAGTAGTGGCAGTAGTAGACTCTAAAGAACTTGCCAATCCAAAGAAAAGCTGACAGATCAGCCACCGTCTCAGAATCAGACTTTGCGTGCGTTGAAGAATGAAGAAAGTTCTCTGAGAATTAGACTAAAACTGTGTGGCGTGTCGTGGAAATACTGAGACGAGCGTGAAGATTTAGAGAAAACATTATCAAGCCAAAGAATCACTCTGCTTTATTGTCAGAGAATGTTATGTCTCGTAAAACTTTTAATGTAAAAAGTTAGGGGCTGTACTTTTCAAAACAGATCAAAGTTTTGTGGACCAGATATGAATATACTCAAAAGATGTAATACTTGAAAATTGTTATTTAATTCTGCTGACAGCCCCGACAACCACAAAGGCCATATCAGGTCTGTCACCTCCCTCAATACTAAAACCTCCCATGAACAATCGCCTCAAGTCCAAACTGAACACACTCAGCTCATTCCAAATCCTTCAAATACCAACAATCATCAACCTGTAAATACATATTAAACTATACACTAGCACGTTAGAAGAACATTCAAATACTCACATGATGCTTTGGTCCACAAGACGTATTCTGGGGAGGAATCCAGGTTGCATGATACTCATTGCCAAGCTTCTGGCCTAGTGTTTCTTTTCATCTAGCAGCTAGCATCTATTCACAGAGCAGAATTAGGAATGGAATATTTTCTGGTTGTCCTAAGTTGTCGAACAGCGCACATGTAAAATGAGGTCATGGTAGAACAATAAAGCAGGAGAATGGAACGATCGACTCCTTTTACTTCATAGAATGGCAGACTCCTTTCACAAATGTAAGCTATGGTGCTTCCCTATAAATATCTTCATAATTATATTGTCCCGTGTCACTGGCTGATTAGCTGTCGAGCTATATTACATATATTGCTTTGATCAAGTTATTCACCCATTTAACACACAAAATGCAAGATTTTGATCTTAGGTTGCAATATAATGACCAGTGTTTTATCAGCATATAAAATTTTGATATCAATGGGGACAAAACTGGCCCTAAAAGTGAGCCACACACACACACACACACACACACACACACACACACACACACACACCAAGTTATGTGACAGAACATTTCGTTCCCTTTTTTACTGCCTTTTCGTCTGGACGAAGTAAAAAGGTTTAATACGAAAACCCCACCACACTGAAACTTGAAGGGAATGATCTTAAACATCCCTTTTATGTCAAACACACTTCACTTTACCTGCACATCAAATGCTGAACTAGCACAGCACAAAAAGGAAGGAGACAAGACCCCACACACATCACTTGTGTCAAATTTAACTAACCTACCTGTCTGCTACAGAATCGTGGGTTCCTTACCAAGATGACAGGTACAGGAAGGAAAGTGACGCACTTCCTGTCTAGACCAGAAGAGGATGTGACTCACCGGAAACTGACAAAGGATGGCCAGAATACAAAACTTCAGACCTAGAAAGCTTCCACCAGGAGACCTGTTTCTTTCTTTGGAGGGGGTGATGGGTAGGAGGTGGAATGGGGCTTACTGTAAGCAAACGACTTCTAGGGATGGGGTGGGGTGGAGAGTGAGAGGGAATACATTCTCCACAAGAAAGGAAATATTTACTATGGGCTCAATACAGGAAGTGTGACAGGAAGTAGAGGTCTGTTAGCACTCTGGGTACGTCAAGTATTCTGGGCGAGAGTGGTGGTAAAGTAGAAAAAACATGTTATGCGAAGATTTAACTTCTTGTTTGTGTATTTGCTTAGAGTCGTTTTGCTATGTGCTTGCTGGACTTTGTTTGTGTGTCTGATTTCTGTTGGCTGGGTTTTCTTTCATGCATGCGTGCACGCGCACATGCACACACACACACACACACACACACACACACACACACACACACACACACACACACTCACACACGTGACCGTAAATTTTACTTCTTATATGTTTTCATGCTTTGTTCTCCCCCCACCCCAATTCCGTCGTTCCCTTTTAATACTTTTCTTATTGTCTTTCATTGTCCTGCTCTGTGTATATTTTCATTTACCAGGTATGCCATATGAACTATTTAAAACTCAGCAAACATCAACGACTAATCTGTCATGACTGTATCCTTTTTCTACAGTGTATCCATGTCTCTGATCAAAGCCAGTACCAGACTATTTGCCAGTGCACAAAGAATAGTACACATCCCACAGGGTCGCCTTGGACCAAACAGCACTGTAGTGTTGCCGAAAATCCTTCGTCGTAGTTGTCGTCGAAGGCTCAGACGGCTACTACTGTTGTCTGTGATATGAGCCAAAATGCGCTGTACTGCCGCTAAGTGCCTGACAAGTCAAGTCCAGCAGATCCCACTTCGGCGTGGGAGAGAATTGTTATCTTTTAAGTCTTTCAAAAAACACACACAGGAGAATGGACCAAGAAGCCTGGAAATAGACAAGAAGGAGGTGACATGAAAAAAGTAACAAGTCAGTAACAAAGAGAAGGATAGAAAAGAGGGAAGTCCTAACACACAATTTCCAGAAAGTGGGGATGCTATTTATACAGACAGGTCACCGGAATCCTCACGGGGTGTATTGCGGAAAGAAGTCGGACAGATAATTATAGGGCATCAAAACGACCCAGTGATTCTGTTAAAAGCAGTGGAAGAAGGGGAGACAGGGGAAAGAAAGGAGACAGACAGTGCTGGCAGCAGACAAAAAGACCTTGTCAGTCCAGAGAAGAGCTCAGAGATCAGCCACCATTCTAAAATGCTGACTTTGCCCGGATTCCAGAATGGAAAAAAACCTGGGTGAGAATAAAAATAAATTGATCAAACTTGTGATAGAACTGGGAACAGAAACTGCTGCAGATTTTCAAACGACATTTTTTGACAAAAGAGACTTCTGTTTTAAAGTGAGATGCCTTTTGCTTGAAGCGATTTCTTTTTTTGTAGAAAAAGAGACAGCTATTGTGGCTGAACTTTAAACGCAAATGCCTGAAGTCCTTCAGCGTGCACATAAGCATACATACATGCTATTGTGCACAAGTGTGTTGCTTTATACAGCACACATTCCATATTGGCGTCCATGTTCCTATCCCAGCAAAAGACATCAACTTGATGGTACGCAGATTTGTGGTTTGAAAAAAGACATACTGATATACAAGTAACATGTGCGATTGCATATTTTGTCGTTTTAACATGAGCATGCCATCCTATTTCTCCGTTCTACACCGCCTATGGCCTAACAGGTATCTTCTGTAGTCTCCTGATTTTCCTCTTCATTTTTCTTTACTTTCATTTCCTTTCTTCTTCGAAATATTTTCCACCTTATCTTCCTGTTTTCTCTTCTCTAGTACTTTTCAGCCTTGCTGTTGCTATTGCTGTTGCTATTGTTGTTGTTGTTCTTCTTCTTCTTCTTCTTCTTCTTCTTCGCATTCTTTGCATTCGTATTCTTCTTCGCATTTTTGCATTCTTCTTCTTCTTCGCATTCTTCCACTTCTTCTCCTTCTTCTTCGCAGTTCATCTTCTTCGCAACTCTTCTTCCTCCCAATTCTTCCTCTTCTTCGCAGATTCTCTTCTTCGCAATTCATCTTCTTCCTATTTCTTCGTCTGCACATTCCTCTTTGCATTCCTCCTCTTCTTCTTCTTCTTCTTCTTCTTCTTCTTCTTCTTCTTCTTTCTTCTTCTTCTTCTTCTTCTTCTTCTTCTTCTTCTTCTTCTTCTTCTTCTTCTTCTTCTTCGCGTTTTTCTTCGTATTCTTCTTCGCATTCTTCTTCTTCGCATTTTTCTTTACATTCTTCATAACATTCTTCGCATTCTTCTTCGCGCTCTTCTGCTTTTATCATTCTTCTTCTTCGCATTCTTCGTATTCTTCATTGCATTCTTCGTATTCTTCTTTGCATTCTTCGTAATCCTTTTTTTCTTTCATCACGGCTACCTTCTGATTTGTTTCTTGCTTGACGTTATAAGTCTTCGAATTTAGTGTGAAAAAAACAACAACAAAAAGAATATATTATCTTGCCCACAAGAAATCCTCTGCCCACCTCTATCCACAGCATGTGCTTGCCTCCCTGAAAGGAGAAGTGTCTAAGAAAATAATAACCCTCCTTGTCGGAGAATCGATCAAGTATGTCAAATTGGTGAAAAGAAAATGGCGCACTTCCTTCACAGGTCTTCTCAGACCAGAAGGCTGTCAGATTGCAGAAACGCATCAGACTGATGGCGACAGGGTATCCCAAATTACCCTGTAGTTTTCTAGGGGTAGTTAACAGAGAAGAAAGGGAGCAGGGAAGAGGGATGGAAAGTAGAAAGTAGTTGTGGAGGACTGTGAAAAAGTTGTCAATTCAGAGAAAAGCTGAAAAGTGGAGGCAGCATTGAGCAGCGCAGACTTTCCCAGGACTCCAGAAAAAAATGTTTAGTTGAAAAATCGGGTTAGAATTGTGCAGTTCGAGAAAGAAATAAGAGAAGATAAAGAACTGATTTAGAAAATATTTCAACTTAAAGTTTAATCTGCTTCAATGTAATGGTATTTTTGGTTTATTTTGGGGGTAAGGGATTTATATATCGATTCTTTAAGGAAAAACCTCTCAGAGTATAAGCACTCATATAATATTGCAACATATAGATATGTATGTATATATATATATATATATATATATATATATTATATATATATATATATATATATATATATATATATACATATATAATGTGGTAAATAAACTTTTTTTAAAGGATCATTTACGTACAAATTGCATATAATATGTCCAATAGCAGAAATCTTGATGTTGCACAGGACGCTTTTTCACAGGTTATAAAAACACGTTGTTCGATGGTGAATGCCTATTTATGAAGATTTGTAGCAGTTCTTTGACTGTCTGTGCGATGATCAATTGGTGTTACCATCTTTCATTTCATATGTGATATAACTTCTTATTGCATAACCTTGAAAACATACCATGTATGCTTGATTCCTTAAAATCGGAATGCGGATACCTTAATGGTGAAAAATCGGTTCCATTCGGAAAATTTTACCATTGTTAAAAATCGGAGATGATGTATAGAGAAAAAAAACGCTTATGCACAAAATAGAGCTGACAAACACGAAATAGGATGTGTAATTTATTATGCTGTGGTCAGTGTTGAGAATGAGTCTGAAACTGTAAAGAAAAAATGCAGATAACAGTCATGCTTCTTTGCATTCATATGTGCACATGAATGCAGATATACGCATTTGTGCATATAATAGCACACATACATACACACATGCATACACACGTGCACTCATGCACATACATGCGCGCGCGCCACACACACACACAATATATATATATACACACACGCACGCACACACTCACACACACACACACACACACACACTTCATTTTAGCCATTTTTTTCTCAGCAAAGCTACACTGCTCACAGCAGAAATGTAGTACCCAACGAGTTGTGACCTCAGTGATCATTAGCACTCTTTATGTCTCAGAAATAGTTCATGTTTATCAATCTTCATCTGCTTGCCATAAAACATCACACATGTGTGATTTCTGAAGCTGTCTCTGGCAGGAAAAGGAACTCTTCCTTAAGCTGACAGCCAAAGGAAAGAAAATGACGTACTTCCTGTCTAGACAAGAAGCGGCTCTTGCACACCGGAAGTTTGCAAGGAAGCTCGGAAAACATGGCGTGAATACAAAACTTTTGACCTAAAAGCTTCCACCAAGTGGTGTTGATGTTGTTTTTAAAACAGGGGGTCGGGGTCTTTTGTAAGTGATCGAGAAGATACTGAAGATGATGAGAAAGGTTACAAAAGAATAATATATCGGCAAAAAAAAAGTTTTTATATTATTGCAACTGGTAAAGGAAACTTCTTATGACACTCTGTCAATTGCCTAGGCAGTATTCAGAATTCTGGCCCGAAATTGATTTACAGAAGAAATAAAATTGCTTTTGCTAAGATACCACTTCTTATTTGTGTCTTTGTTTATTATTCATCTGTATGCTTGTTGCTTATTTACTGACTTTTTTCTTTACACAAAGGCAGACACAAAGGTAGACACAGACAGACAGACTGTCAAACAGACACGGACACACATAGACACACATAAACACACAGAGATACACAGAGATGAGCACACACACATTCCAGATTTCTTTCCCCACATCTTTCATTCATTAGCTTTATTTTCTACTCTCTGCTTTTACCCTTGAGTTTGTCTAACAAAAATATATAGTTTTCTCTTTGGTTTCAAAACTCCCATCCCATACCATACGTGATGCCCTGAGTAACTACCCTTACTGATAACATTATTTTATTCACTGAGACGAGGAAGCCAAAATAAATGGTCCAAGTCTCATTTCAGCAACAGGCATTGTAGCAGCCCCAAATCTTGTCACTCAGATGATTACAAAGCATCAAAAGCTAGCCAAAAAAACTTTTAAAAGTATTCAACAAGAGAAGTGAAGCAGGGAAGGAGGCAGAGAATGAACAGCTGTGGAGGCAGACCCCAGAGACACCTGTCAATGCAGGGAGAAGCTGACAGATTAGTCACTGTCTCAGAATGTGAAGACTGGACTGGTGGTACCAGACCGGAAAAGTTGGGTGGAATTGACTAGCTAAGGTGACTATTCAGGGCAGAGATGCTGGAAATAAAACAGACTACAGATTTAAACAGTCGTCTGCAAAAATCAGAGTCTTTCTGTAAAACTGTACTTCAATTGCATATGTCACATTTTGTTTTAGATATAAAGAGAAAGAAATTCACCTGACTTCCTTCTTAGTTATTGAACCATAATTATCCAAGCATATCGCCATATGGGCAAACTCATGTCTTTTCCCATCTCTTAATCTGGGGATTGGATAATTCAGTGGTCAGATTACTTATTCACTCTTACCAAGTTAATGAGGGGAAGAGACAAAGAACACTTTGCTTAAGAAACCAAGTCACAGGAGTCAGGGAAAATGAGGAGAAACTTGATTAAAGAACAATCAAGGAGCATGGTTGATCCTGATAGGAAGGGTGGGAAATGGAAGGATTGATAAAAGACTAGCTACCTACAGTAGCCTTTTGTGGCTTTAATTATTTTTTCTCTCTTGAATGCTACAGCCTGCAAAACCATGAGAACAACAAAGAGAGAGAGAGATGATTCTGTACATTTTCTGTACATTGATGAAGATTTATGCTGCCATAATTCATCACTTCTTTTATGGGGAAAGCTGTGGCCAGTGCTGTTGACATCTTGTCCAGAGGAGTCACAAAATCTTAAAGAAAAACAGAAAGGTTGTGAAGTTTTACCCACGTCATAGGAGTGTAGTCTGATAAAACCAACGTTTCTTCATCAGTATGGACTTTTTGTCAAGTTAACAGGCAAACAGAAGAAACTTCATGTCTAGACCAGAAGGTAATGTTGCCTACAGAAGTTTTGGGGAAAAGACAAAATACAGGTCGTAAGTTTCCAAAGCCTTTTGCTGATTTTAAAAGACACTAGTCCTGGCCTGTTGAATTCAACAGAAAGGGAGAAAGATTCGCACAGAATAGCCTGTGTCTAATGAAGGGTACAATCACTCACCTTTTAGTAGGTTTTCATCTAGAAAGGTGTGCTTTATGTAATCTAGGCATCTAAGTCATTCTGCTTTCAGTAGCTTAGAATTTGAAAATGCATTGTTCATGCAATGATATAAGTAGCTGCCTTTTTGCCTCTTAGCTCTCTTATTATTTTTTCTTCACACACACACACACACACACACACACACACAAACACACAAACACACGCATGCACGCACATACACATATGAACATTTTTGTATGCACACACACACACACATATGTATATACATCTCTTATTCTTGCCCATCTAAAATAGATTTTGCAGACATTTTTAAGAACGCAAAGTCAGTAAATGCCATCTACGATCTTGTCAACGGTGCATGTATTCACACACTCATGCATATGTTTGTAACCTTCTTCTTGCCTTTTTGAAATATTTCTCGCAGGACATTTTTCATTCTGCAAAATCAGCACGCAGCATCTATTATCTTGTCAACAATTGATCTTCCATTCACATCGTGTACTTTCCATCTGATAATGGAACGTCCGAGAAAATTTGCAATCCTCTTTTTCAGAGAAGCAGGCAAGCATGCTGATTGGTGAAAAGAAAATGGAGCACTTCCTGAACCGGTCTGCTAAGACAGGAAGCAATGTTGCAACGCAATGTTAGACAGATGGTTACCGGGCTTCCAGAAGTGTCCTGAAGTTTTCTGGGAGTAGTTAACCGGAGATAGAAAGTAACAAAGTTGGGATGAAGAATAGAAAGTGCCGGTGGTAGACTAGAAAGAACTTGTCAATGCAGTGAAAGACTTAGAGACTAGTCATAAGTTAAGAGTGCAGACTTTGTGAGGACTCAAGAGATGAAGAAAGGTTGGTACAGCAGATGGTGGAACTGGTCAGGTCAGAAAAGAAATAGGAACATACAAAACTAATGATTTACAAAAGATATTTCACATTTAGTGTTCACTCTGCGTTTACACGTCGGCAGTTTCTTTGTAAGTGCTCTTAAGATAAAAAGCTTAACTTTTTTTTCTTTTGTAAACAAACGCTTTATGGTATGAATATCAAAATCACAAAACAAATACTTTTCGCTTACACAAAAGCCCTCATATCTATAATGTAATAAACAAGCTGCTTTGGGAAAAATTATATTCTTTACACACAACCCGTGTATATAATAAGAGAATCTAAATATATATAATCTAATAGCAGAGTTCTTGTAATTCTGGAGCTTGTCACAGGTTGAGAATATATTGATAGATGGTAATTTACTATTTCAGAAACGGACCGACCATTCCTATGCATTAATTGGTTAATTTTACTGATTGTTATCTGTATCTAGTACAGTTACTCATTACACAGCATTAAACACATACAATTTATGTGTAAAATAAAGCTGAAAAAAACGAAAATGAATTCTAGTTCATTATGCTGTGACCAGTGTTGAAAGCGGGTCTGCAAATTTCAAGAGAAATCTAGTTACCAATCATTCTTCTTTTTATCGACATGTGCACATGCACTCAGATGCACAAACTTGTGCATTCACACACACACGCACGCATGCACACACACACACACACACACACACACACACACACACACACACACACACACACACACTGTTGTTATAATTGTATCGCTATTATAATAATCATTATTGTAATCTTATTTGACTTCGCTTGCTTGGATAGTTATTGTGTGAATATGTCATTTTTAAAAAAGCGCTATTTGAAAAGTATGAGCGCATAAAAAGCACACGTTTGCTGGGTGGAGGAGGAGAGGAGGGAGGTCATTGAAGGTAATATTTCAGTAATGACGAATGCCTAGTATTTTCTAACGTTTTATTCCTGTATCTTTTTTATTATCTAAAGTATAAACGTGAAAAAATGGATGAAACAGTAAGTGAAGTAATTTGTGTGTCCTGACGTTCTATGATTTTCGATTTTCTTTTTTTAATTCTTAAAACATTTTTTATTTAAATGTGTGTGTGGACGTGAGCGCGCACGCGCTCAGGTGTGCATGAGTATGTGTGTGCGTGTATATGTATATGTGGTAATTTGTATTTTCAATGTATTTCCTTATCGATTTTTTCCTGTTTTTTTTTTGTAAACGATGCAATAATGTAGTGTCTTAGTATAATCATTACGAAATTTGTTCTTAGATAGATGGCTTGATGAAAAAAAGCAAATGCATTGCTTATTCAATGTACCATCTGGAAATAAAATTTTGACTTGACTTGACTTGACTTGACTTGACACACACACATAGTGTAGACTGTGTGTAACATAATTATTTCTTTTGTTTCTGCACAATCATTCTTTCTCTGAAAAGTTGCACACGTTGGCTACGCGAGAATCAGTTGTTCTGTGGTTTTGTCTTTGCAGTGATCTTGAACAATCTTCCCATGTCAGAACTATTTCCCTTTTCCAGTCCTCACCTCCTTGTCCTGCAGAGACCAACAAGCAAATCCCACGCACACGTCACATGGAGGTATTCTGAAGCTGTCTCTGACAGGATAATGGACTGGTCTTCAAGATGACAGCCCAAAGAAAGAAAATGACGCACTTCCTGTCTAGACCAGAAGAGTCTGTAGGGTACAGGAAGTTTGGAGAGGAAGCTTGGAAAAGATGGTTTGAATGCAGAACTTAAGATCTGAAAAGCTTCCACCAAAGTGTCCTTTTTGTGATGTGTGTGGGGGGTGTGGGGGGGGGGGGGGATTTGACAGTGACTAAGTGGATGCTGAAGATGAAAAAAGGTTAAAAGAACGGATGCCTCTATAAAAATGAGAATAGCTACTATAATCTTGGCTGATGGAAGGTAACAATGATTAAAAAAAATTCTATTAATCATGTGAAAAGGGTTTAGCATTCTTTACCAATGTAAATTCAAAGAAGAGAATAAACTATTCATGCAAATGACTAGCTGTTGATTTAAGTGTTTGCTTGTTTGTCTGTAAGATTGTCACTTTGTGCAGTAACTCTTTTCCCTTTACACACAGGCAGATGCAAACACACACACACCACACACACACACACACACACACACCACCACACACACACACAACACCACACACATTATTTATACCATATCTCTTTTCCCATGTTTCCTTCCATCATTTTCCTCTCTTCGCTTTTAAAATTTGTGTTACTCTTTTGTTTGCATCTACAAAGTAATGTATTCTTAACTTTCAGTACCAAACCCCTATCCCATACTATGTGTGGCTCTGTAGATAAATACATTCCCACATTTATCCCCAGAGACATGCAGGCTAGGCTTAAGTAAATGGCCCAATTTTCAGTCCAAGTCTCGTTTAGCCAACATGCTTGAGCCTCCTGAAAAACCTGTTGCCTAGATGATTACAAGGCAGTAAGAGCTAGCCAAGAAGATTTTTGTAAAAGAATTCAGCGAGAGAAGTGAAGCAGGGAAGGACGCAGAGAATGAACAGCTGTGGAGGCAGACCCCAGAGACACCTGTCTATGCATGGAGAAGCTGACAGATTAGTCTCTGTCTCATAATGTGAAGGCTGGACTGGTGGTACCAGACCGGAAAATTGGGTGGAATTGATGAGGTGGGGTGTGTGTAGAGCAGGGAAGCTGCAAATAAAACAGACTGCAGGCTTAAACAGACATCTTCCAGGGAACACCTTCTCCGCGTAAAGTTTCAGGGAAGTGCTTGTCTTGAAGCCTTTTTTCTTTAAAATCAAAAAGAAAGGAAATTAGGTAAAAGAAGAAAGTGCCATGACTTAAATATTGATTCTCATATTAGTTGTATTCAAGCATCCATGCAAACTGAAGTTGTCATTTTGAGATCAGCTACAAATTAGGGAACAGAAATGTGTAATTTTCACGGCCTTTTCGTCTAGTTAAAGATCCAAAAACTCAGTCAGGTCAGGCCAAAGTCATTGTTCTTACTCTCTGCTTTAAAGTTCTGCAATTGAAAGATTTTATTTTCTAGAGGTTTTTGTTTGTTTTGGTGTTGAGGGGTTTTATAATTGAATTTTGATAAATCATTTTCAAAATGATTGAGAAGTTTAAAGTGGTCACCTGTACTTGTTTTCCTCTACTACTATGTCCTCAGTTACATCAGTCAAAGATCAAGTGAAATAGTATATCGGTGACTACAGGCAGAGAATCAGTGGAAACAGACCAGTCTAGTTTGCGGGGCCACAGGTCCTCTTCCAAATGCTTCCACTGTTGTGGAAGAAAGGACACACAGACAAAATTGAATAAAATTATCTTTAGCTGAAATGAACTCTTTTGAAGAGGAGAGAGATGACATTCAGATTATGCATCTATAAAAAGTGGAGGGAGGAAAAAATGACAAAAATATTGATGCTAAATATAGAGAGGACAGGACTACAGATTTGGATAAGAGAACCCTTGTAATAATAGTTGCGTTAAAAATGTAAAGTACCAAAGCCTTTAATGGTCTTGAAGAGACAACGAGCATGTCAATTCAAAACACATGGATGAAGATTTGAGCCAAATTGGGATGTTCCTTAATGAGAAAATGATTATATTTCTGAAGTAGAAGAAGCGTCACCAGGAAGGTAAAACAATGAGAGATCTAGGTATGGTATCGACTTCCACTTACAGATCTCCTTAAGAAAATATTTAACGTATTGGTTATGCAACATGGTGCAACTGTTTGATTGCTTCCTTACGTTCCTAGTTGTGACTTACACACACACACACACACACACACACACACACACACACACACATTTACTATCACATCATGCATTTCCCTCCGATAAACACACTTTCTATAAAATAAAAATGTCTTCATGGAGACAAGCAAATAAAAGAAAATAGCATACTCCCTATCCAGCTCTGATTTATCCAAAAGGCATTGTGATGAAGAGGAAGCCTGAGAAGCAGATGATGACCGGGCATCTACAGCTTTCCTGGACATAGAAATATACTGAATAGGAGAAGGAGTATAACTGGGATTGAAGATGAAATGCAGCAGATGCTGCAGAGCTTATGAATGCTGAAAGATTCGCCTTGGCCTTAGATGTAGAATTTTAACAGGTGTCAGAGCTATAATAGGAAACTTTGTGCTGGAGGGTGTCTTCATAGGAACGACATTTGTAGAAATGGATCAGACCAGAGAGTTCTGAAAAAGACATGGCTAAGTTAGAGAAATGATATCTACATTACATGAGATGCTTATACTTTCTTCTTAGAAAAAAAGGGACTAGAACAACTGCTATGATAAAAAAAAATGCATTAGCACACATGCATGTTTACAGTTTCTTTGTTATTTACACTACACAAGGTAAATATCCTAAATGTATAAAGAAATTGTATAGATGATTTTTACAGACCTATATTTGACATAAACAAACCGTTATACTTCCTGCCCAGGCCTGTTCAGAACAAAAGGACATTTTAGCATAGTAACAGCTCTAAGGCAGACGATAACAGCACATCTAAAACTATTGGTGTGTGTTTATTTTTGTAAAATTAGGCAGCAAGATATAGAGAGAGGGAGAACATGTGATTGAAGGCTGAAAAATGTGACAGCAGATGTTGAGTAACTTGTCAATCCATGGAAAAGCAGACAAATTGACCCAGGTCTCATAATCCTGGGCTAGCACTGTGGCAGAACAACAAGGGTCCAGTGGTGACTGAGAGTGACTCTGTAAGAGGAGATATGGAGAAAAAATCAGACAGTTTATCCAGGCATTTCCAGCCAGAGACCGATCTTACATTATTGTAACTGAATGGTATGTACCACAATCTTGTTAAGAAAAGGGATTATCGACTCTTACACTAAAATACTCGATTGTAGGTGCACACTCACAGTTTTCAGTCACTAAAACAATATGACGGGAATAACTACCAAGATATTTTTGGTGAAACTTGATAAATGAAGAAAAGATGATAGGTAAACAGAAGAGTGCTAATTAGGGTGGTAGATGTTGAAGAAATTATGAATCTGGGAAGAGGCTTAAAGAGTATGGACTGTCTCAGACTATGAACTTTGCATAAGTGCCAGAATGAAAAAAGGATAGGTAGGTGTTAAAGGTTCAATAAGATGAAGTAGAGATAGAACAAGACCAGTCAAGCGGTTTAAAAAGACATCGCCAACTAGAGAAACAATCTACATTCCTGTAACTGAATTTGCTGTATCAGTGGTCTCACAGAAAGAAACATCTTAACGCAGGATGTAGTTGCTGTAATGATACAAGTATTTGAAAACACACACACACACAGAACATCTTGCACACATGTTAAACCCGTTCCGCTTTTCGGAAGAGTAGGCCATGGTGTTCCGGTGGGAACGGATGACAAAATTTACTTAACTGCACACACACTGGGACTGTATGAAAAAATGAAGAAAAAAAACATGAGTGCTTATTCCATATCCTCGATATATAATAATAATAATAATAATAATAATTATAATAATAATAATAATAATAATAATAACACACTGAGACTTTTTTATCAGTTATACTCCACACAGGTCATACTTGTGTGAACAGAAGCATACTCTTTGTATGCCTCCCACAATTTTCTTTCAACGGAAATAAAGCTAGCACAAGAAAATGTACTTCCTGTCAAAATGTGGTTGAAGAAAAGAGCACCATAGGGCAAAGGAAGCTTGTCAGACATATGATTACAGGGATGTCTGAAGCTTCTGACATATTCTGTGAACGGAGGTAACAGGAAAATAAGGATGGGGAAGAAGGTGGAGTGTGGAAAGTGTGACATTACATACTGAAAAACCTGAAATCCAGGGAAAGCTGAAGGATTAGCTCACATTTTTAGATTCTAGAGCTTTTGCAAGTCCCATAATGGAAGAGTATAGACTGGTATCATAGGTTGTGAAACAGACTAGAGATTCAGAAAGATCACGCATAAGATTCAGAACGACATTTTAAAGTCAGTCAGGCATCTGTACTGCTCTGAAATTATTTTCATGCAGGGAAAAAAGTGAAACTAAGTTCACTATCCTAATCATCCTC
>CM054157.1:26138989-26148989 GCA_028751875.1 Rapana venosa | reverse complement strand
GTTCTTTTAAAATAGCCTCACTGTTTTTAGACTGCAAGTCATTTAAATAGAACAACAGTGACCACCACACGTATATTGACACAACAGAGATCCTATATCAGCATACTTTTCCCTGTGTGTTATAAATCGTTCAAAAGCATTATTTCCATTTAAATTTTAGGGGAAAAAAGTGTGGAAATAGAAAAGTACTGATAGAAAACAAAATTAAACTGACAATTCTGTGCAGTACTGTCATCAGTCTTTACATCAGCTATTAAAGATAGTTCTGAATCTGAATCCCGATTTCGTCAGAACATTACGTGCAGACAAAAGGCTACGAGCTTTGTCCATTCGCCAACGCTAGGCACTACATTTTGTCGCGTAATTGTCGTGCGCAAGGTTTTCACACAGAGAAGCATGATGCTAGTTTTTGTAATGTGGGTGGGTGGGTGCCATTCTGTAAGTGAGTCCATTCTTCACAAGAATGTTAGCACTGCATGTGGTGAGAAAGAAAGAAAGAAAGAAAGAAAGAAAGAAAGAAAGAAAGAAAAGGAGGAAGATGACAACGACGATGACGACGACGATGACAATAATGATAACGGTGACAATGACGACTACGATGACGAGGATGACAATATTGATGGTAATGATGGCGAGAAAGAAGATTTTATTTTATATTGCACTTTTCCCCATGGATCAAAATGCGGGACACACAGCAACAGAGTGATGGTCATCAACTATAGTTATGACCTACTGGCGCGTACTTAAGTCACACTTAATCCTACTTGCTGCACAGTTTGTAGGAATGGAAAATAAAAGTTGTTTCACTCCTTCTTCTCAGTATGCTCGAAAGCGGTCTTCTATCCATATGCGCTAACGCTCCTTTACACACACACACACACACACACACACACACACACACACACACACACACACACACACACACAACACACACACACACACACACACACTTACTTTCCCGTCTGATATCACTATTTAGTGGAAGGACGTTAAACTGAAGAACTAACACACACACACACACACACACACACACACACACACACACACACACACACACACACACACACACACACACAACACTCTAAGCGATATGAACATATATTTAGTATTACGTAAGGCACACCTGTGTATGAGAGACAAAGAGAGTGCAAAACAGACAGATAGACAGAGACATACAGGCAGGCAGACGGACAGAGTAACAAATAAAAAGAGAATTTAACTGGAAATACAATAAAAATTGCTTCAACAGGGTTTCAAACTACATCTTCCCCTGGTGTCCCTGATATAGGAGAAATGCAGGAGGTCAACAGAGAAACATAAAGCCATTTAACGCCTGCAGATGATCTTCATGACTCCATGGAACGAAATCCTGGCGTTGTTTACAATTCATTTTATCCCGGCCTTTTTTTCCTCTTCGTTCTTTCCTCTATCAAGAATCCCTAGAATGAAATTGTTTTTTGTTCGATATTGTTTGCTTTTTTTCTCTTTTACTATTTGTTTTTCTCTCTCGCTCGCAATTCTAACGATCGATATTGTGTTAGCATTTTTTATCCTTCATTTTTTCTCATTATTTTCCTCTTTTATTCTCTGTTGCCGTCCTTCATTTCCTCCCCTTCCTTGTCCTTTTGTCATATTTCTTTTTCTTTTTCGGCACTTCATGAAATCTGTTTCACCCATCTTCTCTTTTTCACTTCAAATTTTTTCATTGATTAAATCTCTTTTTGCTAGCATCCCCGATTCAGCAGTTCATGGCAATCACTGGAAATGGAGTGGTATATTTCAGTTTTGTTAAGATGGTGCTTGTGAAAGCAAAAGTAACAACAGCAACGATATCAAGAACGATGACAACAGCTCCATGCAAAAACCCAACTCATCTCAACTGTCTCCATCGCCACTGTCGTCGGTAGGAGCTCCACTCAATGCCACCAGGGTTTGCCATCTTTCTCTGTCTCCGCTTAATTCTACGATCTCCTGTAGACCTCCCAGACTACTAATCTCAGTGATGTTGGCAATGTAGGATGCTGTTGGTCTGCTCTTTTCTTTCTGCCTTCATACAAATATGCACTATTGCCAAGTGCAGCAGGCACTGCACAGATCTCTGTCTAAAGAGTCAGTTTCAGGCAGCGGTCAGCACACCTTATTGAGTGGAGCAGCAATTGCTGTTGTTAAGTGCATTACCATTGATACAGAGCGTCTATGTACACTCTAACAGAGTCACATTGATATGGTAGTATCACCTTTATTGGTAACAGGCAGTCTCTCCTCTTCCAACAGTCTCAATAAAGAGGCATGGCATCCTACTACATTGCTAGAACAGGGGCTTCCTTTCTACGGCAGACTGCACAGGGCAGTATAGAGGGAAAGGGGCTTGAAACTGGAGACAAGGTGTGCAGCACACAGAGCAGTAGTCCTGGCTCTATAGCGCATATAAACATGTGAGTCCTGCACACTCTACCGTAGGTATGTCAGGCTACTAGATCAGCTTCACCAGCTCTGCCTCCAACATATCTTAGACAGATCATTGAGTCTCCAACACGAATGTACGGTTCCATGCTGAAACGCCAAGCATAGACGCCTTGCTGTCACAGTCTCAGCTAAGATGGTCTGGACATCTTGTGCACATGCAAGACAACAGGCCACTGCCAAAGCAGCAGAACCAACACTGCACATGGTTTTACTGAGTGTCCAGTGCACAGCTGCCGTCTGTGTGCGTTAGACTTTGGCCAGAAATCTGGCATGAGGGTACGTACACAAATAGACATGACACAATCCTCTGTGCACATTCTTCTCACAAGGGACTTGGTTGAACTTTATTGAGCACGACTGTTGACCATAGAGGATAGTGTGATGTGTTCAAAGTTTGGATGTGTTATGGCAATTAAAGTGCGGATTCCCTGCAAATGTATTGTGTATACCACAGCTAAGACAGACATATTTCTATACCGTTGGAACTGCTCTTCACAGGGCAGGTACAGTAGCAGCCCCCTTTTCTTGTCTGCTGCCGTGGACGCATGAATTTCTTTCCCTATGACAGTGGTGTACTTTTTTTTACAGAATATTGGCAATGTCAACTCTCTTATTGTCGCGAGTTCTTTTAAATCAGCAAAAACTTTGTTGCACAGATGGCTTTAGTTCATCTTTTCATCTGAAACACTAGCACCCAGGCCACCTCTTGTAGTCTCGTGATTGGGGGACATGTGTCGGACGGGAGTCAAACCCACAATCTTTAGAATTGTGACTGGCTGCTAGACCACAGTGCAGAGGTATAAGAGATTGTCTTCTCTGACACTTCGACGTCAATCTTTCCAAACCTAATTTAAACATTTTATTTACTGATTTTGTGATGGAATTCTATTACTTCTGTCATTCATTCAAAAAATGTAAGCAAAAACACAAAAAAACATAAAAAGAATCACCTGAATTTCATTTTGATTAGTTGTAATAACATATAGAATTTAATTTTCAACAACAAAAATAACAATATTAAACAAAGATATAAACAAGCAAACACATGCACACAAAAACCGTACCTGTGTAAGATTAGGTTTAAATTGGAATGACAGTTTTAAAATCAGAAAAAAAATCCCCCAGAGAAAATGGAAATTTGATTATGTGTGCGCGTGTATCTTTTGGAATGAACCGAATGTGAGAAAGTAGCTTGAGAGGAGTGGAAGAGAAAGACACAGTTAGCAACAGAGACAGAAAGAGAGACAGATGGACAGACAGATAGACAGACAAACAAGGAGAAACAGACAGAGAGCGAGCGAGAGAGAGGGGGAGAGAGAGAGAGAGGGAGAGAGAGAGAGGAGGAGAAAGAGGAGGAAGGGGGAAGAGGAGAAGGAGGAAGGGGGAAGGAATTCTCTCTCTCTGTTCCTTTGCCTCTGTCTCTCTCTATGTATCTATCTATCGCACACACACACACACACAGATCAAAACAGATAGATAGATAGATAGATAGATAGATAGATAGATAGATAGATAGATAGATAGATAGATAGATAGATAGATAGATACACACGTACAGACAAAGGTGTAGGAGGAGAGAGAGAGCCCTCACGACATAATTAAACTGGAAATACAATAACCGAAATTGCTTCAGCGGGGTTTCAAATTACATCTCTTCCTGGTGTCTCTAATATAGGGGAAATGCAGAAGGTTGATAAATAAAAGTCAAGCTGTTTGGCCTCCATAGATGAACTTCAAGTCTCGTACAATGATATCCTGGTTCTGGTTACCATTCACTTCTTTTTTCATCGAACGCTCACAAAGCAATTCATTGACGTCTGCCATATCAGCAACAACAACAAAACCCGTTGCGCTGCCGTTAAGCGCCCTGACAAGTCAAGCCCAGCGCATCCAACTTGGGCATGTTTTTACGTCAGAGTGGTTTTTGGTTTAGATAAGGTTGAATCATTAATAAGAATGGAACAAGCATAACATAATGAACGTAATCAGCAAAGCAACAAATAGTATGTAACTTATGTTATGAGTGGTCGTTCTTTTACACTGGTTGCTTTCATTGAGCTGCAGAATCCAATCCTCTCGAGGCCATCCTTCTCTACCTTCACAGCCGTTGGGAGACAGACAGGTTCTCTCTTTCGTCTGTTCTACAGTTGGGATGTCCTCTTGGTACTTGACCTATACCTGGCGCACACGTTAAAATCCTGTTTCGCTTTTCGTAAGAGTAGGCCATTGTGTGCCGGTGGGAACAGAAAACAGCATACACACGGGGACTGGAGGTAAAAAACCACATAAGTGCTTATTCTATTATCCTCGATATAAAAGAATAAATTTATTTTAAAGAATAACAAATAAAATGGCGTATCCACACACCGGTCGGCCTGCATGCCGTAGGTTAAGGCGACAAAGTCTTCTCCCTTACAGAATTGTTTTAAGACATTGTGAGGTGAAAAAAGGCAGGAGAATGGACCAAGAAGTCAGAAAATAGACAAAAGGACGGTTCCGAGAAGAACTGAAACAAGGCAGAAACAAAGAGAAGGGAAAGAAAAGAGGATTTCCTAGCACAGTAATTTCCAGAAGGTGGGGATAATATTCATACTGACAGGGCACAAGCTTCCTTAAGGGGATATCATTTATTTTATCCCTGTTTATTTTTTCTTTGCTGTTTTCCTGTATCACAAATCCATAGAATGAAACTGTGCAGTTCTATGTCGTTTATTTCTGTATCTTTTTTTCATAAATCGTTAGATTGAAGTTGGACGACACATTTATTATTAATTTCTCTCTTTTCTTAATTGGTGTGGGCTTTGTCTTCCTGTCATTCTCTACTACCATTCCTTCTAACCCACCCCCTCCTCCTTCCCTCCACTTCTTTACACCTTTTTTCTAATGCAAAGTGAATTCTGATTTCTTAATATTGACTTTTATTGCATTCCATGTCTTATTCACGAGTCAATTCCCGTTTCTTTCAAGTCCATTAATCAACAGCTTAAAGTATTTATTGGAAATGGAATCGTTTATTTAAGCTTCGTTTTTTTAATAGCGCAAGGGGAGGACAGCCGAGTGGTTTGAGCGCCATATTCGTGATCTGACGGTAACTAAAGGCATGGGTTTGAATCTCTGCTAAGATGTCTGTTCTTGGACTCTTTTCATTGGTACTGAGTTTACTCCCTACAAGTACTTTCAATGGGAACACTGAAATATCGTCTGCAAACTCCGGTATAACATCTTGTGTATGCGTTAAAAAAAATCATCCACCCTTTGTAGAAGAGTGGGTAACCTATGGCCGGTGGTATGGGTGATACGAGCATACCTAACGGCATACTGAACCCTGCTACCTCGGAGGGATGGTCTCACCAGGTTCAATTTGACCACGATAGAATGATTGCCTGAACAATTCAGTGCAGTGCAGCGCAGTGCTCCAACGTCTCCGCATAGGGTTATGATACAAGTAAGGAGAAAAGTCAAGTCAATTTTATAACTGAAGTAGTGACAGCAATAATAGCAGCAGCAACAGTAGCAGCAGCAGCAGCAGAGGCGGCGGCGGCAGTGGCAGTGGCAATAGCAACAACAGCAACAACGATAACAACAGCAGCAGCAACAGCAACAACAGCAACGGGAGCAAGGGTGACGACCATACGACATTCCTACAATCTCCCACCAAAGTTTTTATCTAGGTTTATTAGTGAGCTCTGCCCGCCATATCCCCACCCTCTCGAAAGAAAGACAGACACAAAGAAAGAAAGAACCAAAAGAAACAAAGAAGAAAGAAGAAAAACGAAAAAAATACAGGAAAAAAAAACAGAACGAAAGACGAATAGAATATGAGACAAAGGAAGAATGTAAATATAGAAAATTAGACAAAGGAATAATGTAAATAAAAGAAAGCAAGCAGGAAAGAAAATAATGATAAAGGACCAAGCACAAAAGAAAACAGACAAAAAGAACAAAAAAATCAAAACTTCAGACAGAAAAAGAACAAAGACCAAAAGATGGAGGGGAAAAAATTTAACTGCAGAAAGAAAAAATAGGGGGAAAAGTAAACAGTCTCTTCTAGAAGAATTGAACAATAACGCTTAAAACCAAATTCGAAAAAACACTCATATAGCAGAATGATCAAGTTCAGATGAAACTTTTCAAAGGATTACTTTCACCCATCTCATTCACCCAAACTAATCTGGAAGCAATTTTCAAATGGTATCAAAATCATTCGCTGAGAAAGAAAGAGAGAGAGGGGGGATAGACAGACAGACAGAGAACACATACACACGCTCACACAAATTACCATTACCACCATCACTATCCAGACGCAAGAGAGAGAGAAAGAGAGAGAGAGAGAGAGAGAGAGAGAGAGAGAGAGAGAGAGAGAGAGAGGACAGACAGACAGACAGACAGACAGACAGACAGACAGAGACAGAGACGGAGAGAACAAAAAAGGAAATAGCACCTTCACAACCTAATTACACTGGCAACACAAAGACTGGAATTGCTTAAACAGGGCTTTACAATACGTCTCTTCCCATTTTCCCAAGAAACGGGAAATGTTAGAGGTCAGCAGTATCCAAAGCTGAGCCATTTTGTCTTGGGTAGATGGACTTGAGGGATCATTACAACGAAATCGTGTTTCTTTACCCGCTTATTCTCTCTATTTTCTCTGTCCATTTTTGCCTCCTTGTATTGACAAATCCATAGAACGACATCCTGCTGTTCTTTATACTGGTCTTTTCTGTTGTTCTTTCTTTCTGTCTTCTCTTTCTGGTTGTCATTTTCCTCCCTATCATGAAGATTCTTTTTTTTTTATTCTATCCTAGTTTCTTATGGGGACGGGATAGCTCAGTGGTTGGAGCACTCGCTTTCCCCCAGCCAAGTTAAGCAGCGTCGAGCGTGGTTACCAGTTGGATGGGTGACCGTTTGCGCGCCTTGGCTTCAGTGCAGTTCCCCCAGTTCACCCAGCTGTAAATGGGTACCTGCCCTCTTTAGGGTCAGGGAAGGTAAAGCAGCGAGGGAGAGGAGATGGGCGCCGCCCTCAATATGCTGGCCCTAGAGAAGTGAGGTCTCTGACGCCTCGCTCCCCTACGACCTTATAGGTTATGGGACTCCTTTACCCCTTTACCTTTACCTCCTAGTTTTATTTCTTTCTTTCTCCTCTTGTTCTCGCCTTCTACTTTCCGCCTTTCTCGCCCCGTTGCCCCCCCTCCCCCCTCGCAGCCCACCCCCTCATCCCTCCCTTCCCCGACCATTTTTAGCATTCTGTGCAATCTTGCCTTCATGTTTACTTTAATTTCTTTATGTCAGCATAATTTCAATGGGTTTTATAGTTTTATTGGTCGATCTATTACGTCATGGTAATTACTTGGGCAAGTCAGTGTTTGTTCAGTTCCGAAGTTCTGTCTATGGCATTTATTGGAACTGAAATCGTTTATTTCACTGTTGTCATTATTTTTTTTATTATTATTATTATTATTACTATTGTTATTATCATCATCATCATCATCATCATCATCATCATCATCATCATCATCATCATCTGTTTTTATTAGTGGTGTGGAGGTAAACGGGAGGGATAGCCTAGTAGTTAAAACTTCAACTTGTGACTTGACAGTGACTGAAGGCGCGGATGAATTCTCTGCTGAGGTATCTACTCGGGACCCCCACCCCCCACCCCTTCCCTCCCGGGGTAACATTAGTACTGACTCCACTTCCCCCAAATAAAGTCTTTCGGATAAGACTCTGAACTTAGATTAGAGCAAATTCACGCAGAAAACTCCGTAAACATAAAAAACCCACCTCAACTTTGCTAGAAAAGTAAGCCAGCTTTGATCAGTCAGATGCACGACACGAACATACCCAGCATGCTCACTGCTACATGGAAATGGATGGCATTACATGGACTGCACCGATGCGGTACTCAAGTAGTCCTCAATGAGCTCAGTCAGTCTGAAACTGCAGACCTACTGTTGGTTTCCATGCCATCAAGATTAATCAGCAAATCCCTTTACTCTTGAAATTCCATTGTCATCAGTCGTTTGCCTTCATTGGAAATTGAACGGTTTATTTTTGTTGTAGACCTGGAAATTCTGTCTCTCTTTAGAAATCATATCACCTTTTCAAAACTAAACATCTAGACTTCAAGAACTTATATTTCGAACCAAAAACTAGAAGTATATATTATTTAATAGAATTAGAATTATTGGATATGACCGTGAACAAACGTTCAAATTACAGCTTACGTCTTGAAGAGAGAAAGAGAGAGAGAGAGAGAGAGAGAGAGAGAATAGAGAGAAGAGAGAGAGAGAGAGAGAGAGAGAGAGAGAGAGAAAATGGAGAAAGGGAGAGAGAGACAGAGAAAGGTGAACAAAAGGGGACATGAAGAAAAAAATGAAACGCTTAAGAGGAAGGGAAGGAAGAAAAACAGGAGGATAAAAAGAGAGTGAGTGAGCTAGAGAGAGGGTGGAGGGAGAGGGAGACAGACAGACAAAAAGACAGACAAAAAGACACACACAGACAGAGAAAGACAAGGGAGAGAAACAGAGACAGGCAGAGACAGAGACATACAAATAGACGGGTAGACAGACAGACAGGGGCTGAGCAGAGAGACAGAGAGAGAAAGAGTCAGACAGACAGACAGACAGACAAACAGACACACACACACACTTACAGACAGAGACAGACACACAAACACACACACACACACACACACACAACACACACACACACACACACACAAACACACACACACAAACGGCCGACACACAAACCGAGAAGAAGGAGAAGGAGAAGATAAGGAAGAAGGAACAAAGACGACAAAAGACAATCAGACACAGATGCAGAGCTCCAAAACACACACACACACACACACACACACACACACACACACACACACAACACACACACACACACACACACACACACACACATTCAGAAGTAAAGAAGACAGGGGCAGACAGAGGCGATAACAGTGACTATTTAGCAGGCAGGGCAGGTGGCACTGGTGCCAGACCTTAGCACTAAAACCAGCATCAAGTAGTCTGCTGGTAAACAGCCCGCCTACCCCCCCCCCCCCCTCTCTCTCTCTCTCTCTCTCTCTCTCTCCTTTCAAAGCGGTTTTTTGTGTGTTATTTTACCGGCAATCTCCTTTTTTTTCTTTTCCTGTTGGTCATTGAAATACAAAGAGACAGACAGACAGAGAGATAGACAAACAGACAGAGATAGACAGACAGAGACAGAGAGATCAAACAGATTTATTTTACTGAGGAAAAGGAATAGGCACATACAATGGCTTTTCCCCAGCCTTGATAAATCAAAGGACTGTCAAAACAAGATTACATTAATCATGTCGTGAATAAGTCATGAGATAAAAGAAAAGGAAGCATGCACACAAACACACATACACACAGATAGATAGATAGATAGATAGATAGATAGATAGATAGATAGATAATAGATAGATAGAATATAGATAGAATAGATAGATAGATAGATAGTATAGATAGACTAGATAGATCAGAAGACGACAGAACAGACAGAAACAGACGTGAAT
>CM054157.1:26053989-26136489 GCA_028751875.1 Rapana venosa | reverse complement strand
ATGGGAGAATGAGGTGAAGTGGTAGCAGAACAGCAGCAGCAGCAGCAGCAGCAGATGTTACAGCAGCAGCGGAAGACGAAGAAGACCAGGAAGAACCGCGAAGATTTGCGTAGAAGAAGAATTAGAAGTAGAAGAATTGCGATTTTTTAAAACTGCAAAAGAAAAAGAACAAGAACAACAAGAACAAGAAAAATATGAAATAAAACTAGGGATTTTCATAAGAGTAATGCAATTTTTTGGTATCTATTCAATGAGGGAAAACATCATCGCAATTATATACAAACGAACTCAAAATAAGTGTGTGTGTTTTTTTTGATAAAAACAGAAACTAGATTGAATCAATTGAAATTATAGAGAAAGTTTCTCTACAACGATGAAGCAGAATTTAAAAAAAGGGGGGCGGAGCAGGGGGTGGGGATGTGTTCCCATATCCTATTCGGCAGTTGGGGAGTGAGATGTCAGAGACCTCAGCTTATCCAGGGCTCAGCATATTAAGGGCGGGCTTCCAGCTCCTCTCTATCGCTGCTTTATCTTCCGTGTCCTTAAAAGGGCAGGTGCCCATTCACAGCTGGGTGAACTGGAGAACAGCAATGAAGCTAAGGTTTACAAACTGTCAACCATCAAAGATGTAACCAGGCCCAAGGATGCTTAACCATAGCTTGGGTAGAGCAGTACTCTGACCACTAACTCTAAAGAAAGAAACATTTTACTAGATAAGACAATGCATTTTACCAAATCAAATCATAGTGATATTAAACATGTTTAGGCTACAGAAGGGGATTCAGATCAACAAATCAAGCTGAATACGTTCTGTTTCTCAAAAGAAAAAATAAAGGAAGGAAAATGAAAGTTTACCATATTTTGCCTTATTTTAACACTTCAGTGCCGTACATTCACTGAAGTAACAGGATGGTTGGTTTTCGATTCTAAGTGCACTTTAAACATAAAAACATGCTTTCCCTTCTGGTCTAAACTTATACTTTATTTAGACGAGGCAGACAAATCTAACAAATAATTTTGGGATCGTGGTAATTACACAAACCATAACCTAGAATATAAAAAGACTCTGGAATATTTTTTCTGTAGAGCCCGGAAAATCTTTGTTTAATCTTTATCAATATTTTTTTCTTTTGTTTAGTTCCATGTTCATTCTAGACCCTGTTAGCATTAAAGAACAACACACAAAACAGCTGTCATGTTTACAAAACAAACATGCAGTCCTCTTCCAGACCAAGGAACTGTCTAGACTTTAAGACCAGTCCTCTTAAGGGTCAGGGAAGGTATAGCAGTGAGAGAGAGAGGATATGGGCGCCGCCCTCAATACGCTAGCCTCTGGAGAAGCTGAGGTCTATGACACCTCGCAACCCTACAACCACATAGGCTATGAGAACACCTTTACTTCTTTTGTGTTACCTTTTCAAAGGCCACTCCTTAAATACTGATCACATGCGAAACATGCTTTCTCCATGGCTGCCCCTCCTTTCTTTCTACAACGTCGTTTCACAATGGACACCATGAAGTTTCACTAGGGCCTCCTCCACAAGGGATGTGGCAAAAGCTAAAAGAAACTAGCCCAGGAGAAAAATCATCAAGCCAGCTTCGCCCTTTCAGCAGTCTAGTGGTAACGTGTGTAACTGCCACAATCACAGACAGGAAGCACTTGAAGGAGTGCCTGGATGGAAAGAGAGAGAATGGGGGAAATTGCACAGAGAGGGGGAAGGGGGGAGGAGAGAGAGGGGCGGCAGACAGACAGACAGACAGACTGACTGACTGGCTGACAGCAAAACAGACAGATGGAGAAAGACAGAAACATAAATGACATTGGGGATGAGGACAAAAAGCAGGAACACATGTATTGGTAGTAGTAGTAGTAGTAGTAGTAGTAGTAGTAGTAGTAGTAGTAGTAGTAGTAGTAGTAGTAGTAGTAGTAGTAGTAGTAGTAGTGGTGGTGGTGGTGGTGGTGGTGGTGGTGGAAAAAAAAGAAAGAAAGAAAGAAAGAAACAATGAAACAATGAAAGAAAGAAAGAAAAAGGAAAAACAAAGAAACATCGAAAGAAAGGAAAGAAGACGTCATAAAAGGACAAGCAAACATAATAGAATAAAGAGAAAGACAACGAAAAGAAAAAGAACTTAACTTCAAACAGAAAGAAGCCTGAAACAAGAACTAACCAGGAAAAAGGCAAGATGATCAAGAGAGGTGGGGTGGGTCAAAGATATAGGAACAGGTTGGTGCATTAACCTGGCAATTTAATGGGGATGGGATAGCTCTGTGGTGAAAGCTCTCGCTTTCCCCAAGCTAAGATTAAGCAGGGATGAGTATGGTTACCAAGTGGATGGGTGATCGTTTGCTTGCCTTGGCTTCAGTATAGTCTCCCAGTTCATCCGACTGTAAATGGGTGCATACCCTCATTAGGGTCAAGGAAGGTAAAACAGCGAGAGAGAAGATGGGCGTGGCTCTCAATATGCAGGTTCCTGGATACCTCCCTCCCCAGCGACCACATAGGCTAAGGGAACACATTTGCCTTTCAGCTAATATTTTGGGGCTTTCTTTGGAGGACAGATACTTGACGGGGGAAAACAAAATAATACCATCAATTAAAAGTTGTTGTTTTTTAAGCGACTTCCTTCGGCTAAGCTCAGAAGCTTAAAAAACAAACATAAATAAACACCACACACACACAAACACTGAGATGACTAACAGTAAGAAGAGGTAGAGACGAAAACTTAAGTAAACTAAACCAAGACGAAAGGAAAAGCAGAAGGAAGATATCAAATAATGCCAAATGACATTGTGCCACGTTTTGTCTTTGGAGCAGGCTAACAGCCCTTGGCCTGTTGTTGCTCACAATGCCTCTGTGTCTAGGAGCAATAAGTTGTTTTTTTCTGAATAATCATCTATCAAAACCATAGAGGACATCAAATACATTGGGCAGGTTGGGAAAAAAGCAACGCCAAAGAAACAGACTATTGCTACAGAAAGAAGGAAAGAAAAGAAAAGAAAGAAAAGAAAAAATAAAGAATCAATTATACTATGATTTTTATATCGAGGAAAGACATAAGCACTTATCTTTTAATCAGTCTCCGTTTAATGCGTTGTAAAACGTCACTGTTCAACCGGCACAACGAGGGCCTACTCTTAAGAAAACGGAACAGGATTAACAGTGGTAAGAGTTCGCGAGGTTATAGCACTAAGACAGACAGCAAAGAACAGAAAGACAGACAACAATAGATACACAGACAGACTAACAGGCAGACAACAGACAAAAAGGGAAAAAAGGAAGAAAAAAAGGAAAGAAAGAAGAAAAACAACAACGGAAAGGCATAATGAAAGAAGGACAAACGTGTAGCAAAAAAGAGATGGAAAAAGGGAATTTGAAAAGACACAAATAGAAGAGATAAAGAGAGAGAACAGAGAAATAAAATTACAATGAAAAAACAAGAAAACAAACATAACAGAAGAATGAAGAACTAAACAAAAGAGAACCAATAGAAAAAGAAAAAAAGAACACGGAAAGACAACTGATCCAAACATACAAGTCAGAAAATAAGAAGAAAAAGACACAAGGAAGAAAGCAACAATGCCTGCAAGGAAACTCAAAAACAGCAACAACAATAACAACAACGACAACAACAACAAACGAAAAAAACACAGCAGGATAAGGACGGGTAGAAAGGTTAGATAACGTAGGATAGCGTTGTTTTTAACGTGACAGTCCACCCTTTGTGGCTCCCTTCTGAAAGAATATTTTGATGAGAAAAAGAAAAAACAAGAAATGTAAACAAATACATAAAACTAACGCCCCCCCCCCCCCCCCCTTTCTAATGAAATCGTCCTTTGCTTGGCTCAGACACTGATTTAAAAAAAAACAACAACAAAAAACAACAAAAGATCTCAGATGACAAGTAAATCGAAAAATATAAGGAGTATATGAATAGAATAAAACCTGAAAAGCAAAAATGAAAAGGAGACTTCAAAGAATACAGACAGATAGGGGAGAGAAAAAAAGCCAAAGGAATAAACTAATAGCTAAAAAATATTAAAAAAAGGTTAGAAAAATTATCAAAACAAAAATGTAACAAAGAAAAATAAAGGACGAATAAAAGAAAAAAGAATGAAAAAAACAGAAAGAAGATAAAATGAGAAAATGTAGAAAACATAAACAAGAGAAAAATGGACAGAAGCAAGAAAAGATAAATACGCAAAAAAGACGAGGGGGAAAAAGAGGAACAGAGACAAAGTCAAAGTAAATGACAATAAAAATACAGACAAAATATGTAAAGAAAATCAACAAAGACAAGAACGACGAATAGACAAACAAATAAAATGAGAGTAATCCTTTTTACATATAAAAAGAAAAATGCGTTAAACATATAGTTAGAACAATCGAGAACAAAAACAGGAGGCAAAGACGCAAAGAGAAGAAAACAACAATTAACAGGGAAAAAAGGGAAAAAAACATAAAAAGGTTAGGCAAAGGTGTCCAATAACCTATAAGGTCATAGGGGAGCGAGGCGTCAGAGACCTCACTTCTCTAGGGGCCAGCATATTGAGGGCGGCGCCCATCTCCTCTCCCTCACTGCTTCACCTTCCCTGACCCTAAAGAGGCAGGTACCCATTTACAGCTGAGTGAGCTTGGGGAATGTACTGAAGCCAAGGCGCGCAAACGGTCACCCATCCAAGTGGTAACCACGCCCGACGCTGCTTAACATTGGCTGCGGGAAAGCGAGTGCTCCGACCACTGAGCTCTCCCGTACCCTTAAAAAGATAAACGATAAAAAATGCAACAGGATACAGAGGGATGAAAATGGTTGCAGATGTGAACAAGGATTGCAGCTTTAACAACACACTCAAATTCTTTCGGGCTTCCTCTAAAAAGAAGATGTTTGGCAAGGTGAGGAAAAAAAGACAAGCAAAACAAAAAAGGAAACAAGCCCCAAAACGAAAAGGAAAAAGACAAGATGGCCAAATCTTCTTGCCTTCAGCTCACATTTAAAACTAAAGATCAAGGGGGGGGGGGAGGGGTCAGGATAGCCTGGTGGTTAGAGTATTGCACTCGTGATCTGACGGCCCAGGATCGATCCACAACCGAAGCACCCCTTTAAGGGGTTTTTCACCCTAAACATCAGTATTGACTCCACTCCCCGAATGGGTTTTTTTTTGGATGAGGCTATTAACCAAGGTGCTGTGTGCGAGGATACATAGAACATCTTGCACAACCGTTAACGCCCGTTCCACCTTGCAGGAGAGTAGGCCATTGTTTGCTGGCAGGAAAGAATGAGATAATTTTTTTAAAGCATGCACATTGACGCCGTGGTTAGACATCATCCCCGAAGTTGGATTACAGCTACCTTAATGTGAGCAAAAGCAGTCGAATAAACAAAATTCTACCATCGGTGAACCTCGGAGCTCTAGCTTAGAAACGAAAAAAAAACTCACAAGCTTACCGAAAGCAAGAAGAAAAAGAAGGGAAAAAAGAAAAGGGAAAGTCCCGAAGGACAGAGAGAGAAAAAACAAGACAGACATCAAAGATAATGACCAAATGGAGAAAAAGGTGTTTTTTACAAAAGCAAGCCCAGATCCAAGTAAACAAACAACGCGAAAAGAGTTAGCAGAAAAAAGAAAACAAGAAAAATGATATAAGAAAGAAGAAACTAAAAGAGAAAAAGAAGGAAAAACAAAGAAGAGAGAAAATGGACATAAAAGAAACGAACCATATCAAGCCAAATGACAAACAAACAAGGTTTTAAAAACCCACCAAAGAGAAAACAAAAAAATAATAAATAAATGATAAAAACAACAGAATAAAGAAAACTAGGATAGGTGTGTGCTGTTCACATGCCTATTGCATTACATGACGACCTAATCTTTTGAGGCTTCATTTAGAAAAGAGCTGTTTGATGAGGTGAAAACGAAAAGAAACAAAGAAGAAAACAAGCTAGTCCAAAAAGAAACGAATAATCAAAAAGACAATCATGAAAAAATCGTCTTGGGCTTATAACTAAACTCACACTGATTTCAAAATAAACCCAGAATAATCAAAACTTAGCTAAAAGCCAAACAGTAAGAAATGGTTTCAAGAAAATCAAACAAAACAAGTAAAAAGGAAGAAGACAGACATCAAAACAAAACAAATCAAACCCAAAGTAGCCCAAAGTGGGCTAACAGCAAAAGAGTGGATTCTTTTAAGTTTTAAGGTTAAAATGAAATGCAAGACTCCTTGTGGGGATGCCGGAGAGGTGTCAGTGTAAATAGCATCCCCACCTTCTGGAAATTCTGTGCTAGAAATTTCCTTTTTTCTATCACTTCCTTTGTTTCTGCCTTGTTCCTTTTCTGTCTGTTCTTTTGTCTATTTTCTGCCTTCTTCATACATTCTCCTGCCATTTTTTTCCCAGAAAGACTTAAAATATTATAACAATTCTTTCTAATGCAGAAGTCGGATGCACTGGGCCTGACTTGTCAGGCGCTGAACAGCAGCGCAATGCATTTTCGCTCAAATAACAGACAACAATAGTTGCTGTCTGAGGACAAAGAAGAACAAATACGAGACAGGTGTGAAGAAAGAAGACATCAAAGACTCACACTGATTTCAAAATTAAACAAGAGAAACCAAAAAAATAACCTCAAACTGACCTAACATTCGAAACGAGAATGAAGAAAGATGGACAGGGTGGATGATATAAGAACAAGTTGCTGCATTAATCTAACAGTATACCACTATGTGACTTCCTGTAGAAACAGAGTGTTTTATGGAAGACAGAAAACAGACAAATAAATAATCAAAATATCCCAGAAAGAGAAAAAAATAAAAGAAATAGAAAACAATGAAATATTACGGCGTTTAGCTGAGAGACTTATTAAAATAAAACAACTATAAGACGACAAAAAAACAAGAAGAAAATTTTAATAGACTATAGCCAGACAAGATAAAAGAAAAAATTTCTCAAGAAATATCAGCACATAGGGGTAAATGTAAAAATCAAAGAAATAAATTATTACGTACATAAGCAAAGGCTGAAACAGTGGTAAGCAGAAAGATGGAAGGAAAAAACAGAAGGAAGGGGCACAGACAACAACAGAAAGACACAAGACAAGAAGATAGAAAAACAAAACAAATCAGAAACACACTCTAAAATAAACACAGGGTACCCCCAAAAAATTATCAGAAGACACGCGAGTAGAAAAAAATACAGAAAAAGTAAACATGAAAAGAACATAGAAACAACAAACAAGCAAAAACTAGCACAAAAAGAAAAAACAGCCATAATCTTTTAATAGAAAAAGAACAAAAAGGATTGAAAACGAAAAACTCCAAACGATCAAGAAACATATAAAAAAGGAAAAGAAAAACAATCAATCAACGAAAGGAGTTCTCACAAAAAAGAAACACTGAAAACTGCAACAAGATACAGCAGAGGAGAGGGTGGGGGTGAAGATGGTAGATGTGAGAAGAACTGATGCATTCACCCCAAACTCTGACCCTTTAAGGATTTCTTTAGGAGTAGCATGTTTGATGAAAAAAGACAGAACACACACACGCGCGCGCGCGCGGACGCACGCACACACACACACACACACACACACACACACACACACACACACACACACACACACACACTTTTTAACAAACAAGACTTAAGAAGAAATAAAAAAGAAAAAAAAACAACAAAATGATGAAATCTTCTTGCCCTTAGTTCAGACGTCAAGTATGAAAATAGCAATTTTAAAAAACTCACGATGAATGGAACAAAAATAAAACCTCAATAATACTGCAACTGAGAAAAAGATATATTGTGTCAACGAATATAAACTTAGCGAAAAGAGAAACAAACAATTATTTATGGTGAGCAGAAACGGCTGCATACACAAAATCTCAGCGATGGTGAACCACAAGGCTCTAGCCGAGTGACGAAAAGAAAACTATTGGTGACACAAACAAGTTACAAGAACGAAAGAAAGAAAGAAAGAAAGAAAGAAAGAAAGAAAGAAAAGAAGGAAGGAAAGGAAGAAGGAAAGGAAGAAAGAAAGAAAGAAAATATCAAAAACCAACGTTCACAAAGCCAAGAAAAGAAGCAAACAAAAAGTTAACCAAACTGCCAATTAAGCAAAGAAATTCGACACACACACACACACAAGGAAAGAGAGAGAAAAAAGAATAGAACCAACAACAAAAAGAAACAAAAGATAATGAACAAAAAGAGACAAATAAACAAGAAAGACAGGAATTTTATAAAAATGGGAAAACTAAGAGCAAAAGCAAAGAGAATCCTAAAAAGCAAAAAAAAAGAAAGTGGAGAATAAATGCTGGCCTCTGCATTATTCAGCCTGACAGTTTAATCTTTCGTGGCTTCTTTTAGAAAGAGGATATCTGATAGCTTATGAGAAAAAAATCAGAAACAAACAGGTAAACAAACAAGCCTAAAAAAGAAAGAAAGTAATAAAACGCATTCTAAAGAAATCCCTTTGCTTTCAGCTCAGAAACTGACTTAAACTATCAAACAACAACAGCAAACAAAATACAAGATGAATAGAAGCAAAAGTTAAAGAAACAGCAACAAGGGTAGAGAGAAAGAAGACAAATGATATCAAAGAACATGCATAGTGATGGAAATAAAACCAGAAAAAAAGCAAACCAATGGGTAAACAAATAACAGAAACAAAAAGAAAGAAAGAAAGAAAGACAAACAGACAGACAGAAAGAAAAAAAAAAGAAGAAAGAAAGGAAGAAAGAAAAAGAAAGAAAGAACGTATTAAAAAAACAGAAAGAAATAAGTAAACAAAGAGTTAACCACACCACCAACAAAAAACTTTTTTTTTAAAAAGGAGCAGACAGGCTGAAAGAAAGAAAGAAACAAACAACCAAACAACCAAACAAACAAAGAATGAAAAACAAGTAAACAAAAAAGCAAAGAAAAGAACACAAAAGAAAACAAACGAAGAAGAAAGATATCTAAACAAGCGAACAAGAAAGAAAGATTAAAGGAAAGGGGGAAAACAACAATAAAGAATAGAAACGCTGAAAACAAGAAAACGAACGATAGATAACAAAAAACACCGCTAGCAGGATAAAGAGGGATAGGAAGGGTAAATACTGTGGGAAGGGTGGCCGCATTAACGTGACAGTTTAATCTTTCCTGGATTCCTTTAGGGAGGAAATGTTTGGTAGCTGAAGAAAGCAAAACAAAAAACAATCTTGTAACAAAAAACCCACCCCCCAAATAAAAAGGGAAAACAGAATGATAGAAACAAAAATAAAACTAAAAAGGATCACTTACACAAAAAAGAAGCAAAAATACACGAGAAAAAAGGGAACAAGGCATCAAAGAAATGGACAAATCCTGTTCTCAGAAAAGCACTCAAAAAAGAGTACACATGAAAAAGAATGATCACAGAAAAACAGACAGAATGAAATAACACAGATAAGAAACTCTTTTTTTTTTTTAAACAGACGAAATGACAAAGAAAACAAAGAAGAAGAAAAAGCCAAAACGAAAGAAGGGGAGTGAACAACAAAAAAAGAAAGACACAATTAACAAAAAAATGCAGGGCAGGAGATTAACAAAATAACAAACAGAAAAAACAGAAAAATAGACAATCAGACAGACAGACAGACAGACAGAAGGCATTAAAGAATGTAGAGAAAATTGCAGGACAGATAGGAAAAGCTAGATAGCCAAACTACCAAACAAGAAGGATTAACACAAGAATTGGAGCTGTATCTGTAAACAGCTGCGTATAATATAGTTAAAAATAAATAAAATGAAAATTGTTTCAGTCAAAAAAATATACAAACAAACTAGAGCAAAGAAAAAGGCGAAAAATACATAGAAAACAGGTGGGTTTTTTAAAAGAAAGAAAAAACAAACACAAAACCTTTTCTCTAACCATTTTCTTTACTACGTTAAAGAATCTCTAGAAACGCATTATCGATCACTCACATACACTTTACCCCCACCACAGGGCTACTGAAAACTGTCGTTATTATTCCTCCCATGCCTGATCGATTTGATTGGTCCGACATCCTTCATTTTGTCTTAAGACATTGAACTTCGGGATAGTATGCTGAGAATTTCAAAGAAATCTTTTATCGAGGGTTTTTTTCCTTCTTTTTACCAATATATTATATGCTTCTATCAATAGATCAGGCTTGTTTTTGTGTATTCATAGTTCTTTCTTTCTTCTGTTTTTTGTTCGTTTATTTCTTTAAACATTTTCTCCTTGATAGGCGGGGTCAGACATCATTATGTTTTGTAGTGGGCTTCTGCGAGCACGACAACAAAGGATGAAGAAAGACAACTTGAAATAGACATATAAAATTAAAAACCAGTGATGAAGTCATTTTTGCTTTTAGCTCAGACATGTTGATTAAAAATATGCAAATAAACAAGCAAAAGAAACAGTATTGAAGAAGTATGACAAAGAACGAGAAATGAGATTAGCAAGAAAATCAATAAAACAAGAAATAGAAAAATATAACAGTTAAATTGCTGGAAGAAACATAGTTTAAAAACAAACAAAACAAACATTGCCAGGAAAAGGGGAATATTTTTTTTAAAACAATTAAGAAATGATTGACTGATTGACAGACGGAATGAAGGAAGGAAGGAACGAACGAACGAATGAAAGGGAGCAAGAGATAAGATGCCAATAAAGATTTTTTAAAGACAATCGCCAAACAACACAATAGATCACAACGCACAAGACAAGAGAAAAGGAAAGAAGAATAAAGATTGAATAAACGAAAAGAAAGAAAGGCAAACAGAAATATAGTGATAATAGACACAACTACTAATAAATGTACAAAATGCATAAAATGGAAAGAACAAAAAAATTTTAAACACATTTTCAGAAAGAATGAAAAGCAGTGAAAAAAGAAAAAAAGGAATATGAAAAAGTAACAAAGAATGAATGAGAGAATGAAACTACTAGTAAAAAGTGATAAACTAGCAGCAACAAGAAAGCAAAATAAACCCGACCAAACCAACAAAATTTCACTACTTTTTAAAATCAGAAATGCTCTATCGACCACTTGACATAGTTTGCTGTCACTGCGATCTTATTATTTCTTTTTGCCTGATCAATTTGAGTAGCCCGTCCAGCATCTTTTCATTTCGCCTCAAGACATCAAAATTCCAGTTAGAATGCCGCAAATTTCAAAGAGATCTTGTATAAATGTTTCTTCTCTTTTCGTCTACATTTATCCTTTGATCAGAGTTAACAGTGTGTATGCACACTTTTCTTTGTTTGATTTTTTCATCGATTTGTCCAGTCGTTTATCCTCTTGACTGGTGGTTTATATTTCAATACAGTGTTGGGGTAAAAGTCAAAGAGTGTGATAATTTCTTTTGCCTTGAATTCATACGCTTATTAGACAAACAAACAAAAAGAAACAAGGAAAACAAAGCAAAAACAAATCAAACGCAGAACAAAAATTTTACACCAAGTGAAATAGGGGTAAAAACCCATTTTGAAATAGAAAAGAAACAAATACAAAACAATCTTTACGGAAGATATATATATATTATATATATATATATATATAATAATATATAATATAATATTATATATATATAATAGACAAATCAACCAACAGTGATAGAAACAAATTTTCAAACAAAACGGAAAATAGTGAGGAAATGCGAAAGAAAAAGAAAGAAAAAAAGACTGAACGAAAGGAAGAATGAAAAAAAAAGTTTAAGAAAGGAAGGAAACTTCAGTAAGGACAGAGGAAAGAGACACACAAAAATGAATGAAAGAAAATTAGAGAGAGAAGAAAGAAACTAAGCCGAGAACAATAAAGACAAGAACAAAATAAGGATGATGTTCAAGAAAATCCAGAAAAAGGGCCCTGACTGTCTTGTCACTGCCTTTCAACCTCTAGAACCTCCCAACACCACTCTTACAGTCATATTGACCATTTGGCACAGTTTGTTGTGGCCGCAGGGTTATTAGAGCTGTCCATATTGTGTCCCTTTCCTCGATCAATTTGATTGGTCCTGCGTCTTTGATTTCGCCTCAAGAACTGGAATTCAGGTTAGTCTGCGGAGAATTTCAAAGAGAGCTAGCATTTTTTTCTCATCGCTGCCTTTGTAACTTCTGTGTTTTTCCAAGCTCAAGTCTATCAAATTGTATTAAATTTATTTGTTCTTATACTTACGGGGTTTTTTGTGCTGCTGTTCTGCTTTCATCTTTTGAAAATGAATAAGTAATGCACATGTGTGTGTGCGCGCACACACACACACCTATGCTTTTTGTTAGTTTGGTTTTGTTTGGGTTTTTTGCTTTTTCGTTTGAACCTTTTGAAAATGAACAAGCATTACGTATGTGCGTGTGCACACCCGCATGCACGCGTGCACGTATGTGTGTATGTGTGTGTACTATCATGGGTACGTGCGTGTGTGTGTGTGTGTGTGTGTGTGTGTGTGCTGTGGTGTGTGCGTGTGTGTGTGTGAGTGTTTGTGTGTGTGCGTGGGCGCACATGTGTGTGTGCGAGCGCGCGCGCTCCGCGCGCGCGCGCGCGTGTGTGTGTGTGTGTGTTTGTTTGTTTGTTTGTTTCTGTAAAACAGGGAGTCCAACAGAATTTCTAAAGTTCTAAAGCATAGATAATTCAGTGTCCAGATTCATCAGAAGACGAAGCCAATAGCAATAACGAAAAGCAAACCTACAACAGAAATCAGACATAAAAGATGCATAGCTTAACTGATGGAAGGACACAGAAAAAAAATCTAGCTTCAAGAAAAATTAATGTTGACAGTTTAAGTTTCAGGCCTTATCAGATTTATCCTCCAGGGGAAAGAATTGTGTCACGTCCCAAAAGCATTGAAGTCTCTCTCTCTCTCTCCCTCTCTCTCTCTCTCTCTCTCTCTCTCTCTCTCTCTCTCTCTCTCTCTCTCTCTCTCTTCTGCAGAAGTTAGCTGTTGTAAGATGTATGCAGGGTTTAGAAACAACAACCAGAAATGCTGCGTGTAGTGTGTGTGTGTGTGTGTTGTGTGTGTGTGTGTGTGTGTGTGTGTGTGTGTGTGTGTGTGTGTGTGTGTGTGTGTGTGTTTCATCCCCTTCCCTCCCTTTCTTGCTTTCGTTCCTTAGCTAGATCTCCATATTTCATCAATGCTGACATTTTGCATACAGGACCGATTTTTCCCATCATTAAGGTAGCCGCATTTTGACTTCGGGGATGATTCTCCTCTTGATATTAGCTATTTGCAACGCAACTTTACTCTGCCTTGACAGAAGAGAGAATTTCATAACCTCGTTGTGGGGTGCATTGATTTGGGATGTCATACTTGTAGGTAAAAAATGATTCCGGTTTTTCAGGTCTACTCCTAGCAGACAGTATTGTTTTCTGTTTAGAGGTGGTTGGTTACCTTTGATCTTTAAAAGCTGCTTGAATCCTGTTGTAACTACTTGAAACCTCAACTTATACTTACATTAAAGAACATAAATTATCAACAGGAAATTTGCTGTCTTTGAAATAAGATTGCTTCTAAATGTTGTTGACATCATTTGATCTACTATACCTTAAACTCTCCGTCTAATATCACAACTTGTGAAAAGACGTTAAATGAATTTGAACCTTAAACTCCGTACTTAGCACTCTCAAACAACACAAACTATCAAATGTTAGCTTTAACATAGTAGTAAAACGCACCAGAAAAGATGCATTAAAGGAAAGGTTTCTATACATATTGATTGTAGGAATTAAACGCTGTTAAAATAGTAATGTCATTTTGAAATCGTTCTAAAAACAAAATGAAACGAAAAACAAACAAAAAGTGTCATGTTATAAAACACACACACAAAGGTACCCCTTCTGCATGCATAACAACGAAAGAATATAATTACGTTTTAATAATATCAAAAGAACATCTAAATTTTCAACAGAAACACCAAAACAATATTGCTGACCCCAATAACGAAAAATAATGGGACCTCATCAATTTCTTGCTGAAAGGACTTAGGAACTAGATATATAGAGGGAGGAAATATTGGCAGTTTGATGCATGGGTACTGGCAGGTCTGGTATCTGGAGAGTGCAGCTGAGACACACCAGCAGAAACAAATCCTGCAGTAGCAATGCAGAGTCATGAAGCACTTTCACCAAAAAGCTGCAATATTTTTAGGAATAGCGTTTTGTTCAGACCTCTTCACGTGTCGCTGAAAGGAAACCTGTTTACAGTGCAATCCTTCAAGACAGTCTGCTATAGCTGTGGTCAAGAGGCAAGGAGAAGATAGGGCATGGACACGCAGAAAGAGAAGAAAGTTAGTCCCTTCTCCTGAATTAAGGGGGGTGGGGGGGGGGGTTACGACCTCCCAGGCCAACTTTAAGTGCAGACCTGTCAGTGCCTTAATTCCCTTTATGTTTGTATACATGCAAAAGATCAAATATGCATGGTAAAGATCCCGTAATTCATGTCAGCGTTCAGTGGGTTACGGAAACAAGCGCATATCCTACATACATCCCCGAAATCAAAATGCGGCTACCTTCATGGTACGCAGAAACGGTCGCATAAGCAAAATCTTACCACTGGTGAGCCTTGGAGTGTAGCGGAGGAAGGAAAACCTGTCTCCTCTGCACCTGGTCAGTTCTTTTCCCGGGGTTTCCAATATGTTGATGAGTAAGAGAAGTTCCTTTTGTCTATTTCTTGTGGCCTTGCTCTTGCTATTTTTGATGTGTCTACTGGTACAAGAAATAATTTATTTGCTTAATGCAATGCAGTATCAGTCCCTTTTTGAGGGAAAAAGATAGAATATCTGCCCCTTTAGATGAAAGATAGAATTTCCAAATCATTGTTCATAGTTTAATGAATGCTTCTCGATAAACAGAAGATATATTCCAAAACTATTTGTCATTTTTAAGGTACTATTTTGATAGACAGAGAAAATAGAATCTAAAAACTACTTTTCATGTTTTAAAGAATGCTTTCCAGAGAAGATAGAATTTCAAAACTACTTTTCATGTTTTAAAGATGCTCTCCAGAGAAGATAGAATTTTACAACTTTTTCCCATGTTTTAGGAATGCTTTTGATAGACAGAAAACAGATTTTCAAAACTGCTTCTCATGTTATAAGAAGCCTTTTATTTCATCTGTGCAGAGTGTGAATCTAATCCAGTGGTTCAAAGTGCTGGAACGTTTTACAAGTCACTTTGCTTTGCTTTTCAAGAGCAGTTGTCTTAAGACACAACTGTTTAAAGCTTGCTTAGAAACATACAATGTATAAAGGGACTAAAACACATGTCCTTCGGCTCCTTGAACTAGTGCCAAAAATATGAAGCAAACAAGACTTGGAAAACCATCCCTTCGTTTGAGAAAGATTATACACATATATGTAAATTTTACAGAACCTATATTTTGGAGTTACCATATTGTTGGCATTTTTCTACATACCAGTTTTGCAGAAGTTTTCTATTCGAATAAGAGGGAAACCTAAACACTCTGTGAAAGAAAAAAACACCAGTGCCCTTATAAACTCAAAACTCAAGCTCTTACTATGAGACATCAGAGCTGTACTGGCCATAAAAAGCTGAAGCAGTTATGTTTAAAAAAAATTTAGAAAATAAAAACGTTTACGTGCTAATAAGAAAAAAAACTGGCTTCAGAAATGGACAAAAAAGGGAACGTGGACAGTTTGATTTACAAGCATTGACAGACGTAGCCTCCAGAGTGTAGAAATCAATGCAAAGGAAGCCAGCCTTGCCTTGCCCTGGAAAGTCATGCAAGCTCTGTGAAAAATTGTATTTGGAGTGTAAGGTTTTTTTTTGGTTGTTACCCTTTTGGAGATGACGTCATAGATAGCAAAGGAAATTGACTTAAAGCACAATCACTCTTCGGCTGGAGCTCCCAAGTTCAACCAATGAAGAGATGTTGCTATGCCGCCATTTGCACACCATTCAGGCAGCTGCACTCCTACTTCGGGGTATGTTCAACCACGACATCAGTGTGCATGCATTTTATTTTTTCATTGTGTCATCCGAGCCTACCGGCACACAATGGCCTTCACATACGAAAAGCACACAAATTTGTTATAGTCTCATGGGGGACGGGATAGCCTAGTGGTTAGAACATTGCGCTCGCAATCTGACGACCCGGGTTCCATTCCCGTTCAAGGGGATATTTTCCCCTGGAGTTAACATCAGTGCCGACTCCACTCTCCCCAAAAGTCCTTCGGATGAGACTATAAACCGAGGCCCCGTGTGCGAACACACGCAGAACATCTTGCGCACACGTTAAATCCTGTTCCGCTTTTCGTAAGAGTAGGCCATTGTGTGCCGGTAGGAACAGATGACAGAATGTACAAAACCGTATACACACGGGGACTGGATGTAAAAAAACACATAAGTGCTTATTTCATTATCCTCGATATAACAGAATACAAAAAATAATTTTAAGTTAAAATAACCATCTAAAAACCTTTTAGGGGTAATGGAGTCGGAAGCCTCCTGATGTTAACTCCAAGGGAAAAATCCCTCCAACGGGCAACTCCATGATGGCTGAAAAACTCACCTCCTCAGATCGCAAGCTCAACACTCTAGCCACGAGGCTAGCTATCCTGCCCCCCCCCCTCCCTCCCGCACCCCCCACCCCCACCCCCACATCCATTGAAAGATATAATCAGAGGGGAAAATATTGACAGTTTAATCACTAGGGCACTGGCAGATCTACCCCCAGGGTCTAGCAAAGAGAAATCAATGGAACAAAAGCCTGTCATTACCATGCAAGGAACTCAGCTGTTTGAACAAATTCACATGTTTTGTGCAGTTCATTTAAAGAGTCAAACACGAAAAAAAGTATAGAAAATAAATGTGTGTTTCAAAGAACTTCTGTCAGAACTTCTAGTTCGAATCCAATTTAATGGAGAGAGAGAGAGAGAGAGAGAGAGAGAGAAGAGAGAGAGAGAGAGAGAGAGAGAGAGAGAGAGAGAGAGAGAGAGAGACTGTTGTGATGACGAGATAAAAGAAAGATGTGTGTGTGTGTGTGTGAGAGAGAGAGAGAGAGAGAGAGAGAGAGAGAGAGAAGAGAGTGTGTGTGTGTGAGAGTGAGCGTGAGAGAGAGAACTTCAAAGAATGAAGCACGGAGGAATTTAAGGTGAGTCCTGAGGGTAGGAACATAGCAACAGATGAAAGGATATTCTGTTTACTGTCAGGAGCTCTGGTTTGGGGGATTATTTTGTTGTCCTTCTGCGGGTGGGTGCTTTTGGAAAATATGTTATTGCAACCTGCTCAAAGCGACAGCCGCAAAAGTGTCGTTTTGAAGTCAATTAGCAGGAATTGCAAAATGTTTAGAGAGAAGACAGAATTTCACAACTGCCTCTAAAGTGTCTGTTTTCTATTTAACTTAAGTGATGAAAATATGGTCGGTTTGGTTTGAAATGGGTGGGTTTGAAATGTGTGTGTGTGTTGTGTGTTTGTGTGTGTGCAAACAAGGAGAGAGAGAGAGAGAAATAGATAGATAGATAGATAGATAGATAGATAGATAGATAGATAGATAGATAGATACATGCATACATACATAAATACATACATACATGCATGCATGCATGCATGCATGCATTCATGCATGCATGCATACATACATACATACATACATACATACATACATACATACATACATACATACATACATACATACATACATACATAAACAACAATAAAAGATCCAAAACGTGATACTCTACATTCAACGAAGAATACATGCTTATCAAAACCAATGGCACATTTAGCTCCTTAGAAAAAATTATTGGGGTTAAAAAGCTGGAATACAAAAAAATACACACTTAACATAAGCAATGGCACATTTAGCTCTTTATGAAAAAGAAATTGGGGTTCAAAACCTCAAATACAAGAATACACGCAATGGAACAGTTCGCCCTTCAAACTCAAACATTGGTATTCAAAAGCTCAAGGTTAAAAAAATAGCTCGCCTCAAGTACACGAAGACTGATATAGTGTGGGCAATGCAATGGAGACTAGCCAATCTTGCCTCCAGAGTTTACATAGATCAATCACAGCACCAAACAGTTGCTGATGCTGCTGCCGTTACTCGAGGGAATGGAACTCTGTAGAACTGGACACTCTAAGAGAAATCTTGTTAGTTCCAACTTTTTCCAAGATCAGTAAAAGTAAACGGTATGCAAAGGAACTCACCTGGGGGAAGGGGGGGATGGGGTTCTATTTTAACAAGACTGAAACAGAGAGAGATGACTTAAAACGCAATTCCAATTTCGTTTCCAATTCCAAATACTGTATTATCTCAAAGCAGATAAAACAATTCAGTTACATGAAGCAGCGAGGACATGGGGCAGTGTCCCACATGTCCTGAAACATTTTGAAACAATTTTTGATAAAACATTCTGTTAATTTAATTATCTTGATGAAACATTTCAATAAATCATTTTGATGAAACATTTTGATAACTCATGTTGATAAAACATTTTGATAAATAAATCATCTTGATGAAACATTTTGATAAATAATCTTGATAAAACATTTGAACCATCTTGACGAAACATTTTGATGAACAAAAAACCTGGTTTTCTTCTTGGTGCAGATAGCACTGGTTTCATTTGTGTATGTGTTTGTGTGAGAGGACGATTCCCCAACAATACTGACAGATCATCGGATGAATCATCTATAATTGACCAAAAATGATGGAATGAATAATGCTGACGGATTGATTCGCAGGCACTCGCAGATTTAGCCTCCAGCGTTTGACCGGAATAAATCAGAAGAAGAAGTCTGTTGCTACGATGCGAGGTCATGGAATCTTGTCAAATGCTACTTTTATTTCTTAGTCATGTTTTATGCAGACTCCTTCTTAGGTCACTCAGAGGCCACTGTTTTAGAGTCCAGTTGCACTGGCCGTAATTAGTCTGTGTGTTTCGGGTGGAATGGGGAGATACCTGCCGAGGCAATAGGGTAGAGCGGGGCGTGGGTGGGGGGAAGGGTGGTGCTGGTTGGGGGGAGATAGCCCAGTGGTTAGAGCTCACGATTTGACGGCCTGGGATCGAGCTCGGATTCGAACCACCACCGAGACAACCGTTCAAGGGGATTTTTCATTTTTCTTTTTTTTTTTTCTTTTTCATACCATTTTAAGTCACGGCATATTTCTCTGCGTGAATTTCGGGGTGCTCTCCTCGAGGAGAGTGCGTCCCCACAAGAGCAGCGCCACCCTTTATTTTTCCTGTGGAATTTCTATCAGTACTGACTCCACTCCCCCGAAAGTCCTTCAGATGAAACTGCAAACCCAGGCCCCGTCTACTACCGCACGCATTAACATCCTTGTGCACACGTTAGGACCAGTTCTGCATTTCTGAAGAGTAGACCATATGAGCCAGGGAAGAATAGATGACAGAATATACACACACAAAATAAAATGGTTGCATACACAATAATCTTCCCATTGGTAAGACCACAGGAACGAAATAAACGGAGGGGGGGGGGGCGGGGAGGGGAGGCAGGGGGTCAGAGAGGAAATGGACTCGTGTTCTGCGGATATTGAACCCATCTTGGTGGCTGACAAGAGTTTCCTTCTTGCTGCAAGCAGTCCTGAGTTTGTCTTTCTTTCTTTGGAAGTACCATTGGGTGAGTGAGGTGTGCACAGAAGTAAGTGGATTTATTTTATTTATTTATATTTTATTCTTTTATATCGAGGATAATGGAACGAGCTCTGGATCGGTGGTCTAGGGATAACACACCTGCCTACAATGCGAAACGTCTGGGTTCGATTCCTGTTTGTGCCTGAAACTTTTCCCCCCATCCACTAGACCCAAAGTAGTGGTCATGGTGCTAGTCTTTCGGATAAGGCGATAAACCGATGTCCCGTGTGCAGCACGCCAAAAACAACACAAGAAAGCTGTCCCTGGCAAAATTATGTAGAAAAAAAACTCTGATGGGGAAACAAATATATATGCAGACAGGAAAAATACAATTTAAAAACCCAAAAAATGGATGTCACTCCTCTTGTGTGCATGCATACATACATACATCTGTAAATACATCCAACCATCCAACCATCCAACTATCCATCCATCCATCCATCGATACATACATACATACTTACATATATACATACATGCATAAATCGTAAATGCATCCAACCATCCAACCATCCAACTATCCATCCATCCATCCATCGATACATACATACATACTTACATACATACATACATACATGCATGCATACAAACATATATACGTACGTACGTACGTACATACATACACACATACCTACATACATGCATACATACATACATACATACACACATACACACATACACACATACACACATACACACATACACACATCCACGCATCCACACACTCTAACTGAAGCCAAATCGAGCATCGCAGCAAAGGAATTCCCCCGCTAACATGACAAGAGAGACAGACAGCCTAAGTGGTGGTACAGGGAGGGTGTTGACAGCTGGATCCACAGGCACTGGAAACTCCAGCCTCCCGGGATTCAGCTGCGATGAATCAATAGGACGGAACTCCCCTGTCGTCAGGCAGCATCCTTCCCCTGTGCTGGAGAGGCTGGGAGGTTTCTGGTAAGACATTCCACTCAAAGAACTCGCTGAATCAGATCCAACAAAGGAGGTTCTGTGGGGGTGGGGGGTTGTATCTTGCCTTGTCTGTCTGTCGTCATTTCTGATCTTAAATTTGTTTTAACTGTCATTGCTTGATGATCAGTTGGGTGTATGTAGGTGTGGTGTGTGTGTGTGTGTGTGTGTGTGTGTGTGTGTGTGTGTGTGTGTGTGTGTGTGTTGTGTGTGTGTGTGTGTTGTGTGTGTGTGTTTTGTGGTATTACTGTTGTTTTTGCTACTGTTATAGTTTATATTGATATTGTTGCTGTTTTTGTTTTGTTTTGTTTTTGTTTAATGTCCATTCACTACTTGGTGATAAGGACACACCCGCATTCATACTAACATCTACCTCTCTCCCTCTCTAATATATATATATATATATATATATATATATATATATATATATATATATATATATATATATATTCTCACAACTATCTACAGTAGAGGTCTTACTTGGGAAGAATATATAACCTCAGCAACTGATGTTATGCACTGCTGAGAGTCACATAAAACTTCTTGAACAGTGGAATATTTTTTATGAATATTTATTCCTCTCCTTTTAAACAGGTCAGTTAGGATTGGGCAATCAAACAATAAATGGTGGATTGAAAGATTGAAATGGTGGATTGTTGCTGTTTATATTGATGTCTGTAATGATGGTGGTGGTGGCGGCGGCGGCGGCGGTGGCGGCGGCGGCGGCGGCGGTGGTGGTGGTGGTGGTGGTGTGTGGTGGTGGTGGTGGTGATGATGATGATGATGATGATGATGATGATGATGATGGATTGATGTGTGGTGGTGGTGGTGGTGGTGGTGGTGGTGGTGATGATGATGATGATGATGATGATGATGATGATGATGATGATGTCGCTTCTGCTACTGTTTCTCTCGGCCAGTTTCTCAACTTCAATATTTCTTTCTTTGTCTTCTTAGGTTTCCTCCTCCTGTAACTTAGTGGTGGAGGAGCTAGTTCTTTTCTTCTTTGCTGTTCCTGTTTCAAACTCGTGTTAGAATTCTTAAGATTATTGCACTGTTGTTATCTCTCTAGAATACAAATTTTCTTTTTCTCTCACTTAAAAAGTTTTCATCAGGCAGTGATGTTTTTGATGGTTCCGGAGTGTGTAGTAGTTCTTCAGTTTAACGTCCTTCCACTAAATAGTGATATCAGACAGGAAAGTGTGTGTATGTGTGTGTGTGCGTGTGTGCGCGTGTGCGTGTGTGTGTGTGTGCGCACGCGCACGTGCTTGTGTGTGTGTGTGTGTAGGGGGGAGGGGCATGCACACTCTAATCAATCGCAATAAACAACTATTATGAAAAAAGCATAAACAAGAATTCTGGGGGGAAAAGAGAGAAAAAAAAAGAAAAAAAACAACCCTAAAAACATCAAACAGCAAAAATACCAACTTTCCAATTCATATAACTTGAAGCTATCCTTATATCACAGGAGTCTGAAAATAGGAGTATGGCTTAATGACAATACAATTTCTTTCATTAATGGAATGTCTTTAAGAACTTGCTGCAAGCTACAGACTGGAAAGGCAGGTAAGATGTTTATCAGATCTCTGCATCGTAAAAGAATGTGATCATTGGTACGATTTTCATCACAGATACATGTTACTTTTTTTTAAATTTTGTTCTAAAAGCATTGAGCTTAAACCTGTATATAAGAGATACAACATTTCTATATTCATGTTAATTACGATATTTGATCTTATCAAAAGATAATACATGGGCTACGTCATCACTCCAGGAATAACCGGTACTTTGTAGTTTCTTTTAAAGTGTTTCCAACATGCATTTTGTAACATGCTATAGCCCTCATGGATGGATAGAGGAACACTTATGCTGCAAGACCCATCGATATGCTCAGCTCCACATTTTGCTTTTCTGTCAACTTTTTCATTAAAGTAAATACCACAGTGCGAAGGCATCCAGCAAAAGGTAACATCAGTGCCTCGTAATATCAGAAAATGAATTAGATGACTAATCTCAATTATGAAATCTTGTCTCACTTTTGAACTGAAGTTTCTCAGGGCAAGTAAGACTGACCTGGAATCAACACAGAAAAGTATTTGAAATATGTCTAGGAAAATCTAAAAGATAATATAAAGCCATCAAAATAGCAGACAATTCAGCTGTAAAAATAGATCGATTTTTTCCTACATAAAATTATCTCTCTATTTTCAAAGATGGTATGACAAACGCTGCACCCGCCTCATTATTGTTCAAAAGGGAACCATCTGTGTGTAGATTTTTAAATGATTTGGATATGTAGTTTGTATATATTCTTTTACTGATGCGCTAAGAATATTTTCATTACCTTTTTTCGTTAAAGCGGAATAATTTACGTCAAAATTAGCACTCTTAAGTTCCCATGGGGGACAAGGCGAGGAGTGAATCTTCGATTTAGCTATTTTTGTGGGATTTATATCTACTTGATCAAATAATTGAGAAGTATAGGTTCTAGCTGTGGTTACAGAGCGAATAGAATGTGCTCTTTTTGGAAAGTTGACATCAGATCTTATACTAATTTCGTTGTCCACATTGGTTTCTTGTGTTGAACAACGTAAGAGATATTTAGCCACAGCCAGTTGTCGATATTCGTCTAATGGCAAAATTCCTATCTCCTTATAGGTACCCATGAACGATGCATGAAAAGGTACCCCCAGAGCTAATCGAAAAGCCTGGCAGTCTAGTCTTGTCATTTTCTGTAATAAATATTTTGGAGCACTGAAAAATGCTTCCTGGCCATAAATGAGTCTGGAACGTACTAAAGATAATGCCAAATGTTTTAAAACAGCTACATCATAAGCCCACACTTGTTTACTAATAACTTTCAGAAGATTAAGACTTTTCCGAGCCTTAGTATTTAAATAATCAATGTGATAATTCCAACTTAGTGTAGACATAAAATATACTCCTAAAAACTTGACCAAAGTTTTATATTCCAACACTTTCCCATCTATTTGGAAAACAGGTAGAACTGGGGGGTTAGTGCCATTATTGAAAAGTACGAGATTAGTCTTTTCAGGAGACAATGAAAGACCATTCTCAAAAATGTAGTCATTAAGTTTGTTTAGCTCAAGCTGATACATATTTTTTATATACTTTAGATGCCTCTTTGGTGTTTTCTTTTTCATCGTAACATTCATCCACATACAAATGTCATCAGCATACTGGACGTGGATGGCATTACTGGAGAGGCACTGAGGAAGATCATAAAGAAGAATATTGAAAAGATGTGGAGCGATAACTGATCCCTGTGGAATACCCATTGTTGGAAACAGTAAAGTTGAATAGGAATTTCCAACTTTGGCCTGCATACATCTTTCTGAGAGAAATGCTTTAATATAATGATACATATTACCAGATAAGCCAATAGTTTTTAGTTTATATAGTAATCGTTTATGCCAGACCTGATCATATGCTTTCTTTATATCAAAAAAGGTGGCAAGCACATTTTTCCTACTAGCAAGTTGGTGTTTAATATGCGTACTGAGTTTAATCAGATGATCTGCTGTGCATCTACCTTTTCGAAAACCTGCCTAGCTAATGGGGATTATTTTGTTTTTATTGCAATAATGCATTAGTCGGTTTAAAATTATTTTTCCATAAGTTTTCCTGTGTGAGAGGTTAACGCGATAGGTCTGTAACTGTTTTTATCATTTTTAGGTTTACCCTGCTTTGGGACTGGCACTAAAATGGAATGTTTCCATATGCTTGGAATGACCCCTTGAGACCAGCAACTTTGAAATAATTCTAGTAATAACATTATCCAATTTTCTGGCAGATGTTTGAACAATTCACTTGAAATAGCATCAATACCAACGGATGTTCTTTTTGTTCCAAGAGATAGGAGAGCATCTTTAAGCTCTTGCAATGTTAGGGGAGCATTGACGTAATGGTTATTATCTCCCACAGGGTCTTTATACATGTCTTTCTGTGCTTCTTTATTTCTATATACTTTTTCGGAGTGTGTGTATGTGAGTGTGTGTGTTGTGTGGTGCGTTGTGTTGCGTGTGTGCGTGTGTGCGAGTGTGTGTGTTGTGTGTGTGTGTGTGTGTGTGCGTGCGTGTGTTTGTGAGTGTGTTTGTGTGTAATTGCGTGTGTGTGTTGCTGTTTTGTTTTATGTATAATCTGTCCTCCAGTGTTCTTCACATGATGACTCAAAACTGATAGACTGGATACGAAAGCAGAAAGTTAAGAACCTGAAGCTTATTAGCAATTTTTTATGTACAGTATGCAGCATATACAGCAGGTCTTTTAATTTCATATCACTTAGAATTCCATGATTCTATAATGTTAGCAGGAGGGGTTAGGGTGGGGAATGGGGGTAGCCTCATGGTTAAGGCATTGCGCTCGTGATCTGACATCCCAGGTTCGAGCCACCACAGAGGCGCCCGTTTGTGGGGATTTCCCCCTGGGTTAACATCAGTACCGATACCACTTTCCCTAAACTCCTCCGTATAAGACTAAAAACCGAGGTCCCGAACGCAAGCAGAACATGCTGTCCGCACGTTAAAAACTCGTTCTGCTTTTCAGGGAGAGTAGGCCATTTCGTGCAGGTACGATCGATGACAGGTGTTATGTTAAGAGACTATCCCCAAAGACAGAATGCGGCTACTTTAATGGTGCGTGAAAACGGGTCGCATACGTAAAATGTCGCCTTTTGTGAGTTTCTTCTTCTGTTTTTTCTTTGCAATCCTTCTTCTTCTTGTTCTTCTTCTTTGCTTCCTTCTTCTTTGCATTCTTCTTTTTATTTTTAGTTTTTGCATTCTTCTTCTTCTTTGCATTCTCTCTCTTTGTATTCTTTTTCTTTGTATTCTTTGCATTTTTTTTTCTTCTTGTTATGTTTTGTTTTAATGTTATTGTTACTACACATGACCACATTATTCTATTTCACATGGCAGAAGGAAGGATTCATAAAACAGCTGAGTGCTCAGTCTAAGTTACACTCTCGACCTTTCCATTGTGTCGACAACAGAGCAGAAGGAGACGATTCTAAAGATGATTAGATTGAAGGTAAATTGAGTTTGTCCTCTGAGACCCAAGCCTGTCTTGATCACCTACAGATCCTCTCCCATCTGTAAAGGGGCACTTATTCCCAACATTGTAGAAAATCAATGGTAGACAATGGGTGAAAATGTGAGGGTGGTACCGTATTTGACACGTGGGGTGGCGAAGAAAGGGTGAGGGAATGGCTGTTCAAGGGAGATAATCAGAAGATTCCTGAACTAAGAGTGAAATTATTTCCCCCTTGAAATCAGCCAGAGTGGAGCTGTGACAGTGTGGACTCTGCCACCTGGGAAATATTGTCTGCTCTGGTTTGGGCCCTGTGAACGTGACAACAGTCTTTGATTGTCTGAAGGACAGGGTGACAGAGTGGCTGTGTGTGTGTGTGTGTGTGTGTGTGTGTGTGTGTGTGTGTGTGTGTGTGTGTGTGTGTGTGTGTGTGTGTATGTGTGTGTGTATGTGTGTGTGTTGTTGTTTTGTATTAGTATACTAGGTGGTATGTCAAGGTTCATGTCTGTAGTTGTGTAATTTATTTACAATATGTGTACTCGCATGCGCATGTGTGTGCGTGTATGCGTGCGTGTATGTGTGTTTATGTGTGTGAAGAGAGTAAAAGAGAGTGATGCAGGCTTGTATATTTGTATGTTTGGATATCTGTTTGTGTGCATGTGTGTATTGTATCCTCTACTATTTACCTACAGTTGTATTCGACTGGTATCATCTTACTTCTTTGAGTATTCTTCGTCTAAACCATTCAGCTCTGGTCTCCCTTTAATTCTTTCTTTCTATCTTTGTTTCTTCCAACTTTCCTTTCTTTCTTTTTTTCTTTCTTTATCAATCTCTTCCTTTATCATTCTAGCTATGTCCACTAGCTATGTTTTATTGAAACATCATCATAGATTGTTACCTGATTCTTTTCCGCAGACCACAAAAATTTCACAAGACAGCTGAAATCCCAGGGTCAATTACATTTTTAAGTTTTCCTTTTTATCCTCAATTGAGCAGGAGGAGACAACTCTGAAGACGATAGAGTTAAGCGGAAATTGAGTTGTCTCCTCTCAGAAGCAAGCCAGCCTCGATCACCTAGTGATCCTCTGACATCTGCGAAAAGGGCATTGATTAGCAGTTCTGTAGAAATCAGTGACAGGGAGTGGGTGAAGGGGTGAGGGTGGTTGTCACGTGGAGTGGGGGTAAAGAGCCATCAAGGAAGATCATCAGAAGATTCTTGAAGTAAAAGTGTGAAACGATTTCCCCCTTGAAATCAGCTGAAGCTTGTGTCATTTAGGATAGGAGACACCAGACTGCCACCTGGGAAATATCGTCTGCTCTGCTTTGGGTTCTGTGAACATGACAACAGTCTTCGATTGTCTGTAGGAGAGAGTCATGGGATGGGTTTTTGTGTAAATACCCCTTAGGATGAGGTGTAAAGGGTGTGTCTTGGTATGCATCTGTGGCTGTGTAAACTACTCACAAGTATCAGTGTGATACAGATTATAAGCCATTACTTGATTTTGACATTACTACCGAGTAGCTAAAAAGTATCTAATTTCCAGCCCCAATGGTCCTGAATTTGGAGATTATGAGTTTAAACACACACGTGCGAGCGTACCTGAAACAGCATCATTTGTTTAGCTGATTGCATAGTTCTCCATGGACAAACAAAAAATCACATGACAGCTGAATTTCCATTATCAATTACACTTTCTCTAAGCTTTCAAATTTGTCTTTAATACAGCAGAAGGAAACATCTCTCAATGTGATAGGGTTAAGATGCAAGTCACCTTCTCCAAGAAGCAAGTCAGTCTCCATCACCTATATACCCCCTGACAGCTGTTAAAGGGCAACAATTCACAATTCTGTAGAAATCAGTGGTAGCGTGTAGGTGAGGGGGTGATGGTGATGGTCAGATGGAGTGGGAGAGAGGAAAGGGGTAGAGAGTCTTCAAGGGAGATAATCAGAGGATTTCTAGAATAATGGAGTTAAATGATTTCCCCCTTGAAATCAGCCTAAATGGAGTTGTGACAGTCTGGACAGGAGACACCTGACTCTACCACCTGGGAAATATCGTCTGCTCTCGTTTTGGGTTCTCTGAACATGACAGTAGTCTTTGTCTGTAGGAGAGGGTGGTTGTCTGTGTATATGTTATTTAGGATGAGTGGAAGGTGGTGTTTTGGGGTGTTTGTGTGTTGATTCCTTAAAAAAACTGTGATATAAAAAAATAGAAGATATTCCTTTATTGAGGTGTGATTACTTATTATTCAAAGCAATTATTTCCCAATCTTACCTGTCCTGAATGTGTGTATTATGAGTTCAAATGTTGGCACTTTGATTATGGGCTGATTCTTATGATCTGCGATGCCACTTTATGAGCGCTCTTGTCAGTACTCTACAGTTTTTTACAGCTCTCTGTCCATGTGAGGATCATCATCACCATCATCATCAGCATCAGTCCCGTGACCTTGGCGGTTGTGGAGGAGACACGAAAGACGATGCCGTGGAAGCCTCCTCCATCCATCTCGGTCCTCGGCTCTGCACAGTAGTGAGGATGCACACGATCAAAAGTTCTGTAACAAATAGTTTGTGGTGGTATTCAATGCTATTGCCAGTACTTTCCAAAAAATGCCACCATGCACATAATGTTCAACGACATTGAGCAGAAGGTTAGTTTTTGCTTGTTAGATTTCTTGGCAGGTATTATGTAACATTATATGGAATACTTTACACACGTGGTGACACATCCTTGGGAAAAGGGAACCCAAAACGAGAAAAACAAAAACTGTCTTTTTTTCTTGTGTTTTAACTTATGGCTTATCTGTATGTTTGATACTGCTTTGTGGTTTTTCGTTTGTGATTTTGTCAAAGGCTTCCAAATTCAGCTTTTGAATTTCTGAGGTCATCCCCCAAAATCGTATTGCTTTTGTTCTCACAAAACTGTATAAAAATAGTACTAAAGGCATCATCACACAATCTGAAGAAGCAAACCGGGCTTTTGTTTCACCTCCACAGAAGTCGTTTATGTGAAGGATACTAGAAATATGCAAACCTATTATGTATAGCTCCATCAGGGTTTGAATAGATTCTTTAACATTAATGGTACTCACTCAACGTATTAGAGCTAAAGAGATTTAAAGGAAAAGAAAGTGAATTACACATGAAAGTATCACAGTGTTTGCTTTTTAGACTTTTTCTGTCTTCTTTAGTCATTCCAGTCTTGTTTAGAGCAGCATCTAGAGTGGTTCAGCAGTTAAATCTGTCGTGTATATAATAATCATGATTTTATTTCTGCTTCTTCTTGTTTTTTGTTCTTATTGTTCTTGTTCTTGTTGTTGCTCTTACTCTTGTTCTTGCACTTCTTCTTCTTTGCATTCTTTTTCTTCTTATTATTCTTTGCATTCTTCTTTTTGGTATTCTTCTTCTTTGCATTCTTCTTCTTTGCATTCTTCTTTGCATTCTTTTACTTCTTTGCATTCTTCTTCCTCTTCGCATTCTTAGCAATTCTTCTTCGCATTCCTCGCAAGTCTTCTTCTTCTTCTTCTTCATCGTCCTCTTCTTCTTCGCAATTCTTCGTCTTCGCAATTCTTCCTCTTCTTCTATGTTCCCTCATACTGGGTGAAATGTGTAGTACCGTGTCTTCCCCTACGCTTGTCACTCTGCAGGAGGTCTGCCCGCTGGCTTCAGCCGACATGACGACTTCAGAGCAGCTTATGAATAAGTTCATAAGAAACAAGTTTAAAATTTGCTTTTACCAACAAAAAAAAGCGAGAGAAAGAGAGTGGTAGAGGCAACGGAAAAGGCAGAAACAAAGGGAGTGACTGAAAAGGTGGGGATTTCTAGCACAGACTATCCAAAAAATGGGGATTTTTTTTATATTGAAAGAGGTCTTGGGCATCCCCACTAGGGGGAATAATTAATTTTGTTTTGTTTCATGCTGCGATATATCTTAATAATGGGGAAAGTATTTAAAGCAACTAGCTAACTTCAGGCAATTACCTATTTCACGAACAGCAAATTCTCATCCATTACACCTCGAATAAGGTCAATGGATTTTTGAAAGTTTCTTATCATAAGGTTAATCTAGACATTCCTGGTGCCAGAGATGTAAACAAAGGCATGTACTTTATTTATCATTGCATTTTATTATTATATTATTTCATGTTTCTTTTTCGATTTGAGACCGCAGTTTGTTTATGCTTGCTAATATATCCCAAAAGAAAGATGTTGAAAAAAAGCTCCATTTCCTTAAGAAAAGAAGAAAAAAGAAAAGAAAAGAAAAAGAAATTCAAGTCTCTATGTTGCCTCCATTTAAGCAACACAAACCAAACACTTAGGCAATATGTCTGAGCGGAAATTGAGCTGTCTCCTTTATAAATCAAGTGTCTTGATCGCCTGTAGCTTTCCCTCTGTAAAACGGAAATGAATATCTATTCTAAGAGAATGATAAACGAAGAAAAAAATATATTTCACAGTGCAAAAGCAAAAACAAAATGAATGCACCACCCCCTCCTCCCAGCACCCTTCATACAAATAAAAGGACAAAAACAACATCCACTGGAAGCTCTGTCTGTAACTAAAAAAGAAAAAAATAGAGAAAGATACAGAGAGACAGACAGATAGATAGAGAGAGATTAGATTATTTATTTTATTTGTTTATTTTTTCTTTTATATCGAGGAAAATGGAATAAGCGATTATGTGATTTTTTTACATCCAGTCCCCGTGTGTGCGGATTTGTGAATTCTGTCGTCTGTTCCCACCGGCACACAATGGCCTACTCTTACGAAAAGCGGAACAGGATTTAACGTGTGCGCAAGATGTCCTGTGTGTGTTCACACACGGGACCTCGGTTTATAGTCTCTTCCGAAGGACTAGATTAGACTAGACTAGACTAGATAGATAGATAGATAGATAGATAGATAGATAGTTGACTAAGCAAAGACGGGCACTCTGTTCCACTCCAGGGAAAAAGAAACATTACTCGGTGACTAAATGTTGATAGTCTAATGCTCATCACTCAGCTATGTAAAGTGAAATAAAGTGAAAACAATAATTTGGGTGCATATTGTAAGCCCGTTTGGTTGCTTTTTCACTCATAAAAATTATTGTAGAATTGTACTGAAACAGTTTTCGTCAATGTCGGATTTTAATGTGGTTGGGTTTTTCTTTCAAATACAATACACTTTTACAATAAAATTCATTATGCATATCTAATCTTAGCTAAATTTTCTTTTATCTTCTTCTTCGTCTTTTCGTCAGTCAGGCAGTATGGGATAACTCTACAGGCGATAGGATTAACCGGAAATTGAGTTGTCTCCTTTGGGAATGGCGTGCCACGATCAAGGAAAGATTATTGGACGCTGACATGGTGACACGGTACATATTCGCAATTCTGGAGGAAAGATTGAGAATCTGATGAACAGATTCCTGAACTGAAAGACTGGGACGGTTCGCATTGAAACTAACCAAATTGGTAGTAGCAGCGCAAAACAAAGGAAGAATTTTGCTCGCAGACATCTTGGAAAACGTTCATCAGTTCTTGGAAATGCATCCGCCTTGGATGTGTGTGTGTGTGTGTGTGTGTGTGTGTGTGTGTGTGTGTGTGTAAAAAGATGCTCTGACTTATGGGGTTTTTTGTAGGAGGATGGAGAAAAGGAGGGGGTAATGGTTGCAGTGGTGGTAGTAGTAGTAGTAGTAGTAGTAGTAGTAGTAGTAGTAGTAGACGCAGAAGCAGCAGCAGCAGCAGCAGCAGCAGCAGCAGCAGCAGGAGCAGCAGCAGCAGCAGCAGCAGCAGTAGTAGTAGTAGTAGTAGTAGTAGTAGTAGTAGTAGTTGTAGTAGTAGTAGTAGTAGTAGTAGTAGTAAGAGAAGGAGGAGGGATTTCTTCTTTTTCTCCTTCTTCTCCTCCTCCTCCTCCTCCTCCTCCTTTTTCTTCACAATTCTTCTTCTTCACAATTCTTCTTCTTCGCAAGTCTTCTTCTTTGCATTCTTCTTCTTTGCATTCTTCTTTGCATTATTTGCATTCCTCTTTACATTCTTTTTCTTGGCATTTTTTTTCTCTGCATTCTTCTTCTTTGCATCCTGTGTATTCTTCTCTGCATTCTTCTTCTTCTTCTCCTCCTCCTCCTTTTTCGCCTCTTCCCATTTCTCCTCTTTCTTCTCGCACTCCTCTTTCTCTCATGAGCTGTGCCTCCTTGAAACACTCTTATCTTTACATCTAAGCACAGATGGCTCTTTCTCAACAATGAACGAAAGAATCACAAGACAGCTCAGAGCCCGATCTCCATTACACTTTCAACGTTTCCATTTTGTCCCCAATAGAGCAGAAGGAGACAACTCCAAAGGCGATAGGATAGAACGGATATTGAGTTGTCTCTTCCAAGAATCACGTGACTCTTGATCACCTACAGATCCTCTGACATGTGTGAAAGGGCAACCATTCGCAATTTTGTGGAGACCTGTGACAGAGTGAGGGTGGAGAGGTTTCAGGAAGGCTGGGGGAAAGAAGGTCAGGGTCGATCAGGGGCTTCCAAGGGAAATAATCAGAGGTTCTTTAGATGAAGGACTGGAGTGATTTCCCCCTTGAAATCAGCCAAAGTGGAGCCATGACAGGTTGGACAGGAGGCACCAGGCTCTGCCATTTGGGAAATTTATTTTTGGTTTCTTCTTGCTTTTAGTGTCGTGTAGTGTAGTGTAGTGTAGGGTAGTGTAGTGTAGGGTAGTGTAGTGTAGTGTAGTGTAGGGTAGTGTAGTGTAGTGTAGTGTAGGGTAGTGTAGTGTAGTGGTAGTGTAGTGTAGGGTAGTGTGGTGTGGTGTGGTGTGGTGTAGTGTAGTGTAGTGTAGTGTTGTGTGGTGTTGTGTAGTGTGGTGTAGTGTAGTGTAGTGTAGTGTAGTGTGGTGTGGTGTGGGGTGGTGTGGTGGGGTGTGGGGTGTGGTGGGGTGTGGGGTGTGGTGTGGTGTAGTGTAGTGTAGTGTAGTGTAGGGTAGTGTAGTGTAGTGTAGTGTAGGGTAGTGTGGTGTGGTGTGGTGTGGTATAGTGTAGGGTAGTGTTGTGTGGTGTTGTGTAGTGTGGTGTAGTGTAGTGTAGTGTAGTATAGTGTAGTGTAGTGTAGTGTAGTGTAGTGTAGTTTAGTGTAGGGTAGTGTAGTGTAGTGTAGTGTAGTGTAGTGTAGTGTAGTGTAGTGTAGGGTAGTGTAGTGTAGTGTAGTGTGGGGTAGTGTGGTGTGGTGTGGTGTGGTGTAGTGTAGTGTAGTGTTGTGTGGTGTTGTGTAGTGTGGTGTAGTGTAGTGTAGTGTAGGGTAGTGTAGTGTAGTGTAGTGTAGTGTAGTGTAGTGTAGTGTAGTATAGTGTAGTGTAGTGTAGGGTAGTGTAGTGTAGTGTAGTGTGGGGTGGTGTGGTGGGGTGTAGTATAGTGTGGTGTGGTGTTGTGTAGTGTGCTGCAGTGCAGTGTAGAACAGATGACAAAATTTACAAAAACCGCATGTACATGGGAACTGAACGTAAAACGTACATAATGGCTCTTTGAAAGAAGAAGATAATCATGTGTGGTTCTTGCAGTGGAACACTGCCGTGCACTATTATTATTATTATTATTATTATTATTATTATTATTATTATTATTATTATTATTATTAATGTTCTTGTTCTTGTTCTTGTTGCTCTTGTTTTGTTTTGTTTTTAGTATTATTATTATTGTTGTTGTTGCTATTGTTGTTCTTGTTGTTTTTGTTGACATCATCATCATCATCATCATCATCATCATCATCATCATCATCATCATCATTGCTGTTGTTGTTGTTGTTGTTGTTAATTCTCATTCCCCCTTCTCTCCTTCTCCCTTTTCTCTCCTCATCTTTTTCTTTCATGTCTTTATCATCATCATCCTCTTTTTCTTCTTTTTCTTTCTCCTCTTTTCAAGTGTATATTCTTATAACACTTTCATCATAGCCTGTCTATCCTTTTTTTTTATCCTTTTTCCGCTCTCAATGAAACGAACCAACAAGACAGCTGGGAGGCCTCAATCTCAATTTTTGCACGGAGAAGTTTCCCATTTTTTGTCCTCAACAGACCAATAGGAGACAACTCTAAAGTTAGACAGAATTGAGCGGAAATGGAGTTGTCTCCTCCACGATTCCTGATCGACTCTTGATCTGGTAACATCTGTGAGAGGGCATTGATTCACAGAGGCGGAAACAAGTGACAGATAGAGGGCTGTAGGTGGCTGTAGGACAGCGCGCGCGCGTGTGTGTGTGTGTGTGTGTCAAAGTCAAAGTCAAAGTCAAACTTTTATTTTCAGATGGTACATTGAATAAGGAGTGCATTTGCTTTTTTTCATCAAGCCATGTATCTAAAGAAAAAAACACGAGAAAAAAATATAATGTATAGGCAGACATAGAATAAAAAACTTAATATACGGTAAACTATACAAATCAAACAAAAAAAGACAGTAACATATGCACATATAGAATTAAAAACAAAAAAAACAAAAAAATATTAAACAATACATTCAAATAATTCAAAAATCTTGAAAAAATATCCATCATAATACAAACAAAGAAGCAACAAAGAAAATCTAAACAAAACAAACAAGGAAGACAAAGCAAAATAAAAACAAACAAACCACACCAACTGCTTCCCTACCCCCCACCCCCTCACACACACATACACACACAAACCTTCAACCATACAAACAACTGAATAAAACAAAAAACAAAAAAAGATGAATCAACAAGACAACCACAACAAGCAAATAAACAATCAAACAAACACAAACATACGTACACAACAACAACAGCGACAATAACTATCATAGGACAAGAATAACAGCTAAGACAAATGAAGAACAATATAGAACTAACAAAAGACGAGAAAAAGAGTCCAAAATGTCCAAAATGTGTGTGTGTGGGGTGTGTGTGTGTGTGTGTGTGTGTGTCTGTGTGTGTGTGTGTGTGTGTGTGTGTGTGTGTGTGTGTGTGTGTGTGTGTGTGTTTGTGTGTGTGTGGCTGCATGGCTGTGTGGTCGTCTATCTGTCTGTCTGTGTGTGCGTGCGTGCATGCGTGTATGCGTCACGCGTGGAATTGAATGGCATGGGAACAGCAAGACCTAAAAGTCAGGGAAGATGAGGGCAGCCAAATATTTGTAAAGAAAAACGACACTTTTAGGCCTACCAAACGGGTAGACTTTGAACGAAAGTACCGGTCAGGCCAAAAGCTTTGTTGGCTATTCATGCCAGGAAATGGCCAAAGCCTGTATTTGAATGTTATGGAATGTTGAGATAGTCTTCAGCCCTGACACGCCCTTAACTTAAGCAGCTGCGCTCTCCTTTACAGGAGAACAAATTTCTGAAGTCAGAGTATGGCTGCCTGTATGACGAGGTATTTGAAAACTGCCATACACACAAACTGTTTATTTATTTATTTATTTTTATTTATTCTTTCATATCTAGGATAATGGAATAAGCACTCATGTGCTTTTTTACATCTAGTCCCCGTATGTATGCGGTTTTGTAAATTTTGTCGTCTGTTTCCACCGGCACACAATACCCTACTCTTCCGAAAAGCGGAACAGAATTTAACGTGTGCGCAAGATGTTCTGCACGTGTTCGAACACGGGGCCTCGGTTTATAGTTTCATCGGTAGGACTGTTTATCCAATGTGTGTGTTTTACGGCCTCACGGGGATTCCAAGGTGTGATGCACTAGTCAGAGTGCACATTCTGGGTAATTCCTTGGTGTTAAGCCGGGGAGCATGCAGCAACAACATCATAATCAACAACAGACACAACCATGATTTAACCCAAAAATAAAATGCAAGAGTAAAAAGAAAAACAAATCCCCACCCCTCACAAAAATGGGTGGCTAATATGTGAGAAACTTAATATCTTTAAGATTGTTAGAACACAGCAACTTCATTTGGAATTAAAGTTTGGCTGTCATAACCCACAGCAGTCAAAAATCTAAAATAAACTGAACTAAAATTTAAAAAGGCTAGGATTAAAAAACTATCTTGAGCAGAAATACACCAATAAACAAATGATGATTTCAGGCAACAAATGTTGCTGAGCGTCTTTTACATAAAAAATATTTTACAATAACGCCAATATATTATAATGTAAACTACCTTCCCTTTTCTTTCCTCTTTTCTCCTTCAGTCAAGCACGGAAAGATAACTCTACAGGCGATAGGATTAACCGGAAATTGAGTTGTCTCCTTCGAGAATTCTCGAGGCCACGATCGACGAAGTCTCTTTGACATTGACATGGCGGCACGTGGTGGCAATTCTGGAGAAAGGGCAAAGAATCTGACGGGCAGATCGCTGATTTAACGATTGAAATCATTCTCCTTTGAAATCTGCCAGAGTAGAACTGACAGCGTGGACAAGACACATAATGGCGCTGTACTTTTCGAAACTGTACTGAGTTTGCCTGGACATTTTGATTGATTTTGTTTATACTAAGAAGTGTGTGTATGTGTGTGTGTGTGTGTGTGTGTGTGTGTGTGTGTGTGTGTGCACGCGCGCGGTGAGCTAGATAGACTAGCTATGGTTGGTGTCATGGACATTTCAAAATACCCAGTATACAATCTTCGCCCTAGAGAGTACTGGGTTGGTCTTGTTTAACTTGCCCAAGTCACACTACCTGAAAGTTTCCCTGCTATACCATGCTCCAATCACTCTGCAAAGAGTACAGGGAGAAGAAAAACAAGTACCATCTTTATGTTTGTACCTCAGCTAGAGCTGTGAGGTTCACCAACGGTACGATGTTTGCATAATCATGCGGCCATGCCCATCTGCTGTGGCTGTAACTCTGAGCATCAGATCACAAGCTAATGCTCTAACCCCCGCCCCGGCAGCATTTAAACATGTCTCTTGTCAAGTCAAGGTTAATTAAAGCATTTACCCTCGTAAACACAGACTTTACACACAAACAATATGACATAAAGGTAGAAATATACTGAAATATTTCAGGGCAAGAATAATCAAATTAAAAAAAATAAAGATCCGTTCTTATTCAACTATCAATATTACAATTATTATATACAAAATTGGAGATAAAGATAAATCGATTTGAAAAACAAAATGAAAGCAAGTTGTTGATGTCTCGCGTGTCTGACCCTAACAAACGTGGGTTTTTTCCTGTGCGCTTTAAATGTTTACATACAATGTATTCTGTGGCTGTCTTGTCAAAATAGCATTCAAGATTGTTTGTTCCTCTGTTTCTTTCTTCTCCGTTTCTGCTTAGTCAGCAGAAAGCAACTTCAAAAAATATAAACCTGACAGAAATGGACTTGTTTCCCTCAGGAATCGGGCGCCTGGTTCGATATGAACTCTTTGACACCTGTGACAGAGCTCCGATGGGTCATTATAAAAAATTATGGTAAAGGGGAGGGGACAGCATCGTAGAGATTATTGAACTAAAGGATAGCTGAAATCGTTTTCCTTTTGAAGACAGCGATCAGAGAAAAAGATCCAAAAAGGAAACAGACTTGGTTCTCTGTGTACTGTCTGTTTTTTGTCTGTTAATGAAGAAAGACGGTGCCAGATGCGAGGGTGAGGGTAGGTGGGTGGGTGGGTGAGTGAGTGAGTGAGTGAGTGAGTGAGTGAGTGAGTGAGAGAGAGAGGTGTGTGTGTGTGTGTGTGTGTGTGTGTGTGTGTGTGTGTGTGTGTGTGTGTGTGTGTGTGTGTGTGTGTGTGTGTGTGTGTGTGCTGAACCTTAGCACACACATACACAAACTCAATCACACACACACACACACACACACACACACACACACAACACACAAACACAAACAAGCACACACACACACACACACACACACACACACAAACACACACACACACAAACACACACACACATACACATACTGTAGGTCAGCAATCAGACTGAAGAGTTTCCCAATAAAGCCCAGTGTTCAAGGGACTGCACTTTTAAAGTGTTTGATTTTTTTCCCCTCCATCAAATACCCTCAGGCAATCCCAGCAGCGTAAAGGCTGAAACGAAAGTGAGTTGTCTTCCTTGAAAGTGGCCATGTTTTGGGGAGCCAACTTGTTGTAGACCTCTTGGCATTGGTTAAAAGTTGCAAAGAGAATGCTGATCACGCAGCAGCGATTTTGTTTCTCACTGATAACTAAAGCAGCTAGGAGGAGGAGATTACCACCACCCTCAAGATGCTGGTCCCTAGACACACTTTTCCAACGCCATTTTTTCAGTACCGCTAAATTTTAAAAAAGACGACTTAAGTGTCTGGAAAACACATGAGGAAAATGAAGGATAAAGAAAGGGTTTGGGTTTTTTCGGTGGTGGTGGTGGGGGTGGGGGTGACGAAAATGACGACAGTGAAGAAGAAGAACAAGAAAGAAGAAGAGGAGTGGGGTGAAAATGAAAAATACTAAAAAAGACAAGTGGAAAAAAGAGGGAAGAAAACTATAAAAAAAAAAGGAAAGAAAGGAAGAAAGAAGGAAGTAAGGAAAGAAAGGAAAAGGCAACAGAAAGAAAGAAGGAAAGAAGAAAAGGAAGAAAAACGAGTAGGACAGAGAAACAAAGAATAAAACAGAAATAAAAAGGAAAAATAAAAAAATGAATAAAGAATTAAAGAAAGGAGGAAGGAGAAGGGAGAAGGTAAGAAGTTTTAGAAAATATAAGAAAGAAAGAAGAAAAGATAGAAAGAAAAATCAAGAACGCAAGCAAGCAAGAAAGAAAGAAACTACGAAGCAAAGACAAAAACCCGCCACCTTGACGCCTTGGTTAGTGCCTTGGGTTACGGACTGGAAAGTTGCGGGTTCGAATCCCTTAAGAAGCATTGGGCTTTTTCAGACTTCGGCGGGCTCCTACACATAGTAAGTGTGCTATGGGAGCTCTTTGGGAAGACTGAAACCACACAGTCGAGCTTCATCTAATTACGGATGTGATTTCGAGAATGTTGCCAAAATTACCTGACCAACACTGCAAGCGACACTATCTCTCGTGCTTGGTGGACTCCGAGATATTATTATAACAACCGCAGGGTACAACCCTGCCATGCAGTTTCAAAGCATATGCACGTCCATAGCAGCAGCGTCACATCATTCACATCATCGTTGATCATCTTGCAATTGAAAACTATTATGTCTCTGATTCGGTGGCCCGAATTGCACTGGTCTCATGGTGACCTCAGTTTCTGTTTCTCCATTCCCTTCTGTCACTGTGAAGAGTTGTATCAAAGCCCTCTCGGGATCGGAGGCTCACGGGAGGTCGTTGGAAGGACGGTGCAGTGGTCGTCTCCCGGATGGGTGACTCACCCAATCTGACTCCGCGACTGAGCTATTACTGTCGTAATTAGAGCAGTAACAGGCAGTCACCTGTGCATGCTAGCTCAGAACAGGCACTACTGAACACCATCAAAGTGACCCAGCAGCAGTGCAGGGCCCCTCTGGCAGGTCAGTCTATGGCGGCCTGACACTGATGGGCTCCCTGTGGATGTATGCCCCTGGGGATGAAACATAACGAATCTGAACGTGACTGTGGCGGAGAAATTGAAGTGAGCGGCGTGGAAACAGCAGGACAGAGACGTCACAGAAGATGAGGCAGCCCCCAAAAAACAAGAAAGAAAGAAAGAGAGAGAACAAGAATATCAGTAACAAAATGACAAGAAGAAGGATGACAAGAATGATCAGAATGGCCATGATCGTAATAATATTGATTACGAGAGAAGAAGGGATTGGAAAACCTGAACTATACAAAATCGACGGAACCCAAAGGACAAGAAAAAAAATGAAAGATCAAGAGAAGATGGAAGGGACCACCTGATCCTGAAACACTGACAGCAAAATCACTGGGAGAGCGCCACAGAAGGAAAGATGAAAGAGCAATGTTTCAAAAATAATTATATAGAAAAACGCACAAACAAAGAAACTGCGACAGATCAGTGACAAAAAGAAGAGAAACCCCCAAAAACACAGAGACACAGACACACACGCACGCGCGTGCACATGTAAAAAATGACCAAATAGAAAGAAAGGAATCGGCCACCATGGTGCAATGGTTAGCATATTCGGTTCTTGGCTGGAAGGATGGAGGGTTGAAACATCATAATCATAGTTTTATTTTTAGATTCCTTCCACATTCTACCCACAGTAAGTTTGCTAAGGGCTCACTGCGAAGACTGGAACCATAAAGTCGAGCATTGTCACTTTATGGATTTGGATTTGGAGAGTGGTGCTCAAATTACTTCACCAACACTGCAGGTGTCGTCTCTCTCATACCTGGTTGATGCCGAGATATATCATGATAGAAAACATAGATCATAGCCCTCTCTGACATCCTCAAAGCTGCTGCACTTCCATATCTCCATCATTACATCAGCCTCATCTCCATCGACTAACACACAATAAAACAAAGAATTATCTCTGATTCGGTGGGGTCCCTGTTGTCATGGTGACTTCAGTCTTAGCTTTCCAAACACTTTTGCTCCTGTCGTGAGTTAGACTAGAGACAAACCTTTCAGGATCAACAGTTAACAGGAGAAGATTGCTGGGATGACGTTGTGGTGGTCACCATTCTGGGTGGTCGTTTCGCTCAGTCTATAGCTCCGTGGCTAAGCTCAAGCTATTACTGTCTTCTGTATAGGGGGTTTGTAGGGGGTGTCTCGGGCAGGTTGGCTGAAAACAGACACCACTGAGCGCCATTGAAGTAACTCAGCAGCAGGGCGGAATCCTCCAGGCTGGTAACCACACAGCGGCCTAATACTGGTGGGCTACCTGCTGACTTCTGACTCTGAGGATACGATATAACGAGCAAAGGTAGGCCTGTGGCTGGGACAAAGAAATCAAAATGACAGGCAGAGCACAGCCAGGCAAAAGTTTTGCAGACGATTAGGCAGCAAGTGAGAGAAAGAGAGGAAAAAGAAGAATTATCAGCAACATATGGTATTTTATTTTAAAAGTGTGTAGTCTTCCTGATATGTACATTTATAAGAAATGAAGAAATTTTACAAACTTGATGAAAACCAAAAAAAAGAAATGTTGGAAACGTGAGAAGAAAGAAAGAAACAAAAAAACAAACAAACAAAAAACAAAGAAAGAACAAATAAGGAAAGAAACCCAAAAAAAAACAAAGAAAGAACAAAGGAAGAAAGAAACAAAGAACGAAAGAAAAGAAAACAAAAGAAGAAAAAGCACAATATCCTACCTCTCCTTTCATCGGAAGTGACGGTTAACGCATGAGCAGAGGCAGACTTAGGCAAACCGAAACTAGAGAGAAAACGGAAGTTACTCCATCAGTTTCCGCTTCACTGACCTGCCAATGAAATATCGGACTTGAGACTCAACTTCCTTTTTTTTCTTGACCTGAAGGTGAACAAGTCGGCCCATCTTTCACTTTCCCCGCACCAGAGTGGCAAAAAAGCAAACAACAACAACTACAACAACAACAACAAAAACAAAACAAAAAAAGTCAGGGAACCACATTCATTCTGGACGAGCTCGCGAAAGACAGACAGACAAACACATACAAAGAAAGAGAAAGCCTGAGAGGAAAGGGAAAGGGAGGAGGAGGAGGAGGAGATAGAAACATGCAGGCAGAGACAGAGATAGTAGACACAGGCGCAACACGAACTAGCAGTTAGAGTGGGAATTTGGGTGGGTTTTTTTAATTTGTTATACCTCTTTAAGTCACGTAAATTTCTCTGTGTGAAATTCGGGCTGCTCTCCCCGGGGAGAGCGCGTCGCCACAAGAGCAGCGACACCCATTTATTTTTATTTTTCCTGTCTGCAACTGTATTTGTTTCCCTATCAGAGTGGCTTTTTTCTACAAAATTTTGCCAGGGACAACTCTCTTGTTGCCATGGGTTCTTTTACGTGCGCTAAATAATTATGTGTAACACACGGGACCTTGGTTTATCGTCTCATCCGAAATATTAGCGCCTAGACCAAAACTCATGGTCTAATTGATGGGGGTAAAGTTTCGGGCCCAAACGGGATTTGAACCACCGTACACTTCCGACCCGGACTTTTCACTTTCTAGACAGGCGCGTTACCTCTAGTCCACCGATCCACCAATTAGTTTAGTATGATAACATGACACTTCAAAAGATTCACAACATAAACTGAGGAAAAACTAAGAGAGCAAAGAAGACCGGCAAGAGCTGAAAATATAGATGGGGATGATTGGGACGAGGACGACGATTGTCGACGACCGATGACGACGACGACGATGATGATGACGATGATGATCATGATGAAGATGAAGAAGATGATGACGAAGAACAACAAGAACAACAAGAACTACTACTACTACAACTACTACAACTACAACAACAACAACTACTACTACCACTACTACTACTACTACTACTACTACTACTACTACTACTACTACTACTACTACTACCGATGCTGATGCTGCTGCTGCTGCTGTTGCTGCTGCTGCTTCAACATAAATAACAACACAAAACAGCAACAAAACCGATAGCAAAAATTATAACAACAACAATATGTCAAACTCATTTGTCACAGACAATAAACACAAAAAGTACAGTTAGCATATAGCTTGTCACATACGTGAGCAAGCCGAGAGTTAAAAAGAAAACGGATATTGTCTTTCTCAATTTACACTCTGCTGCTTTGTCACTGAACATGCCTGTTTTCAGACGCACCTTTCATCTCATTTAATTGCAGGTCGTGTTGTTTGTTTATAGCCCCACCATCCATGCAGACCACATCAGTGTCGCTTATTCAATTGCAGCAGCTCCAATAAACATTCGCTTCAAGTTCAAAATCAGCACTATCTAATCCATTCAAATTATCTAACACCATCAATTTGAAAGAGAAAATTTAAATGACAAAGTACCTCAACTATTTCATACTTTAGAGCCAATAAAACTAGGTCATGCTGAGGACGCTAGCCATATTTCATTGGATTTATCATCCCCAGGTTTCCAAAAAAGCGTAAGAAGAAATACTTAACACGTCAAATGAACGAAAACGTATAATGAGAAAAATACCATTAGTATTTGCAAATGGCAATGCACAATGGGCATCCTGTGCCCATCCCAGCGTTTCCGCTGTCACTACTTGGTCGCCAGAACAAAACAACATTGGCAAGATGTGGTAGGAGTTGAAAAGAAAATATTTGTAAGATTTACTTTTTTAACAAAAACAACAACAGAATGACCTGCGAAGGCAAAAAAATTAAGGGAGATAATAGAGAGATGAGGAAAAAAGACATAAACAAATAAATTGATAGAAAAGGGGGAATTTCTAACACAGCTTTTCGAGAAGTTGGGGATGGTGTTTATACTCAAAGAGTCCCATGTAACCCCACGGGGTGAGGCAACATTCACGCTTTTGACAAGGGAGTGGATAAGGGACCAGGCTCTTTCGTCCGTTCGTGTTTGTTTGTTTGGCGTTTATTTCACTATCTTGGTTCAATGCATCATTACTTGACAGCACAGGTGATCACGCTTGTCACTTCAAAGATGAGACTAAACAATCATAATTACGTTGATGGACCAAAAACCTAAAAAAATTAATGAGGGTAACCTTAAGAGAGCAAGAGAGGCCGAGAAGAAGGCGGCAAAGAGAAGGGAGAAGAAGAAAGAAGATCAAGAGGAGAAGCAGCAGCAGCAGCAGTCAGCGGCAGAAGAAGAAGAAGAAGAAGAAGAAGAAGAAGAAGAAGAAGAAGAAGAAGAAGAAGAAGAACAACAACAACAACAACAACAACAACAACAACACAAGTGAGGCAGCAACACCAACATCAATAACTCAAACAAACAAACAAACCAGAACTACACAGCAGGGTGACAGCAACACCAACAACAACAACAGCAACAACAACATTTCAAGCTGTTCTCTTACAAAATAATGGTTCACGCCCAAGAGCAAACTGAAAGTAGAGAGGGGACGGAAAGGCCTCCATCATGTCATGCCTTGCTGCCCTGTCATCAAAAATGGCTGCTTTTGGGCACAACGTTCACTCTTTTCTTACAATAGTATGATTGAAGAGCCTAGCTTGTTTTCTGTCCGTTATCCTTAAAATGCATTGATTTTAAAACACCATGCGATAGCTGGCACAACTGACCCCAATTGTTACTTCAAAGCTGCAGAAAGGTCAAATTTTTATGAACAGAAATTTCAAGTTAGTGTGACAGCTGAAGAGCAGGCGAGGCTGAAAGGGTAAAGAAGAAAAAGAGAAAAACCAACAACAAGATCAATAACAAGAAAAGCAAGCACAACAAGAAGATCAACGACATCAAGAAGAGCAAGAACGACAAGAAGATCTAGAATAACAACAGCAACAGCATCAATAGACCAGTAATAAAAAACAGGAGCGCATCCACATCTACAACAACAACAACACCAACAACAACACAATTTCAAACCGTTTTAATGGAAAGCAACGGTTAGCGTCAAACTTGCCACATACGTGAGCAAACTGAAAGTAGAAAGAAAGCGGAAATTGTCCTATCAGTTCACGCCTTGCTGCCCGCGCTGTCATTGAAAATGGCTGCTTTTATACACAGCATTCAAGATTTTTACACGAGTATGGATGGGGACAGGATAGTTCTCTCAGTGGTCGGAGCACTCGCTTTCCCCCAGCCAAGTAAAGCAGCGTTGAACGTGGTTACCACTTGGATGGGTGATCATTTGCGCTCCTTGGCTTCAGTACAGTTCCCCCAGTTCACCCAGCTGTAAATGGGTACCTGCCGTCTTAAGGGTCAGGGAAGGTAAAGCAGCGAGGGAGAGAAGATGGGCGCCGCTCTGAATATGCTGGCCCCTGGAGAAGAGAGGTCTCTGACACCTCGCTCCCCTACGACCCTATAGGCCATGGGACACCTTTACCTTTTACTCTAGATGAGGAAGCCATGGCTTTTTGTCTGTACTCCTCATAAAACCTTGTTTTCAAAACAACGTGCTCCCGGAAGTTGGAATGCAGCTACTTTAATGTGGGGTCAAAATGGTTGCATAAATGAAAAATATTACCATTGGTGAACCTCGGAGCATTGACAAGGAACGAAAAATATGTCATATGAATAAACAGCACGGATGATCACATTTGTCATTTCAAGTCTGCAAAATGATAAAGTTTTGTTAGTTAAAAATGTAAAATAAATAAAGGTAAAGTAAAGGTAAAGGAGTCCCATAACCTATAAGATCGCAGGGGAGCGAGGCGTCAGAGACCTCACTTCTCTAGGGCCAGCATATTGAGGGCGGCGCCCATCTCCTCTCCCTCGCTGCTTTACCTTCTCTGACCCTAAAGAGGGCAGGTACCCATTTACAGCTGGGTAAACTGGGGGAACTGTACTGAAGCCAAGGCGCGCAAACGGTCACCCATCCAACTGGTAACCACGCTCGAAAGCTGCTTAACTTGGCTGGGGGAAAGCGAGTGCTCCGACCACTGAGCTATCCCGTCCCCATATGATAAATACGGAACTATAAAAGCAAGCAAGCAAAACCAAAAAGGAAGATGAGGAGGAGGACGATGGCGATAACAACAACACGAAGGAGGAGTAGAAAGAGGAAAAGGAGGAAGATGAGAAGGGAAAGGAAGATGAGGAGGAAGAAGAAAAGGAAGAGGCGGAGATGGGCGACCAGGGGAGGGTGTGGGGGAGGGGATGACGACAAAGAGGACGATGAGAAAGACAAGAAGAAGAAAGTGGAGGAGGATATTGACAATGACGATGGAAAAGACGAGAAGAATAAGAAAGCAACAATAACAACAACAACAATACCAACAGAAGCATCAACAACAGTGAAAGCAAGAAAGCCGACATGACAACGATACCGACAAATTAGAACACAAAAAGCTACAACAGCAGCAACAACAGCAACAACAACAACAACTTCAACTTCTACTACTACTGCTACTCTACTACTACTTCTACTAGGCCTACTACTGCTGCTGCTGCTGCTGCTGCTGCTGCTGCTGCTACTACTACTACTACTACTACTACTACTACTTCTACCTACCTACCTACCTACTACTTCTACTACTCCTACTCCTATTCCTACTTCTACTACTACTACTACTACTACTACTACTACAACTACCACTACTAGATTCTTACTACTACTACTGCTGCTGCTCCTGCTGCTGCTCTTATCATCACTACTGTTGCTGCTGTTGCTACCGCTACACCAATGCCACTGCCTTTGTCGTTGTTATTTTGGTCATCATAATAACCAAGTATTACTACAACAGAAAGAAAACCTGACCCTAAAACCGTTTTGTTTTCTTTTAGCTGATGGGAGGTATTTAAACTTTGTTTTGTTGTTGTTGTTGTTGTTGCTGTTGCTGCTGTTGTTGTTGCTGTTGTTGTTTGTTGATGTTGTTGTTGTTGCTGTTGCTGCTGTTGTTGTTGTCGTCGTCGTTTTTAACGGATGTGACTGTTCACGCATGACCTGTGACAGACGTGAGGAAAGCGAAGCCAGAGAAATCAGGCCAGGTTCTCCATCACCTTCCGCTTCACTGGCCTGTCGCTGATCATGGCTGCTCTTAGACTCAACATCCATGCTAGCTGGGGTTTTCTTTTTTAATTTTTTTGGGGGGAGAGAGAGCAAGTGTGTATGTGTGTGTATGTGTGTGTGTTTATGTGTGTGTGTGTATGTGTGTGTATGTGTGTGTGAGGGAGTGTGTGTGTGAGGCAGTGTGTGTGAGGAGTGTGTGTGTGAGGGAGTGTGTGTGAGGGAATGTGTGCGTGTGAGGGAGTGTGTGTGAGGGAATGTGTGTGTGAGGGAGTGTGTGTGAGGGAATGTATGTGTGAGGGAGTGTGTGTGTGAGGGAGTGTGTGTGTGTGAGGGGGTGTGTGTGTGAGGGAGAGTGTGCGTGTGTGGATCCTCCTATTTTGCACACACACTTTTTAAAACTTTTTTCTTAAATCACATAAGTATAGATCTAGTGAACCACCCTTTTATCACTAATAAATTATATTAGTTTTCTTTTTTCTATAAAGGGCTGGTAAATACTTTCTAAAAGTATACCCATCCTCTTCATACATCTGTTGATTTTCATCAATAGAGATACACTGATCGTATTACCGATGAACAAAATAAAAATAGGGTGTTGAACCTTGAGAAGGACATCTATTCATATTTCTTTTTGTTGTTGTTTTTGTTTTTTAGCTAGAGCCTCGAGGTTGAGCACTGGGGAGAGTTTACTCGTGCACTCGTTTTTACTCACCATTAAGGTAGCTGCATTCCGACTACAGGGTTAGTGTCTAAACACAACAATCGTGTACATGCGGCTTTTAAAATTTTGTCATCTGTTTCTATCTATCTATCTATCTATCTGTCCCGTAGTCTGACGACCGTGGGGGCACCCTCAAAGACTCAACAACCAGTTCCCTCCATTCCTCTCTCTGTTCTGCCTTTCTCAGGGTTTTGTTGAGTTCTAGGCCTGTCCATTCGCTGATGTTGTCCTCCCAGCTCTTCCTTGGTCTGCCTCTTCTTCTTCCTCCTTGGACAGTGCCTTGCAAAACTGTCTTTGTAATTCCTTGGGATCTTGTGACATGCCCATACCATTTAAGTTTACGCTTTTTCACGATCGTTAGAAGGTTCTCATAGGGTCCAATGGTTTGCTGGATTCTGTTATGCACGCTTTCGTTGCTTATGTGGTCTTTGTAGGAGATGCCAAGGAGTCTCCGAAAGCATCTCATCTCCACCGCCTGTACTCTTCTCTCCAAATCTGCAGTCAGGGTCCATGATTCACAGGCATACAGAAATATGGATATGACAAGGGAGCGCATTAGTCTGATCTTGGAGATAAGTGAGATATTCTTATCTCTCCAGATGGTGTTTAGTTTTGACAAAGCTGTTATTGTCTGTGCAGTCCTGCATACTACTTCTGGCTTGGATCCCTGGTCGGATACAATGGCTCCCAGGTACTTGAAGCTTTGAACTGTTTCCAGCTTCTGGTCATTAACCCTGATATCAGTGCTAATGCCGTTGGTGTTATTAGTCATCAGTTTGGTCTTCTCTGCACTGATTTCCATGCCGTATGTTTTGGAGGCCTTATCCAAGTATTCTGTTAGGCTGGCAAGATCTTTTTCTGATCCTGCTATTCCATCAATGTCATCTGCGAAGCGGAGGTTTGTGATCGTTCTGCCACCGATGCTGACTGATCCTTCATGATGTTCCAGTGCATCAGCCATGATTCTCTCAAGGAATATGTTGAAAAGAGTGGGTGAGAGTAGACAGCCCTGCCTTACTCCAACTGTTGTTCGAAACCATTCTCCAATGTTGTTGTTGTAGTACACTGCACTGGTGGCCTCGCTGTACAGCTGTTTGATGACTCTGATCAGGTTTGCATTGATGCTGTACAAATTCATGGTTGCCCACAAAGCTGCATGCCACACCCTGTCAAATGCCTTCTTAAAATCGATAAATACGTGGTAAAGGTCTTGTTGATGTTGAAGGTACCGCTCACATAGTATTCTGAGTATTCGCAGTCAGGTCAGAGACTCCCTCTGCTACTGGTAACCATGTAACCCAGTACCACCTGCCACATGTGGGGAGTAAACCCAATCAAAAAATCCGACCTGGAGAGGGATGGGCTCCGCCAGGTTTGATTTGCCCAAGATACACCCATGAAAAAGACAGCCAGAATCTCCATACCGGATCGGTCGTCGCCCGGGTTACCAAGGACCGCGCCTTCTGTTGCTCATCAGGACTAGATGTCGAAAGTATGCTACTGATGTAAATCGCAGCAAAATTCGTGCCAGAAACAACACCATCATTGGCACATGGAATGTACGGACACTAAGAGCTGCAGGCAAAGTGGAAGAACTGACACATGAGATGTCCAGATATCATTGGCACATCCTTGGGCTCTGCGAAGTCAGGTGGAAAAAACATGGGAGAAACAACGACCCAGGAAGACCACAATTATACTACAGTGGAAAACAGGATAAACATGAACACGGCGTGGGGTTTCTCGTTCACAAAAACACCGTGAACACCGTCATGAGCTGTCAGCCTGTGTCCAGCAGACTTATTACCATCCGCCTGAGAGCAACCCCCTTTAACATAACTATAGTACAGGCATACGCCCCTACATCAGACTGCACAGATGAAGCCGTAGAAGAATTTTATGACCAGCTACAAGAGGTTCTGAATCAAACTCCCAAGAAAGACATCCTCGTTGTGCAAGGTGACTGGAACGCCAAGGTAGGAGAAGATGCATGGAAAGACTGGGAGGGCGTTTGTGGGCCCCATTGTAATAACCAATCAAATGAAAGAGGCTTGAGACTTCTGCAGTTTGCCAGTAACAACCACCTCCAGCTAGTGAATACACTTGGCCCACACAAGAAATCCAGAAAATGGACATGGCATAGCCCAAATGGAAAAACACCACAACCAAATAGATTACATCATGGTGAAAGACGGTTTCAGTCTAGCGTTAACATCGCACAGACACGAAGTTTTCCAGGAGCAGACATAGGGAGTGATCATGATCTTGTGATGATGACTTTCCGACTACGTCTAAAGAAAATCCACAAGCGGAACAACATCAGGATCAAATTTGACCTCGAGAAGCTGAAGGACCCAGAGGTATTAGAAATTTTTCAAGCAAGGATAGGTGGAAAGTTTTCAGCACTCACTGTGATAGACTCAGACATAGATACACTGACGAATAGTGTCAATACAGCAGTGACTGAAACAGCAAACGAGCTTCTTGGCAAACACCGACCAGTCAAAAAACCATGGGTCACACCTAACATCCTACAACTATGCGACAAGCGTAGAGAGTTGAAGAAAAAGAAAAATGAAACAAAAGAAAGAGCAGAACAATATAGGGCAGTCAACAAAAGAATCAGGAAGTCCATGACGGAGGCAAAAGAGAAATGGATCGGTGAGCAGTGCCAAGACATTGAAGAGAACATCAAGAAAAACAATAGCAAGAAAGCATATCAGCTGGTGAAAGACCTGACTAGCACGAAACAGAGAAAAGGTTTAACACTCCAAGACAAAAAATGGGAAGTGTCTCACTGACGACCAGGATATTCTGAACAGATGGACAGAATACTGCTCCGACTGTAGAAACTATAGAACCGCAGGAGATCCAGAGTCCTTATGTACCCGAAAGCAAAGACACAGACAGTCACCCTATCCCCGAGAAGAAGTGGAAACAGCAGTCCCATCGCTGAAAAAGGGGAAGTCAGCAGGGGCTGACAACATTCCAGCTGAGTTGGTCCAAGCTGGAGGGGAAGCCATGATCAGCGCCCTACTAAGAATCTGCAACAAGATCTGGCAGACAGGAAAATGGCCAACACCATGGACACAGTCACTCATCATCACCCTCCCCAAGAAAGGAAATCTACAACAATGCCATAATTACCGCACAATCAGCCTCATATGTCACCCAAGCAAGGTCATGCTGCAGATAATATTGAATAGACTGAAGCCACAAGCAGAGACCATCATTGCTGAGGAACAAGCAGGTTTCAGAGCAGGGCGCAGCACAACAGAACAGATATTCAACCTCAGAATCTGTTTCTACCGGCACGAAATGGCCTACTCTCCCGAAAGGCTGAGCGGGTTTTAACTTGTGTGCAAGATGTTCTGCATTTGCACACAGGGCCTCGGTTTATAGTCTCATCCGAAGGACTTTTGGTGGAGCAGAGTCAGTACTGATGTTAACTCCAAAACGAACGCCTCTGTGGTGGCTCAACCCCGGGCCATCAAATCTCAAGGGCAACGCTCTAATCACCAGGCTTCCCTCCCTCCTCATCTGTTCATGTAAAGTTCTGCTGACTTCAGTCCAGAAAAGAAAATGTTGATAATGGCCACGTTGCAAGATCCAATGGTCTCGTTAAGATAAGAGTCAGAAAGAGGGCGACAAAAACAATCCAAAACCACACAAAAAATCGACAGAAAAATTGCAGAAATGACAGACATATAGGCCTATATAAGTATATAGACGAGGGCTTTGATACACAACTTCATCCTCTTGATAAAGAAAAGGGGGAAAAATTGCGCCCACACGCACACCATGTCTAGCACCCTTTTCCCTCTGTTCCCATAGGCACGAGATGGCCTACTCTTCTGAAAGGTGGAACAGGATTTAACGTGTGCGCAATATGAACTTTGGAGTAGGGAGGGGTGCTTTGGAAGAGAGGAATAGCCATGGATCCATATGAAATCATTGTAATATTTTAGCTCTCTGTCTGTCTGTCTCTGTCTCTCTCTCACTTTAATATTTTAGCTCTGTCTGTCTGTCTGCCTGTCTATCTGTCTGTCTGTCTGTCTGTCTCTCTCTCTCTCTCTCTCTCTCTCTCTCTCTCTCTCTCTCTCTCTCTCTCTCTCTCTCTCTCTCTCTGTCTGGAGAGCCTCTCTCAAAGTAGCTCATATACTTGTACAGGTTGCATGCTTGTGTTTCTACGACTCGCTAAATGCTTACATGAATTATGAGATCTTTAACGTTTATAAAATGTTATCTTCTGTATATGTATACTGACGAAGAGAAGTAAGGCTCTGGCAGGTCTGCACTTAAAGCTGACCTGAGGTCTAGTAACACCCCCCTTACACACCACACACACACACACATACACACACACACACACACACACACACACACACACACACACACACACACACACACACACACACCTTAAATTCATCAAACACCGCCACCAAGATTCAAACCCATGACTTCATGGACCCTTGGGTTGAAGTGAAACGAATTTGATCATTCGGCTATAGCATCCATCCTATTTTATATAACAACGAAAAGATCAAATGCGATAAAAGGTTATTGTAAATTTATTTTGTTTCAACGTGATGGGATCAAATCATTTTATACTTGAGCTAGTAAAGCACAATATGAAATGTAATATGTCTTCAAGTGATTGTGAATTTATTTTTTGTTACTAAATGATGAAATCAAATCCTTTTGATGTTCCTATTAATGAAGCAAAGCATGAAATATGATAAGGCTTCAAAGAACAATCGTGAACAAATCATTTTGTTACGAGAAACATGATCACAGCATTTGGATATTTGACCTAATGAAGGTAAAAAATATTGTGTGACAATGTCTTTAAGAGAAATTGGGAATGTAATCTGTTTCAAAATTATGAGAAAACTTTTTCCCCATTTGGGTAACAAAACAACAAGTGAAGTGTGACAGTGTGTTCAGATTACAATCGTGAATTTATCCTCTTTAAAAGTGCTGAGATGAAATTGTAATAACATAAGAAGGAAGGTGAAAGAATGGTTAAGATGTTCACCTGCCTGACAAGTAAACATGAGATTCTTGGTTCAAGTCCCAGCCTTGTGTTTCTTCCCAGTTTGATTGAGAAAATCCATCTGAATGTCAGTCCATCAGATGAGACTGTAGACTTAGGCCCCGTGTGTGAATGCACACAGAATATCTTGCACGCAAGTTAAAAACCTGTTCCATCTTTTGGAAGAGTAGGCCATTTCATGTCAGTGGGAACGGATGACATCCCTAAAGATGAAACAGTTGCCTAAACGGGTGAGGGTACAGGCGGGGGAGGGGGGTGGAAGCTTCCTTTTATCCTTTCTTTTGCTGTTAACATCCACATGGAAAACTCTTACGAAATATGAATCTGCCAACACTGGCTGAATTGGGAAGATTTCCTATGGGGATTCATATTGCATGTCAAGTTGCCCAGGGAAAAGAAATATTGTACAAAAGAACATTGTTAAAAAAAATTCTTGGATGTTGTTAAAAACAGTAGTTATAACGTAGGCCTAGGACACGTTTGGAACCTTTCAACACTTCAGTAAAAACAGACGTAAAGTTTTGGAAATATTTACAAAAATAAATCAAGCAGACAGAAATATTATCTAAATGCTGCTATCGCTCCATCTCACCTACACGCTCTATATAAGCTTCCTTACTAGCCTTTTCCACTGACAAATTTCTTCAAACTTTGTGTTACAAGACAGCTTTGTATTGTATTGCTTTTTGAGGAGATTTTTTGGTTGGGTGGGTTTTGAGGTTTTTTCTTAATCTTGAATACTTAGACCTACACTCTATTTCTGCACCCTTGTCAAGCAAATTTTCAAAGTTAGTGAGATGTCCCCTTGTTATGAAAAACAATGATCTCTAATAATATTTTCTTCACATTCATATTATGCATAAGGGAATCGGAAGCCTTTCTGAAATTGTTTATGCTCCTTGAGCTAAGTGAGTATACAGGAAATGGAACCGATATCTGCAAATGGCATTAAGAAAGACTTTTGAGGAAAGTATGAAAACTGAAATCTCTATACTTTGTAACATCAGCTATGCTGGTGATCAATAACAAACAAAAGCAAGAGGAGAGGGCATGCAGCCTTGCTTTACTCTGCTTCAGAGACAGAAATGCACATGATGTATGTGTGCGCATACACACTCACGCGCGCGTGCGCATGCACGCACACACACACACAAGCATGCACACACGCATGCACTCACGTGCGTACGCACACACACACACACACACACACACACAGAGTCTTCCAGGGATAAATGACTTGAGAGAGTTAAAATATAATATAATGAAAAAAGCATATATCAAAGCTCTTCATGTTATTGTTTTGTTTTACTTTTTCCTACAGGATCTGAGCACAGAGGAGCGCCAGCAAGCCCAGTTATCCAAAGTACCATGGTGCACGTCTGAGAGCACACTGCAGTCATCAGGGACGACTCCCTCATTCATCGCTGAAAATGACTACTACATTCGAGGAAGATGACTCCCACATTCATGCAGGAAGATGACTCCTACATTCGAGGAAGATGACTCCCACATTCATCGATGAAAATGACTCCCACATTCATCGAGGAAAATCACTCCCACATTCATGGAGGAAGATGACTCCCTCATTCATTGATGAAAATAACTCCAATATTCATAGAGGAAGATGACTTCTACATTCATCAAGGAAAATTACTCCAATATTCATAGAGTAAGATGACTCCCACATTCATTAAAGAAAATATCTCCCACGTTCATCGAGGAAGATGACTCCCACATTCATCGAGGAAAATGACTCCCACATTCATCGAGGAAGATGACTCTCATATTCATGCAGGAAGATGTCTCCCACATTCATCGAGGAAAATGACTCCCACATTCATCGAGGAAGATGACTCCCACATTCATCGAGGAAAATGACTCCCACATTCATCGAGGAAGATGACTCCTACATTCATCGAGGAAAATGACTCCCACATTCATCGAGGAAGATGACTCCTACATTCATGCAGGAAAATGACTCCCACATTCATCAAGGAAGATTACTCCTACATTCATGGAGGAAGATGACTCCTACGTTTGTCAAGGAAGAGGACTCCCACATGCATACAGGAAGATGACTCCTACATTCATCAAGGAAGATGACTCCTACGTTCAAGGAGGAAGATGACTCCCACATTCATTTTTTTTTAAAGTCACGACTCCCACGTTCATCAAGGAAGATGACTCCCACATTCATCTTTTTAAAAAAAGGTCACGACTCGCACATTCATGGAGGAAGATAACACGCACAGTCTACAGGGAGGAGGATGACAAAACCAACAGTCGACAAGGAAGTTGGCACCCACAGTCAATGAGGAAAGCGACGACAGCATCCACAATCAACGAGGAAGACTACATGCACAATCAATGAGGAAGACAACGCCTACAGTCATCGAAGCGGACAACACTCGCAGTCAATGAAGAGGACAACAGTGCCCACAGTCAACGAGGAAGAATCCCTACTTATTAAGAACTTAACTATATCTTGTAACAGAATGCCAACAGTTAGGGAGAAAAATTGACATAAAACACGAGTGGTGTACGCATGAAAAGGAACACTTCACAGAAAGTACAACCATGTTACTCCAGGAATTAAAGAAGAATGGTGCCTCCTGCATTTCTGCAAAATCTAGGATAGTTATTGCTCTAGACATTAGGTACAATCGAGAGAAGGTTTTAGTTGTTTCTTTTGCCCATGAAGAGAGATGTTTAAAGCAGGCATGCCAAAAACAAAAAGGTTAAAAACATATATTAGAAAAGAAAGTGGGAGAAAACGAAGAAAATATGGTGTTAAAAAGGGGGAGGAAGCAAATGGAAAAAAATAAGCAAATAAGGACAAAAGAAAATAATAAAATAGATGGAACCCACCCCCACCCCCACCCCCCATCCCCCCCAAAAGAGATCGTGTTACAGTGTGTGCAAAGGTAAAATAAAAGAAAGTACCATAAATAAATAAAAAATTTAATGTCGTGTAGAATCCAATTTCAGAGGTTTATGTTTATTTTTGTCTATATGTATTTTCAAACCATGATCTGGGTTATTTCTTTTTTACTAAATGGATTATTTAAAATACCTGGAATTATGCAAAATACCTGTCAATTTTAACACAGCCAGTTTTTATTGAAAAGAGATGATTGACCAGAGTATTCTGCCATAGGCTTTGTCTTTCGTAGGTTGATGGCATTTGATATTAAGGGAATTGGATGCTGCATGGTTGAATGACAACTTTGCAGTCTGTGTCAGGTTTTTTTTTCTGCTTTATCTCCTGTGAAGTTCCATTCCTTCTAATCCCTTTCCGATCATTTCACTCTCTCTCTGTCTCAGCCACATCCCAGACATTTTTGTTCCGTCCAGTGCAAAAATTACTTGAATACCTTCACTCTTTTAGGACTGTTAATTTGATTCTTTGAGAGGGGGGGGGGGGGGGGATTTTTAATGAATTAAATAAAAATGTACCTTTAGCACGACAAAGCATTAATTCCATTAAGGATGAAAAATAACCTGTGCTGGCTTTTTTTGGTAAAGAGAATATGAGTATATGTATGATAATTTTTTATTATTGTTTTTTGTGTTGTTGTTTTTTTTTGGGGGGTGTGGTTTTGGTTTTGTTGGGTTTTCTTTTGCTTTGATTCTTGTGATGAATCAGATTGTGCTTAGTCGAGGATCCAAAACTGTCTTAACATGTTTTGTTAAAGCTTATAAGGCTAACAGTTCTGTATGATTTTTTCCATTTATTTTCCTCAAATGAGTCACATTAATAAGTTATCAGATCAGAAAATACTATTGCCTATATACATGTAGGACTGGTAATAGTTAGTTGTGCATTTTCATACAATATTTTATTCATTGGATGAATAAGATAAAGAGATCTAGTTAAGGAAATTCTCTTATCCTTGCATTTCTTGATGCTAATAGGAGAACGAATGATGTGTTATTTTTTATATGTATTTTGAAATACAGTTCAGGACTGGACATATCTTGTGATGTTTATTATAAAGGTGGTAACCTTTGTTCCTTTTTATTAAAACGATTAAGATCCAATGATTGCTGGGGGGGGGAGGGGAATTAACTTTCCTGATATGATACACTTGTTGGTAATAATTTGTGATGCTTTTTTCAAAGTTTTTCTTTTTAATTTAAAGAGTTAGATTTGATAATGGGTTGAGAAAGTTCTCAACATGACCTGTAAGACCGGCAGTCAGTTGGGATGCAGTTTAAGTTGGGGTTTTTTTGTGAATCCTATGAAATGGTCTTTGGGAAAATACTAGCCATAATGAACCCTTTAGTTCACATTCCTTGGCAGCAGCATCAAACCAGAGGGCGGCACAAAAGAAGACATCCACAACAGACTGGGCAAGGCCAGGAATGTGTTTAGGGAGATGAACAATATCTGGAGATCAACTCAGTACAGCACCAACACCAAGCTGAAGCTATACCAGAGCTGTGTTGTGTCTACGCTCCTGTACGGTTCTGAGTGCTGGAGGATGACGGAAGTGGATCTTACCAAACTTCGATCCTTCCACACCATATGCCTGCGAAGAATTCTCCGGATCTTTTGGCCAGAGAAGATCTCCAATGAAGACCTACTACGGAGATGCAGGCAAGAAGACATGGGAACCATCATCACCAGACGACGGTGGAAGTGGATTGGGCACATCCTCCGAAGAGACCCACAGTCAATCACAAGAACAGCATTGCACTGGACCCCAGAAGGAAGGAGAAAGAAAGGAAGACCAAAAGCAACGTGGAGGAGAACTGTAGAAAGTGAGATGAAAACCATGCAGCACTCTTGGGGATCAGTGACTAGGTTGGCCCAGGATAGGCAAGAGTGGAAGCGCTTTGTTGCTGCCCTACACACCGCTGGGTGTAATGGCTAATGATGATGATGAACTGTAAGTGGGATTGATTAAACAGAGGTTGTTAGTGAGGGGGAGAGGTATTTTTGAGAGGAGAAGGGGGAGATAGCAAAGGAATGGGTCAATGTGCGTGTGTAATATGGAGTGTTGTTACAGTGCTACTGAATCTGTTTATTATAATAATAATAATCATCATCATCATCATCATCATCATCATAATCATAATCATAATAATCATAATCATAATCATAATGTATGGAATTTATATAGCGCTGAATCTTGTAAAGCAGCAAATCAAAGTGCTTAGATGACTTTTTTTTATCGAGGATAATGGAATAAGCACGCATGTGGTTTTTTACATTCAGTCCCCGTGTGTATGCGGTTTTGTCAATTTTGTCATCTGTTCCCACCGGCACAAAATGGCCTACTCTTTCGAAAAGCGGAACAGGATTTAACGTGTGCGCAAGATGTTCTGCATGCGTTTGCACACGGGGCCTCGGTTTATAGTCTCATCCGAAGGTGTGTGTGTAACATTGAGTTTGGTTACATTAGTACAGAATTTTATATAACATGTGTATAGTCTACAGTGTGGAACGGTTACATTGGTACTGAATTGTGTGTGTGTGCGTGCGTGCGTGCGCGCGTGCGCGCGCGCGCGCGCGCGCGCGCGTGTGTGTGTGTGTGTGTGTGTGTGTGTGTGTGAGTGTGTGTGTGTGTGTGTGTGTGTGTGTGTGTGTGTGTGTGTGTGTGTGTGTGTGTGTGTGTGTGTGTGTGTGTGTGTGTGTGTGTGTGTGTGTGTGTGTGTGTTTACACTACGTAGTCATTTCTTTTTTTATTTTGTGTGATAGTATAGTGCAACATGCAAGGTGCTTTTTCTTTTTCTTTTTCTACTTACAAAATCAGGTGAAGCTTATAATAACTGAAAAAATCAGAACCTAAAAGATTACACCTGGACAATTTTAAGTACATGAAGAAAATTTCTGAAAAAAATTAGATCAAAAGTTAATGCTATATAGCTAATAATAATAATAATAATAATAAGAATAATAACAATAATAACAATAAATGGAACTTATATAGCGCTATATCTTGCAAAGACAATTTAATTCAATTTAATCTTACACAGTCATGCAATCAATCACAAATAATCAATAGTTTAAACAAACAGATATTACAAACATGGTATGCTGCACGTAGAAGTATGATGTGTAAAGTCTGCGCATGAGAGAGTGTGTATGTGTGTGTATGTGTGTATGTGTGTGTGTGTGTGTGTGTGTGTGTGTGTGTGTGTGTGTGTGTGTGTGTGTGTGTGTGTGTGTGTGTGTGTGTGTGTGTGTGTGTGTGTGTGTGTGTGTGTGTGTGTGTGTGTGTGTGTGTGTGTGTGTGTTAGAGAGAGAGACAATGACAATGACAAATTCTTTTATTTCGAGGATAATGAATAAGCCCACATGTGCTTTTTTACATCCAGTCCCCGCCCGTTAGGGATACATCTTAATAATAATAACCCAATACTTATACAGTCTCACAATAAAAACAAGGGGAAATAACCCTTTTCAAAACAGCTCCCCCCCCCAACAACCCCCCCCCCCCCCCCCAAAGCAAGAAAATAAAAGAAAACCATAAAAATACCCCACCCCACCCCCACCCCCCAAAAACCCTTAACCAAAACAAACAAACAAACAAAAGAGAAGGAAAAACCAAACCAACAAAGATGATAAAAAAGAGAAAAACAGACAGACAACAACAACAAGAACAAGAACAACAACAGAGCCAAGAAAAATAACACAACCAAACTTAATAAGTCATAAAGATAAACATCTACACATTGTCAAATGGTACACATACTTGTTACACATAATTATAAATCAATTAATTAACAAACAAGATCATTTCAAATAACAATGAAATATTTCACTCAAACTCCCATTCAATTAGTGAAAAATCAAGAAATCGAAAAATCAAATGAATAAACAAAACCAATTAAACAAGAAAAAAAGACCCACAAAACACTCCCCTTCCAACACCCCCTCCCCTAAACAAACAACAACCCCCCAAAAGTCCAGACTAAATACAAGCGTGCGCGCGCGCGCGCGCGCGCATACACACACACACACATACACACACATACACACACACTTACGCACGTATAGCCACGCATGCACACCACACACACACACACACACACTCTCACACATACACACTCACACACACATAATACACACACACACACACACACACACACACACACACACACACACACACACACACACACACACACACACACACACACACACACATCCTGGATACATATCCATTCGCAAGACATATCCTCACCTACAAGATAATAGACACATGTCATAATTATCAAAATATCATAACCGTACATTTGTAGAGAGAGAGAGAGAGAGAGAGAGAGAGGAGAGAGAGAGAGAGAGAGAGAGAGAGAGAGAGAGAGAGAGAGAGAGAGAGGAGAGAGAGAGAGAGAGAGAGAGAGAGAGAGAGAGAGAGAGAGAGAGAGACTTTGAACTCAACAATTAAATTCTATTTTGGTTTTAAGCCACAATACAAGAGGAAAGGGAGAGAGAGAGAATTGGGTTTGAGGGGAAATTATTCACTGAAGGGAGTTTGTTGTTGTTGTTTTATTATCATTTCTGTGTTCATGTTGAAATATTTTAAATTGTTAAGAATCATGTCTAGATGGGTTTTGCGTATTATGTGAGGGTGGGTTTGGGGGGGGGGGGGGGTGTTGTTATTTTGTTTACTGTATACATAGACAAATTTAACCAATTCTATTGCAATGACTTGTCATCAATTGTTTGTTTGTGGCTATATCCCCCCACCCCCAAGGATGTAGCCCATATATTATTGGAAGAATGGTGCATGTGCCTTAGCATTTATCTATGTTGAAGTTTTTTTTTAATTGTGTATTGATTGACTTCAGTTAGGTTTTTTAAAATCATAATTATGTCCATGTGATTTGGTTGTTTATGGGTTTTTTTTTAAAAGAATGATTGTTAAGGTAGAGGAGCTTTTGAGAGTTCTGTATTACTATGCAAGGGGGTATGGTCATTACATTGTTTTTATTTTTGGTTTGGTGTTATAGGAAGATGTTTTTGTTTTGTTTAAGCTTACATTGTCTTTTGTTTGCTTTATGCATTGTATTAAAAGAACTTATTTCTTTAGGAGTGATTCATGCATCATAAGTTTGCATGTTTTTCTAGTTTGGTTTTAATTTGTTTAAAAGTGGAGTTTTGTTGTTTGTTATGCCATGTTGTTTTTTGGTTTGTTTTTTTGTGAGGGTTTTTCTTGGGGGGGGGGGGGGGTGGAGGAGGGGTTGTTGTTGGGTTTTGTTTGGGGGGTGGGGTACATGTTGAGATAGGGGTGCTTGTGTATTGATAAACCATATGTTTATAATAATAATACGTGTATGTTTTGATGCAAGTCCGAGTTTTTGCTGCTATTTGTTTTTCAGCATAGAAGGCTGTAATTTGGAGAAGTACTGCTTACAAATCTGTATGCATGTTTATGAGGGGTTCTTTTTTTTCCACCTCTATACTGAAATTATCTTTGCATTTGAGTTGTAGTGAATCATGTTTTTTATGGTTTGTAAAATTTGTATCTACATTTTTGCACATGACATGCAATTTTTTTTCAATTTTTTTTTGGTTGTTGTTAATTTGAAACATGTCGGAGTGTCTGCTAGAAGTGATTCCAAAAATTGTGTGTTCCCACCATAACATACATGTACATTTTTTTTCTTTATTGGTTGTGTTAAATAGGTGACATGTTTTGAAAATATGCTGAACTATAACTGTATTCATTCTTTTACATCTGACATATTTCTACTCACATAATAAATGTTGCCTTAATATAAAACCCCTCTGCGTCTGTGTGAATTCAAATGGCGCGCGCGCGTGTTTGTGTGTGTGTGTGTGTGTGTGGTGTGTGTGTGTGTGTGTGGTGTGTGTGTGGTTGTGTGTGTGTGTGTGTGTGTGTGTGTAAATGAATTTGTAGTATTTCTCTTACCTTTTTCTTCTTGTATGTAGGTAGACTTGTGTAGTATAAGCTACTTCAAGATCATTACAGCAGTTCAAAGTTGGTGTGCAACCATTCTTTCTTTTCATTGGAAACATAAAAAAATGTTCTCTCTCAAAAACTGTGCATAGCTAGCAAGCAGTGCTCAATTTTAGGTTTTTTTGTGGAAAGGGTTTTTTTGTTTGTTTTTTTTTAACATTAAACGACTAAAGTAGCAGTTGACATCTCTACTAAATCATGGAGAAAAGATACTAGGTACACCTGTCCGATCACGCACTAGATGTGGTAGACTTAATTTGCACTGTCTTAAAACAACAACAACAACAACAACACACACACACACACACACACACACACACACACTGTGTTTAATTATTTACAAAACCTACGATGTAGCCTAGTTGTGTAAGGTATTTAACTGTAAAGTTGTTCTTGTTGGGTGATAAGAGTTATCTTTCACTAGTTTCAGACAAAATGGCGTCTTCCATGCCAGCGGAGTGTGTTGTAAATTCGCCAGTCGCTAAAGGTTCTGAAACAAACAAATCAGCTGTCATTTCAGCAAATCCAACAAGAAAAATATACACGAGAGGTAGGTTTGGTGTAAAAATGCTCATAATTAGGAGCAAATCGATGGTCTGGCGGGCGTTAGCTATGAAAACTGTGCCGTGTGAGAGTCGAGACGTGTTGTTTAAAACAAGTATTTAAAACAGTAGTAGTTAACAACACTACTAAAAGTACTAGTGATAGTACTAATAAGGAATGTTGCTGGATGCTCAGATATTTTACTCGATGACCACATTTGCGATAGTAGCGTGTACCCGTGACACTGTCAGGCTTATTACTGACGCGCATACAATGCATGCCTGACTCGACTCAGTGACTGTGAGTTCGTACACGTGTGCGTGTGTCTGTCTGCCTGCCTGTCTTTCTGTCAGTGTGTGTGTGTGTGTGCTTAATGCCATCTTATGACGTTATATGTAGGGCTACATAATTACAGTATTGTAGAATTCAGGCTGTTCGTGTTACAGTTTCTTAAGTCTACATTGAGTTCCAGAGAAACAGTCAGTCTGTTGGGTAATGAATTGACTGAGATGGAAAAAAATAGCAAAGAGGGGTCTTAATTTTTTTTAAAACATTTTCAAAAGAAAAAAAAGTAAATGCACACATATGCAATTTGGGAGGGGGGGGGGGGGGAGGTATGGGCTATTGTGAGCAGTTGGTTGACAAATACATCAAGCAACTAAAACTATACTAGTATATGATTACATCAAGCAACTAAAACTATATACTAGTATATGATTTAATTCCTGACCAGTGGTTATGCATCAAGTTAGGAAAAATCATGCCCAAAATCCACTCCAGATGACAAAAACAACTCTTGGAATATGTGTGCTGAAGTGCAGTTTGCATTTGAGTTTAGACACTTGAAAACAACTACTTAACTAGCCTAGCATTGTCTCTTACTTTTAAATTGCAATATATATATATATATATATATATGATTAATTTTGCTGTTCATCTCAATTGTCTTCATAACCACTGTCATCGGTAGGAGCTCCATGCAATGCTAGTACCTGGGTTCACCATCTCTCTCTGTCTCTGCTGAGTTCTACAATCTCCTGTAGCCCTCCCAGACCACTGATCTCAATAATGACTCATGTTGGGAATGTAGGATGTTGGTGGTCTGCCACTTTTCCTTCTGTCCTCATCAAAATTACCTTGGAGAACTGTCAAAGTGTCATCATCAGATTTGTCTGTGTTTTTCAGTTTGTATTATTATCTCACTTTCACTAGTTTCAGTCTGCACAAGTTATGAATTTCAGCAAATATTTGTCTTTGCTCTGAGATTACATCAAGAATGCTTTATTTGTTCTCATTTGACAGAGGTTGTCAGACACTTCATGTAGAAACTCCTTGAAAAACAACTTAAATGGCCAGAACTGCAGGAAAAATGCAAAGACAGGATGAAAAATAAAATTTAAAAGAAGAACAAAGTATCATTGGGAAAATGGAACTTGCAGACCATGCAACATGATACGTAGTATTGATCTTGCAAAATGTTGCTGTTGTACTATAACATTCATAAGGCAAATTTTGCAGGTTGCTGTTGGGGGCAGACTAACTTACGATGATAGTTTTTTTCCACCTTACCACATCATCAGGGTAGACCAAATGTTTTTTGCATTGGTTGTTATTGATAGTCATGTATCACTGTATGTGAAGAAACAGAACTCAGGTTATTAGAGTTATTGTAGTCAACTGGATTTATTGTTCTTGCCTGTCGCAACGTCTACCCCTAAGTCAGTAAGTGCTGGTCAGATTTTAGATCAGGGAAAAATGGCCGGTTGATCATATATATATATATATTTATATAACTTTGAACATTAACTTGTAGTTCATTTGTCAGCTTGATAATTGATATGGTAAATAATCTGACCATGGATTTTTTAAAAATTAACAATAACAGTGGTAACTTTGACAGGTCCATACAAAAGATAAATTCAATTTCCATGTTACTTATAAATAATTATAATCATATTCAGTTTTTCATATGGACTAGTAGTTTCAAGCTTGTAAACATTGTAATGGTGTGTTGTTTAATGAAGCCATCTGATTGAACACTCATTACAGTAACATTCAGTATATCCATGATCATTCCTTTTTTTTTTCATTTTATTCTTTTATATCGAGGATAATGGAATAAGCATGTATACGCTTTTTTACATCCAGTCCCCGTGTGTATGCGGTTTTGTAAATTCTGTCATCTGTTCCCACCGGCACACAATGGCCTACTCTTACGAAAAGCGGAACAGGATTTAACGTGTGCACAAGATGTTCTGCGTGCGTTCGCACACGGGGCCTCAGTTTATAGTCTCATCCGAAGGACTTTTGGGGAGAGTGGAGTCTGCACGGATGTTAACTCCAGGGGAAATCATATTGTGTCTGTGTGTGTGTGTTCAAATCATTACTGTTTGGTAAAACTTGGTCTCTCAGACTGAATCTGTGCACCATGGCCATAATATAAGTACTATTAGTTTAAAACTGTACTTGTTTCATTTTTTTATACTAAATTCCGGAACACAGAAAGGATACAGATTAAACATTTTCCTATCACCATTTCCGAGAAAGAAACCATATGAAATACCTGTTTTTGTTTAGTAATATGTAATTTACTAAACAAAAACAGGTATTTCATACGGTGTCCTTATTCTTATACTTGTGCTCCAAGAATTTGATTACATCTAAATAATGTAATGGTTAGTAGATCTTGATTTTGTTGTGTATTTTTATTGTATTATCTTAAGAATGGCATACATTATAATTCATTCTTTGTTATTGTGATTGCCAGAGTCACTGTTGAGTGTTTTACTTCTGTACTATCAGGTGACAGACGTATGCTGCACCAGATTCCTGCTGACATTCTGAACGATCCTGGAATAGAAGCAGCCATCAAACAGGTGAGTCAGAAATCTGACAGTTGGATATAATATGATGCAAAAAACTTTTTTTTTAAGAGTCAGTAGCAACACTGTTCAGCAGCAACAACAAAACAAAGACAGCTTTTAAAGATAGTTTTTACTTAGTTTGTGCTGACCAACTTATTGGTAAAGAACCACATTTTATGAATCACCTTAACAAGTTCTTTGTTTGTGTGTGTGTGGAGGGAAAGGGGGGGGGGGGATTCTCCCCATTTGTTAACCATTTTTAAAGTTAAAGCCTTTGGGAATGGTATTGTTAACATATGATGATTCCAGAATTAGACTTTGGTTGGGGTTTTTTTCAGTGATATAAGAGCCTGTCTTTCATGGCATTTTAAAGGCACCCTAGACTAGGCTAGTGTACGCTCAATTAAACACCTACAATGCTTCCATGAAAGAAATGAAATTGAAAGAATATTTTTAAGTCATGTGTAACATGTTCAAATTTATAAATGAATTGATGTTTTGTTTATTTAATAGTTTGTTTTTGTGTTTGTTTTGAATGATGGTTTTATTTAGCCTGATTTCTTTGACAAGAAAACATGGGCCAGCTCATATAAACTGTCATTGCCTTTTGAGAGGTGGGGGAAGTCTGTTTGGGGGTTTTACATGTTTTTGAAAACTTTGGTCAAATTAAAAAAAATTAAAAAAAACCTGTCGTATAATGGCTTAGAATTTTTATCTTTTTTTATTTCTAAGCTAGATTTCCAAAGTTTACAATGGTATTTATTTATTTATTTTATTCTTTTATATCCAGGATAATGGAATAAGCACTTACGTGCTTTTTTACATCCAGTCCCCGTGTGCATGCAGTTTTGTCAATTCTGTCATCTGTTTTCATGGCACACAATGGCCTACTCTTACGAAAAGCGGAACAGGATTCAACATGTGTGCAAGATGTTCTGCGTGTGTTCACACACGGGACCTCGGTTTATAGTCTCATCCGAAGGACTTTTGGGGAGAGTGAAGTCTGCACTGATGTTAACTCCAGGGGAAAATATCCCCTTGAACGGGAATCAAACCCAGGTTGTCAAATTGCAATGATTGGTATGACTTTGCGTATGTGACCATTTGCCCACCGTTAAGGTAGCCACATTTCCAACTTCGGGGTTGATGTCTAAACACAACACCAGCATGCATGGGGTTTTTGTCAATTTTGTCATCCGTTCCCTCTGGCACAAATGGCTTACTCTTCCAAAAGGTGGAACAGGATTAAACAAATATGCAAGATGTTCTCCATGTGTCCCCACATGGCACCTTGGTTTATAGTCTCATCTGAAGGACTTTTAGGGGAGTGGAGTTGCACTGATGTTTACTAATGGGAATTAAATCTTCTTAAATGTTCAAAACTTCTCAGTGGTGGCTCAAACCCAGGCCATCAGATCATGAGCACATTGCTCTATAACTACCCGCCCGTCCCATTTCTGGCTTGGAATTAAGTGTGGAAAGTTCATTTGCCCAAGTGTGACCATGAGCAATTAGGCTAGATAATAATATAAACCAACCACCAAGTTCCTAACATGTATGTTTTGTATTGCAGCATCACATTCACAGGTAAAGTTAACTATCAGTTTACTTCTTGCTTTACGATTCAGATCTTGGAACAAGCATTGCTAAAAACTGGTTCTGCTCTCAGTGTTTGCTCTCATCCACAGCTTCCAGAGAACTACAACTTCGAAATCCACAAAACGATATGGAAGGTGCGACAGACATCGGCAAAGAGAGTGGCCTTGCAGTTCCCAGAGGGCCTTCTGCTCTATGCCTGTACCATCGCTGATATCATTGAAAGGTAGGCTACTTCGTACTGGATGAGACTGTTGGGTTTGTTGTTATTGTTGTTGTTCCACTTTCCCTGCTTAACAAGTGGGGGGTCACCCAAAGTATTCACTCTGACTCGTTTAGCACATACCTTGCCATATGAGGCAGCCATACTCCTACCTCAGTGGATATTTTCCCACCTTTTATAATAGATGTTGGTTTTTATGCTTAGGAACTTGTCTTGGTTGAAGGCAGTTCCTGCATTACATTTCAAATTATAAATTACCATAATGTTGAACATTTTGATTGTTAAGTGTTGGCACTTTGCTTACAGCAATAATTGACAAAGCTTTTTGTCTGGGCCAAAATATTGGGTGAGAATTTAGGGCCTAACTCACCCACGAACTGTCTGGTGTCTTTGTTCTTGGTGCTACTTGTGTTGATTTGTATGTTTAAACAGATTTGTGTGTTGTCCTTTTCGTAACAGAAGATCATTTTTGTACTGGTAGGAATTATTTTTGGGTGTATTTTTTAAATCACTCTGTCACACTGCAGATTAAGCCTAAGTTTCATATTTCAGCTAATATTAGGAGATATGAGCTCAAGTCACAGTGAGCCATTTGGTTAAACTGAAAAGGATTTCCCCTTACATTTTTCTTTGTACTGATTCCATTTCCTTTGAAGATTTTTTAAAAAGACTTTAAATGGAGATCTTGCGCTTGAAGGCACATAGACTTTTTCTGTATAAATAAATACAGTTTAGAATGCGCTGACATAGTCCATTATACTGTTTTGAAAATCTATCCACCTTTCTTGGAAGAGCAGGCACAGTATATGGGATGGGTACTGCAAAATTAATATGCTTATCACTAGAAAACAAATGTCTTTGATTTGCTCGCACATGTGTCTGTGTGTGTGTATGTGTGAGAGAGAGACAATGACAATGACAATGACAATGACAAAGGTTTATTGTGATAAGCAAGACGCCCATTCACAAGGGGACAGTGGGAGGGGCACTGGGCACAAAACACATAATATCAAATACCGAGAACATAACAAATTTCAGCCCAAATAGTCATCATGTCATGGATTCCAGAACATGGTTAGGTAGAGATTCAAATCATTTTTCATAAGGAATTGTCAAGGTGGAGGAGTTTCCACAATAACTCTACAAATTCAAAATCAACGTTTTACAACAAACTGGTCTGCGACAAGAAAGGTCACAATGTCTCTTCTTCCTAGGTTTTTTTTCATGGCATGTGCAATTTTACACGGCTAACACGTGACAGACTCGTGACAATCTAGGTGGCATGTAGCCTACAGCTATTCTCTCTCTCTCTCTCTCTCTCTCTCTCTCTCTCTCTCTCTCTCTCTCTCTCTCTCTCTCTCTCACACACACACACACACACACACACAGGTACGCACGCACACACACGCATACATACACACGCACACACAAACACGCGCACTCACGTTTATACACACACATATACACACATACCTATACACACATGCATATCCACATATTCAAACACACACACACATACGCGCACACACACAAACACACACACACACATACAGATACACACGCACTCATACATACACACACGTATACGCTCGAACGCATGCGCACGCACGCGCACGTACGTACACACACACCACACACACACACACACATACACCCCACACACACACACACACACTGGTTATCCAAGCAAGAATCGAACTGCGTCCACTATGACATGCATCACATCAAGTCCGGCACTGATTCGATCTTTCATTTCTCCCGGTCAACAGGGCACCACAGCTTCAGCTTCTGATAGACACAGGATTCTTCATTGGTCATCAGCCTGGTGTTCCTTTTCACAAACCAAAACATATCCGGGGGTGTGTCATCAGCAGCAGTCCATTCAAAACGAAAACAAGATCGTCTGTTTCACATACCATCGTGTCTGGATGCCGTTTACTACTGAACACCTTACTGAAGTCTTGGTTCCTATGCCTGTCCCTTAGCTTTCTCTGCAAAGATCTATCAGTCAGTTTAGCCACATAGTTCTTGATGACGTCGGCACTAGTTCCAACTTGCTGAACTTTTGCCAGAGGATCGTCACAGTCCGAAGTTTCTGTTGTAAACACAGGGGCAAGGTCAATGTCACGTTGCACGTCAGCATGCCTTTCGTTCTCGGACTCTTTGACAGCACTTGGTGAATGACGGATTGCACGTGCAGCTTCTTGCGGCAGTGTGTTGCTGGCAGAAGGGGGTGTGTCAGTGTGTGACACAGCACAGCTTGTAGGTGTGGGCACAAATAAACATGGTGAATGTTCTTCTGGCATCACACTTTCACTTGCCTCCAGTTCCTCCTGCCTCTGTGCTGTCCTTCTCCTCTCCTCTGTCCTTCTCCTGTCTCTGTCAGTCTGACTGGGAGGCTTCCTGCGGTAGCTGTGGGAGATGACAGGGGTATGCTGTTGCGCCATGTTGCTGTTGTTTGCTGGCTAGCTTTCAGTCGTAATACCACGACTGTGCTGTCGCCACTTCCACTTATTTTCCAAGAAGTGAGGTGCTGTTCTTGGAGCAGGACATCCAAGGTAACTTCCAACGTTGTGGGAAGACCGACAACGGGCATGGTGTTGGATGAATTATGTATTTTTGACAAGTTACTTCACAGCAAAATAATTTTCCTGCCTACCTTCAAGGGAGATCACCCGCAGTCCGCCGTGTGAGAGAGAGAGAAAGAGAGAGAGAATCTGGGTTTGAAATTTGTTGGGATGTGAAAACAAGTAGTAATCAATAGCATATTCATGTTTGTTCTACTCTATGGACTCATACCATACTGCATGCTGTCAGTGTTATATTATACACTCTGTAATTACCCTTCATGGAATGATTGTTCACCTGACTTGGTGTAACAGATTTACAGAGGCAGACACGCTGATCATGGGGGACGTGACCTACGGAGCCTGTTGTGTGGATGATTTTACGGCACGTGCCCTTGGGGCTGATCTCATGGTGCATTACGGACACAGCTGCTTGAGTAAGTGTGCTGTCTGTGTGCTGCTGCTGTCTTAGTGTTTGTTTGGTGGTTGCCTGGTTTTAGGGGGTTGTGCCAGTGGGAGATGGAGAGACAGGCAGACAGACAGACACAGAGACAGAGACACAGAGAGACTCAGAGAGAGAGATTTCCTCTTTTATTTCAAGGATGGAGGGCGAAGAGAGAGAGTGAGAGAGCTTTTGTGTGTGTGTGTGTGTGTGTGTGTGTGTGTGTGTGTGTGTGTGTGTGTGTGTGTGTGTGTGTGTGCTCAGTCACATATCTTGTATATTCCTTTTTTCTGTGCCAGTCAGAACCAAAAGATTTTTTTTCTTATGCTTTTTTTGTGCTAATCTATTTGTTTTGGAGAGGGGGGTGGTACTATTTTCTGTATTGTTTGTGTATTTCTCTTCACTGAAATAAATAGAAGTGTGTGGGTATGTGTGTCCATGCAAATACGTTCAACACACACGGAAGCATGTATGCACACACATGAACACCTATTTATTCTCTTACATTTGTTGCTGTGTTCTCATCACAGTTCCAATAGACCGCACAGAAGGCATTCAGATGCTGTACGTGTTTGTGGACATCAAGATCGACACCGGCCATTTCATCGACACCCTTCGCTACAACTTTGAACCCGGCTCTCGTCTGGCATTGGTCAGCACGATCCAGTTTGTGGCAGCATTACAGGTATCTGTCTTGCATATATATATATATATATATAGATATAGATATATATATATATTTGTGTGTGTGTGACTTGTCTTACCTTGCCTTGGCTTTTTCTTTAACTCCTTAAGGAGAATTGGGTGTTTCATGGAATTTCTTTTTTTTTTTTTTTTTTTTTTTTTATGGGAGGGAGGAGGGGTATGAGGTAGAAGTTAGTGTGTAGAGGTTAGTGTGTATGTTTATGTGTGTGTAAGCATAGCTGTAAATGTATGTGTTGGGGAGGAGGGGGATGGGGGATGTCTTTTCAATGTAAAGTTGTGGGTGTTCAGTGGAGGAAGGAGGGGGGTTGGTTTCCTTTTTGGGGGATGGAGGGGGTGGGATTGTGTATTTGCTTTAAGTTTGCAAGTTATCAGGTCTCAAATCTTTCATCGGGAATCCATCAAGATCATAGAGGAATGTTCCCAGTTCATCCTTTGACTTGGGTAAGAGGTAAAGATCCTGTAAGGGCTCATAAGTGTCAGAGAATGTTTGGAAATTTTGTATGAGTTTTTTCAAGCTACATTATCAGATTTTGTTAATTTTGTATCTTAATTAAGCATTTCAGTCTTTTGTGTGTGTGTGTGTGTGTGTGTGTGTGTGTGTGTGTGTGTGTGTGTGTGTGTGTGTGTGTGTGTGTGTGTGTGTGTGTGTGTGTTCAAGTATTTAGCCATTCGTTCCTTCTTTTATTCAATTATTTGCAAATCTCATTTTTTCATTAGTATGTTGTTTTCTTTCATGTTCTGAAAGTCAGCTTCTTTTCTGAAAACTCTGCTCCTGTTCAACTGTGCCTTGAATCTCATCATTTGCAACAGAGCACGAAACAAGAGCTATCAGCAGACTACACTGTCACAGTACCACAGTGCAAGCCTCTCTCACCTGGTGAGATCCTGGGCTGCACATCTCCACAGGTCAACGATACCGATGCCATTGTGTAAGATCTTTATTTCTTTTTATCTCGCTTAATTGTTTACCCCAGGGAAGGATGGGTTTTTCCAGGTTCAGTCTGCCCAAAAATTCAGTCCAAATTCAATGCAACACCCCAGTGACTTTTCAAGCAGTGTATGGTCAAGTCATGTCATTGTTTAATGGCTTTTGTTGTCTCTGTGTCCATTGTCAGCTGTTGTTCAGATGGAAAGTCTGCAGGATGATGCATGGAAAGTGTGTTTAAGAATAAAATTTCAGAAGAGAGAGCAATCCTTCAAGTCATGACTTTGCACACAGAGTGTTGTTTTGATACTTGTAACTTATTGATAAATTTTCTTTGTTGTTCTGAAACACAGCACACAAATCCAGCAAGAACTGAGTCAAGGGTCTGGGCCCAGTGCTAAAATTACTTGATTAGCACGCCCCTTCCTTACACCAAGTGTTGTCAGCTCCTGCTATAATTAGCACCAGCAGGGATGGAATGTTTGGCAGCTGAGAGTAGCGGAAAGTGGGGGACTCTGACAGCTGTGGAAAGTACGCTGTCTGTTGATTTCTAGTTGATGATAACACTTTGCATTCGTAAATAAGCTTTCATATCATTCTTACCAGAATTTCTGACAACAGATGTTCTTTGACTCTGACTTTTGTAACAAATATGGTTATCTTTTATGTCTTTCTGTGAAAAAAAGGCAGGAGAATGGACCCAAAAAGCAGATAGTAAACAAGACAGAGGTGACAGGAAGAAAAAGAACTAGGCAGAAACAAAGAGAGGGATAGAAAAAAGGAATTCCTAGCACAGAATTTCCAGAAGGTGGGGATGCTATTTATACTGACAGGCCCCCAGCATCCCCACGGGGGAGAATAATTGGATATCTGTTTTTTCTCCTTTTTGTCTCTGTGTAGTCTTTAATCAGTTTATATGTACTCATTAATTTCATTTTATGTATTTATTTGTTTAAGATTTATCTTGTTCTTTTATGTGGTGTTTTGTTTTGTCTTTTTTTCATTTTGAGAGCCAAAGTGAGGTGGGTATTTTTTGTTTTAGGATGTGGAGAGATTTTTGCTTGTTGGTTTGAACTTGATGTCATTTTGTTTTCTCTCTAATCATCCTTTTCTTTCCTTGCAGTTATCTTGGTGATGGCCGCTTCCATTTGGAATCTATCATGATTCACAATCCTGGAATCCCTGCGTACAAGTAAGCCTGAGATATTGATTTGTTGTTGACTGTCTTATGAACAACGAGCAATGCTAAAATTTTATTGTTCTGGAAGACTTTAACATGGAATATGATATTTCATCAGTACTTTTTGTTTTTGTTCCTTAGTTATTTTGTAGGAGTGCTTGTTTCTGTTGGGTGGTTTTGTTATATATATATATATATATGTATATATATATATATATATATATATATATTGGTATCATCTTTGAGTTATCATAATAATTATCATTGTCATCATCATCAGTGTTATTATTTTTTTTTTTTTTTTGTGTTGTAGTAGTTGTGGTAGTTATTCACATCATTATCATCATCATCATCATCATCATGTTCATTATTACCATCATCATAAATATTATTATAACCATTATCTTCACAGTGTAAATGATTGGCATCATTGTCCTTATTTCACACAGTTATCATCATCATCATCATCATCATCATAACGATCATTATTCTGAGTAATTGCATCAGCCATGGTTTGTCAGGTACGATCCTTACGACAAGCAGTTCACAACTGAGCAGTACGATCATGAAGAGATGAAGAAAAACCGACAGTCAGCTATTGTCACGGCGACCAGAGCCCATACCATAGGCCTTGTGCTGGGGACATTGGGACGCCAGGGGTCTCCGCAAGTTCTTGAGGTTATTTCAGGAAATGTAGACAGAGAAGATTCTTACTTTTATATTCTTACATGCTTAATTAAGCTTTCACTCGCATTCATGCATGTGCATGCGCTCATGTATGCACATACACTTACATACACACATTCACACACACACATGTGCTGCGCTTCCATGTGTGCATATTCACATTCATGCATGTGCTTGTGTATACATGCATGCACACACATTCACGCTTACACACACACTCACACACACACATACACATGTATGCACGGATGAAACCACACACATGCATGTACATGTGCATTTGCAGTAAGATAAGTCACACCCAGGCACTCACATTTACATATGCACACACTCACAAGCATTAAAAAAATTAATGCGCACACTAGCATCATGCATGCACACACACACACACACACACACACATACACGCAGGGTGAGGCTCTGAACATAATTGATTGAATTGGTACATGTGTGTGTGAGAGTGTGTACACTATGTGTGTAAGTACACTGTGTGTGTATGTGTGAGTGTGTGTACACTATGTGTGTGTGTACTATGTGTATACACTGTGTGTGCATGTGACTATCTTTTTACAAAACTGACTGTGCTATATCTTACTATGTCTTGTGTTCAGGTATTGAAAGAAAAGATTACAGCCTGTGGGAAGCACTTTGTCACTGTGCTTTTATCGGAGCTGTTCCCTGATAAACTGAAACTTTTCCACCAGATTGATGCGTAAGTAGACAACAGACACAAGTGTGTGTGTGTCTGTCTGTCTGTCTTGTGTGTGTGTGTGTATAGGTGGGTGTGTGTGGGTGTGTATGTGTGTGTGTGATCAGCACTTGACCATGTAAGTGAGTTTGTGTTTGTCCTTTTTACTGTAAGGTATCTCCATTAGAAGTGATATCAGACAAATAAGTGTATGATGTGTGTGTGGGTGTGTTTCTAACTCTCTGTCGTCTGTCTGTCTGTCTGTCTGTCCATCCATCTGTTTACTGCATTACCTGTTTGTCAGTGTGTGCATGTGCAGGTATCATGGCTCACATATGTAATGTAAACATTCTTTTAGTTGTGAATATATCATCTTGCAGGTGTGTAGTACTACATCACTGCAAGTGCTTGATTGCATTGTACAATATTGATATGTTATATCTCTGTGCATAGATATATATATATATATATATATAATATATATATATAAAGACATTCAGTTCAATTCTTCCGTCAAACTTGGAAGAAAGGACAAGGCAAGGAATCGAACGCAGAAACTTATGGTGAACAGCTAAACCATCCTACCACCTTCCTCCTTATGTTGGATGAATATTGGATTACATTGTATCAATGTTTTGTGCAAATGGGTTCAGGTAGCTTGTCCAAGACTGTATTGGATTACATTGTATCAATGTTTTGTGCAGATGGGTTCAGGTAGCTTGTCCAAGACTGTATTGGATTACATTGTATCAATGTTTTGTGCAAATAGGTTCAGGTAGCTTGTCCAAGACTGTATTGGATTACATTGTATCAATGTTTTGTGCAGATGGGTTCAGGTAGCTTGTCCAAGACTGTATTGGATTACATTGTATCAATGTTTTGTGCAGGTGGGTTCAGGTAGCTTGTCCAAGACTGTATTGGATTACACTGTATCAATGTTTTGTGCAGATGGGTTCAGTAGTTGTCCAGACTGTATTGGATTACATGTATCAATGTTTTGTGCAGGTGGGTTCAGGTAGCTTGTCCAAGACTGTAATGGTGATTACATCTGTATCATAATGTGTTTGTGCGTTGTGGTTTAGGTAGCTTGTCAAACTTGTCTATTGATGGGCACTGCATTTGTAAAAATCGTCTGTTACTCAAAAGATGGTGAGTGGAAGTTGGGATGTGCGTTTGTGAAGTCTGTAGTGTTATGTGTGTGGATTGGCACCATGTGTCTTTCATGTATAAAACAATTGTGCTGCTGTTTGTGTGCAAAATTTTGTTACTGGCTATGTGATTGCTACATTTCAAAACAATGGTCTGTGAATTTGTTTATATCATACTAAGTTTTATTTTTGTTCTTTCGCCATTAGTGTCATACCTGAAGTGAGCAGAATGTGGTGCATACATGGCTTTGCCTGCGTTGGTCTTGGCGCAACAATGTTCACGCATATGTCATGGCACTCACCTCAATCACAAATCGTGATCGACACCGAAACTTAGGACTTTAACAAATCATGGACTAGTCAAAGTTTTTCTTTTGTTGTTTTTTTTTCCCGATTAACTTTTAGCCCTGAATGGAGCATTCATGGAGGTACACCTACCACATTTGGATCTACATTTGCTTAGCATATCCTGGTCCTTTGACATCACATCATGACTTTGTCAGTCCTGCCATGCAGGGCACGAAGCGTGAACCCTCACATCAAAATCGGCTCTGGAACGGACAGGCCGAAACTGAAGGAAAACTCCCACAGAAAATCAGAGGTATGATGTAGAACTGTTTGATTTCAACTTTTGTTGTTGTTTTTTTGGATTAACCCTTTTATTGCTCTACAGTGGAACATTTCCATTCTTCGGATAGGTTTACATCTCAGCAGTTTTGGAGTTTACTCCATTTCTGTTTTAGCAATAACCATGTATCATCATCATCATCATCATCATCATCATCATCTTTGTCAGTCCCTTGACCCAGATGGTCATTTGATGGACACCAGGAATGCGCTGGTCAACATATTTCTCCATACAGCAATATGAAAACTCCGTCTGGGGAGGGAGGCTGCATGAGGGTGAAGGGAGATTATTTGGGGTGGAAGGGAGATTATTTGGGGTGGAAGGGAGATTATTGGGGGTGGAAGAGAGGTTTGTATGGGGAGGGAGGAGGTTCTCTGCATGGGAAGGGAAGGGGTTCCCTGTATGAGGTGGAAGGAGATATATTTGGGGATGGAGGGAGGTTTTCTGTATGGGGAGAGTGGAGGTGGGTTCTCTTATAGGGTGGAAGGGTGTCAGTGACACTGAATCTTGTGGGGGACAGTGTGTTGTTGGCAGACTCTATCTGGCGGAGCCCATCTCTCTCCAAGATGAGGTTATAGATGCTTCACCTAAAAAAATCAGTGGGAGTTCCATGTGTCATTGTGGGAGACTTGTTTGTTTTAATGCTGTGTGTTTTGTTTCAGAGCGTCACTTCAGGACAGACTGCAGCTCAAGAACCGTCACCTCCAAAGACAGGAGACATGCAGCCTGAAGTGCAGCGGAGACTGCTCCTGTCAGCCGCACATAGCTTCACCACCTGTCTGACAGTGGGAAAACATTAAAAACTGCTGATAAAACTATTTGGGGGGGGGGGGGGGGGGGTCAAGTCTCCATTGAGATGTCTATTCAATATTTTTATTTTCAGGAGCTAATATTGGTATCAAATCCATTGCCCTGAAAATCCTTCAGATGAGACTTTTCACTGAAACTGGATGAGGTGACAACCCTGATGTGGCTTTTTTGGTCGGTAGGGCTATAAAGAAATCATGAAAATAAACAGAATAGAAATAAAATGAAAGATGAGACTATTAACTGAGGTCTCATGAGTGGCCACACACACAGCACATCTTGCGCTCTCATTTGAAAAATGGCATCCTTTTTCCATATAAGACTAGGCCATGTATGTATGGCCAGTAGTATAAATAATACAAACATACCCAGCATGCGCTCTGCCTCCTGGAGAGGGATGGGCTCCATTGGGTTAAGCTCACCCGTGACACCCTGCCGCAAAAACTCTGTGTAGTGTCCCAACAACGCCTCAAAAAGTTAGGGAGAAATCCAGTCAATCAATACATCTTTGAATATGGTTATATTCCTCCAGGTTTGCGTGTGAAGAATGTTTGAACAAAGGCTAAATACATACACATGTCAAAGAAAACAGGCTGTAGTAAAGAACAACCTGATTGTTCACATCTGCACAAATCTCTCAACTTCCATTCTCAGAGGAGACTGTCATCACCATGTTACTGACTAGCACATTCCTGCCTTAAAGAGCCATATCTGCTCATTAGATAGACAAGAACAGTCCTGATGGGTGTGGTCAGTAAAGAATGTGAAACCATCCGGTGTCCACAGCTCAGTGCTATGGGCGTTTGACATTAGTGTGAGAACACCGATTTTTATGAAGATGCCGATTTGTGGTGTTCCACCAGACGCTGGTGTGACTTGGCAGTCTTTGATTTTTTTTTGTCCTGGTAAGATTGCCATTGTTGAAATGATGACGGTTGTTTGTTTATAGTCAGTCTTTCAGGAAGGGTTGGATCTAGTCTTGAGATTTTAAATTGTGAAAGGGATCTTCCTGTTTTTTCCATACAGGATTTTAAATCTCAATGATGTGTTGGTCTTGACATTGTTTCTGTGGTTAGCTGGGTTATGAATGATACCATTGAATGAATGAATGAATGAATGAATGAAAGTTGTTGAATACAGATTTCAGGAGACTCTTTGCTTTTGTGTTTTACTGCCATTAACCTCCCCCTCTCCTGGCAGTTGTTTTTTTCTCACTTGTCTAGGGAGGTGTATTGGATACTGAATAACCCTATCTGTAGACAAAGACAGCTTTAACAGTAACTGGAGAGTAATGACCATCTCTCTTTTGTGGGCCGTTTATGCATACATGGTGTACAAGCATGTATGTGAGTGCACACACATACACATTCACGCACGCATGCATGCATGCACACGTATGAGAGTGCACACACACACACACACACACACACATACATACATCCAATATGAAGGATACAAAATAAAAGCTGAACATAAGGTCTTTCTTTTTCTGTTGTTTTTTTTCTTTTTGACAAATATGGTTTAGTTTACTCTTCTTACTTTTACTCTCCCTTTATTCCCATTTCATTAGGTATTTGAGAAATTGTGATTATTTTTACAAGTCATGATTGGGAAGGTATGCATATGTGTGATGATAATATGTGTATATATGGGGTTAAATGTGTAAGTATGTCAGTGTACCTGCATGTCTGTGAGCATCAGTGCAATGCAGCCTTGTTGTCACGCATGGCAAGTGTGTGGTTTAAGTTAAAAAAATGAATAAAGAAATGTGAATTACAGTATATGACTGTGTGTGTGTGTGTGTAAGCACGTGTGTTGTGTGTGTGTTCAAATGGTGTACAGTGTGTTGTGTGTGTGTTTTGAAGCTCCTCTAACTCTGTTTCACATATTATCAAGTGTGAGTGTGAAGGAAAAAAAACAACAGTACATACCATTTTTAACTATGGCTTCATTTTTTTCTTTTTGTACAAATAGTAGTGCACCACACTTTTGGCTCACAAAATTTATTTTTTACCCACTTTTGTGAACAAAAGTGAACATGCACACACACACACACGCCACATACGCGCGCACCCACACACACTCTTACACACACACACACCATTAATAGAGAGAGGTTTTAGTTAGGATTTGATTGTGTGCCTGCCTGCCTGTGTACCTGTTGACTCACATGCTTACTGACAACTCTGAACCCACTGTCATTTCTCAGCATGATTTGTTCAATGCTAAATTTTTAAATGAAAGTGACAAGTTTTTGGGGTGGTTTTTTTACATCTTGAAATGTTGTTTGGAATGATTTTTCTTAAATATGTATGGGGGCAGGATATCCTAGTGGTTAGAACATGGCTGTTTCAATTTTATGGTGTCGGATTTAACCACCATCAAGGTGATGATTCAAGGGGAAGTTTTTCCCCTGGAGTCAACATTGGTACTGACTCCACTTCCCCAAAAGTCCTTCAGATGGGACTATAAACGCAAACAGATGAAGAGCATCTTACATGTCAAAACCTGTTCAGTTTTTCAGAAGAGTAGGCCATTTGTGCTGGAAAGAACAGATGATCCAAACAAAACAAAAATCCATGCTACCTTAATGACGAGTACAAATGGTTACTAATGTAAAAACCTGCCCATTTTTTTACTTTATTTTTATTTTATTCTTGTATATCGAGGATAATGGAATAATCACTTATGTGCTTTTTTACATCCAGTCCTCATGTGTATGCGGTTTTGTAAATTGTCATCTGTTCCCACCGGCACACAATGGCCTACTCTTACAACAAAGCGGAACAGGATTTTAACGTGTGTGCAAGATGTTCTGCATTTAGCCACCATCAAGATGATTCCAGGGGAATTTTTTCCCATGGAATCAACATTAGTAACTGACTCCACTTCCCATTGGTAAACCTTGGGGCTCTAGCCGGGACAAAAATGTTGGATTCCTGGTCCAGTGATACCGCCCCTGTTCAGAAAGTGAGACGTTGCATGTTTGATTCCCATCTGAAACTGGACTTTCACTCATTCAGTAGACCTTAAGTGGTGGCCAGGATGCCGATTTTTCAGATGAAATAATAAACTGAGGTCCAGTGTGCAACATTCATTTTGCACACCATAAACGAATCCACAGTAATGAGAGTTTCCTCTAACAAATTCCTGTAGAAACAGCCACGTTCATCAGGGAACCAAATACACTTGCAAATAGAAAAAAAAAACCAATGTAAAAGACAGGTAGCCTTGCACTAGTGATGACACACTGTACCTAGGGAAAGCAGCCTGAATTTCATGCAGAGAATTATGCCATTGCTTAAGTGGTAGGCCCTATACATTACAACGCATTGCTCTGCAGTAATACAGCCACTAACATATTAAGTGAGACAAGCGTCTTGGGCCAAAATATAATTATTATTGTCTTCTATGAGAATGGCAGGGTGGTTAAGACGTTCACCTGCCAACAAGTAAACTGTGAGGCTCTAGGTTTGATTCCCAGCCTCGCCTTTTCTTCCCAGTTTGACGAAAAGATCGAACTGAATGTCAAAGTCCATATGAGACTATAAACCGATGCTCCATGTGCAAGCGCACACAGAACGTTTTGTGCACACATTAAAAACCCGTTCTGCCTTTCAAAAGAGTAGTACATTGTTTGCCGGTAGGAAGGGATGAAAACAACAAAACTGCATGCACACAGGTGTCGTGTTTAGACCCCATCTCCGAAGTCGCAAGCGGCTACCTAAATGGTAGAAGGTGGGGGGGGGGGGGGGGGGGGATACAACGGTCGCATACGTAAAAATCTCACCATTGGCGAACCTTGGAGCTCACGCGAGGAACGAAAACAGATATTGTCTTCCCTGGGCTGTTGTTCTCGCTTATCCTTTAATCAGCCTTTCAAACAGGCAGGTGCACAAGTTCTTTCCCCTTACCACTCTGTCATTGCCATCTGCTGTTGCTGCTGCTGCAGGGGACCTGTTCTCACCTGTTTTCTTCCTGTAGTCCGACAGATTCTCTTCCCAGCTGGGATTTTTTTTTAGGAAAAAAAAGCCTCCACAAAGGGGTCTACATCTTCACTGGTTTCTAGGTCAAAGAGAAGCAAGATCTTTGAATTACCCTGATCTTTGAAGCCACCACAGTTTCAGAATCCAGTGGATCCTCCCCCCTCCCCTCCCTCCCTGAGTTGGTAAGGCTGTCTATTAAGGATGCTTCAGTCGTGGGGTGAGAGGTCGGAATGGAGCTGTGAAGTATGGTGTCCTCAGGAACCTTCTCTGTACTCCAATGTCCTAGAGATAAAAGCTGCGAACTGAGCTCTCCATCACTATGTAGATCTTCTTGTCAACTAGATCATCCACATTTTTTGTTTGTTTAGTAACAGTGTAATGATCGCCTTCTACTTCAACAAACAAGGGGAGTGGGGGTACTCGTGTGTGCTTGCGCTCTCTCTCTCTCTCTCTCTCTCTCTCTCTCTCTCTCTCTCTCTCTCTCTCTCTCTCTCTCTCTCTCTCTCTCTCTCGTCCGTCTTCTGTCTTTCTGTTCGTCTGTCTGTCTGTCTGTAGACAGCACTTTCCAGTCTTGTCATCAGGTCAAGACTCGTCTCTCTTCTATTGTAGGATAACAAACCTTTTTGCCGATCCTCTTGGCAGGGGCCACAAGGTTTTGCAGACATGGTCATAGTAAAATTATTCTTGGGTGGAATGCGTGGTGTCTGGTCTTCTTCTGTGCTTGTGACTCTGCAGAAGGTCTGCCCGCTGGCCTCAGCCGACACATTCCGACTTCAGGGCAGCTCATTAAAAAGTTCATAAGAACAAGTTTTCAGATGTGCTTGAAAAAAAGGCAGGAAAATGAGCTTGCTAGACAGAAAAAAGCATGAGAGAGAGGGGGGAAGGTAAGGAGGGAAGGAGAAAGGGAGAGAGAAAGAATGGGGGTTAAGAATAACGCACAAAAACCAATTAAATTATAGAAAAGGGGAAGTTTCTAGCAAAGAATGCCCTGAAGGTTGGGATGCTATCTATACTGAGCCACCGGTATCCCCACAGATTCGTACTGCTGGTGATGGTACTACGTTTTCTCTGTGACCTGTCAGTGTGGTTACAGCCTGTGGAGGACCTCTTGACCACCAAGTTCAGCAAGAACTGAATCTTTCTGTCTTGATAGTTCTAGACCCGGAAGCAACTGCAACTGATGCTTTTTTTGTCAGGTGGAAGGACATACTCAGTTACAGATTTTTCTCTGTTTCTGATTCTTTCAGGGGTTCTTGTTCTGCAAAGATCTCCCACTCTCCTTGGATGGGAGTAAATTCTTTAGTTGCACCTCAATGTGTCGCGGAGCTCTCTTTTGATGCAGACAGTGGGGAAGATGGGCATAGCTTCAAGCTGTGGTAAACACACCATGAGTACAGACAACCAGCGTGACAACAACAGTGGTTCTAGGCATCCTCCACCAAGAGGGATCACAGGCTAGACTGGATATGGGCCGTTCTGAAGTCCGACTGTGTCGGTTGAGGCCAGTGAGCAGACCTCCTGCAGAGTCTATGATATGAGAAGACGAGGCACTAAGCATCCCACCCAATTATGGCCACGTCGGTAAACACAAAAGAAGGTTCTCCACAAAGAAAGGCTGCAGAACGCTCAGTTTATCCTTGTGAGTCTTACCAGCCAAATCAGCTCTAGTTTCTACATCTCCAGAGCTTCTCTCACGTTCCTACAGCTCATACACAGATCTCACTTGTCACTCTGGATCAGGGACTCATCCCTCTAATTCCCTCCACCTGAATCTCCAAGCTGGGCTGTTCTGCAGCCCTCAGCCCCTGCATCTCAACAAGGAGGTGGAGGTCTCTCCTTTGTGTTATCCTTTCTCTTCCAGAACAATTGGTCTTTAGACGTCAGAGATCATGAACCCTCTGTCCTTAATCTGCACGAAAGAGCATCGCTGGTTTGTTTATTGTTTGGTTTTAAGAATTGTCTTAAGAAATGAAAAAGCTTGTTATGTCATATAGTAACTGTGGTATATATATATGCCCTAAACACAAAACTCAAGAACTTGAGTACGTTTATTTCACCTGCTGTTTTAAAATTCGAATGAACCCATTGACTTGAAATTTACATGATGATGGATCATATCGTACCATACCATACCAAACTATACACTACCATAGAATGCCATGCATTACCACGCATACAATAACATACCACACCATATCATCCATCATCCCACCCCATACCATCCTATAATCATCATCCCATACCATCCCCATACCAGACCAAACTATAGGAAGGAGGAGACCACAGTTATCAATCACTAACTACACTTTGTGGTTTTGAATTTGGGATCTTTGCTTTATCATTTGATCGTCATTTCAGGTGGCTATATCTCGGAAGGAGGGGGGAGGGGGGGATAGATACAGTCAACAATGGTCTAACAATAACGAAGCTGTCTAGAAATCTGGCAATAATCCTCATGATGGTATAGCATTGATAGTGCTGTGTATTTTGTTGTTTCTGAGAGTGAGCCTAGGTTTGCTGGTTGTATATGGAGAAACAGGAATAAATTATGTAGTACAGAAGTAGCAACAATAATAATCTCTAAAGACGCTTACAGAATTTGGAAGGAAATTGGATCGAACTTACAGGCATATTGATGGATTAAATGTTGGTTATATGCCCAGTTTTTATTTTGCTGCTTAAGTACATAAGCATAGCAATACACACCCCAGTCCACTCCGTACAGAAAAGTTGCCAGTTTAGTTTTTCCCTAGTGTCCATTGCAACGTAGAGCTTGTTCCAGTTT